>JAQIUQ010003310.1:0-20000 GCA_030378365.1 Hybognathus amarus
CCAAGCTTCCTGACCAGTTAGTATTGCTCAAGTTTCAGAGAAAATCAAAATTTTGACCCGAAAAAAAAACGTAAGGGGTACCACTGTCGTTTTTTTTTCGGGTCAAAATTTTGATTTTCTTGAAACTCTGGATTCTGATAGAGGGCCATGGGACTTAGATCTGAGTGCAAAAATGGAGGCTCTAGACCCTTCCAGAGCTGAGATATTGAGATTTCACGTAGCATTTATGCCATTGTAAATATCTCAATATCTCAGCTCTGTATGCCATTATAAATATCTAAATATCTCAGCTCTGGAAGGGTCTAGAGCCTCCATTTTTGCACTCAGATCTAAGTCCCATGGCCCTCTATCAGAATCCAGAGTTTCAAGAAAATCAAAATTTTGACCCGAAAAAAAAACGTAAGGGGTACCACTGTGCGTTTTTTTTCAGGGTCGGAATTTTGATTTCTTGAAACTCTGATTCTGATAGAGGGCCATGGGACTTAGATCTGAGTGCAAAAATGGAGGCTCTAGACCCTTCCAGAGCTGAGATATTGAGATCTCACGTAGCATTTATGCCATTGTAAATATCTCAATATCTCAGCTCTGTATGCCATTATAAATATCTGAATATCTCAGCTCTGGAAGGGTCTAGAGCCTCCATTTTTGCACTCAGATCTAAGTCCCATGGCCCTCTATCAGAATCCAGAGTTTCAAGAAAATCAAAATTTTGACCCGAAAAAAAAACGTAAGGGGTACCACTGTACGTTTTTTTTTGTGGGTCAAAGTTTTGATTTCTTGAAACTCTGGATTCTGATAGAGGGCCATGTGACTTAGATCTGAGTGCAAAAATGGAGGCTCTAGACCCTTCCAGAGCTGAGATATTGAGATTTCACGTAGCATTTATGCCATTGTAAATATCTCAATATCTCAGCTCTGTATGCCATTATAAATATCTAAATATCTCAGCTCTGGAAGGGTCTAGAGCCTCCATTTTTGCACTCAGATCTAAGTCCCATGGCCCTCTATCAGAATCCAGAGTTTCAAAGAAAATCAAAATTTTGACCCGAAAAAAAAACGTAAGGGGTACCACTGTCGTTTTTTTTTGAGGGTCAAAATTTTGATTTTCTTGAAACTCTGGATTCTGATGAGGGCCATGTGACTTAGATCTGAGTGCAAAAATGAAGGCTCTAGACCCTTCAGAGCTGAGATATTGAGATTCACGTAGCATTTATGCCATTGTAAATATCTCAATATCTCAGCTCTATATGCCATTATAAATATCTAAATATCTCAGCTCTGGAAGGGTCTCGAGCCTCCATTTTTGCACTCAGATCTAAGTCCCATGGCCCTCTATCAGAATCCAGAGTTTCAAGAAAATCAAAATTTTGACCCGAAAAAAAAAACGACAGTGGTACCCCTTGCGTTTTTTTTTCGAGGTCAAAATTTTGATTTTCTTGAAACTCTGGAATCTGATAGAGGGCCATGTGACTTAGATCTGAGTGCAAAATGGAGGCTCTAGACCCTTCCAGAGCTGAGATATTAGATATTTATGATGGCATTCATGCCATTGCTAATATATCTCAGATATCTACAGCTGGCATATATGCCATTATAAATATCTCAATATCTCAGCTCTGGAAGGGTCTAGAGCCTCCATTTTTGCACTCAGATCTAAGTCACATGGCCCTCTATCAGAATCCAGAGTTTCAAGAAAATCAAAATTTTGACCCGAAAAAAAACGTAAGGGGTACCACTGTCGTTTTTTTTCGGGTCAAAATTTTGATTTTCTTGAAACTCTGGATTCTAGATAGAGGGCCATGGGACTTAGATCTGAGTGCAAAAATGGAGGCTCTAGACCTTCCAGAGCTGAGATATTGAGATCTCACGTAGCATTTATGCCATTGTAAATATCTCAATATCTCAGCTCTGTATGCCATTATAAATATCTAAATATCTCAGCTCTGGAAGGGTCTAGAGCCTCCATTTTTGCACTCAGATCTAAGTCCCATGGCCCTCTATCAGAATCCAGAGTTTCAAGAAAATCAAAATTTTGACCCGAAAAAAAACGAAGTGGTACCCCTTACGTTTTTCGGGGTCGAAAGTTTTGATTTTCTTGAAACTCTGGGATTCGGATAGAGGGCCATGTGACTTAGATCTGAGTGCAAAAATGAAGGCTCTAGACCCTTCCAGAGCTGAGATATTTAGATATTTATAATGGCATACAGAGCTGAGATATTGAGATATTTACAACGGCATAAATGCTAATGAAAATCTCAATATCTCAGCTCTGGAAGGTCTAGAGCCTCCATTTTTGCACTCAGATCTAAGTCACATGGCCCTCTATCAGAATCCAGAGTTTCAAGAAAATCAAAATTTTGACCCGAAAAAAAAACGTAAGGGGTACCACTGTCGTTTTTTTTCGGGTCAAAATTTTGATTTTCTTGAAACTCTGGATTCTGATAGAGGGCCATGTGACTTAGATCTGAGTGCAAAAATGGAGGCTCTAGACCCTTCCAGAGCTGAGATATTGAGATTTCACGTAGCATTTATGCCATTGTAAATATCTCAATATCTCAGCTCTGTATGCCATTATAAATATCTAAATATCTCAGCTCTGGAAGGGTCTAGATGCCTCCATTTTTGCACTCAGATCTAAGTCACATGGCCCTCTATCAGAATCCAGAGTTTCAAGAAAATCAAAATTTTGACCCGAAAAAAAAAACGTAAGGGGTACCACTGTCGTTTTTTTTTTGAGGTCAAAATTTTGATTTTCTTGAAACTCTGGATTCTGATAGAGGGCCATGTGACTTAGATCTGAGTGCAAAAATGGAGGCTCTAGACCCTTCCAGAGCTGAGATATTGAGATCTCACGTAGCATTTATGCCATTGTAAATATCTCAATATCTCAGCTCTGTATGCCATTATAAATATCTAAATATCTCAGCTCTGGAAGGGTCTAGAGCCTCCATTTTGCACTCAGATCTAAGTCACATGGCCCTCTATCAGAATCCAGAGTTTCAAGAAAATCAAAATTTTGACCCGAAAAAAAAAACGTAAGGGGTACCACTGTACGTTTTTTTTTCGGGATCAAATTTTGATTTTCTTGAAACTCTGGATTCTGATAGAGGGCCATGGGACTTAGATCTGAGTGCAAAAATGGAGGCTCTAGACCCTTCCAGAGCTGAGATATTGAGATCTCACATAGCATTTATGCCATTGTAAATATCTCAATATCTCAGCTCTGTATGCCATTATAAATATCTAAATATCTCAGCTCTGGAAGGGTCTAGAGCCTCCATTTTTGCACTCAGATCTAAGTCCCATGGCCCTCTATCAGAATCCAGAGTTTCAAGAAAATCAAAATTTTGACCCGAAAAAAAAAACGTAAGGGGTACCACTGTACGTTTTTTTTTTCGGGTCAGAAATTTTGATTTTCTTGAAACTCTGGATTCTGATAGAGGGCCATGGGACTTAGATCTGAGTGCAAAAATGGAGGCTCTAGACCCTTCCAGAGCTGAGATATTGAGATTTCACGTAGCATTTATGCCATTGTAAATATCTCAATATCTCAGCTCTGTATGCCATTATAAATATCTAAATATCTCAGCTCTGGAAGGGTCTAGAGCCTCCATTTTTGCACTCAGATCTAAGTCCCATGGCCCTCTATAGAATCCAGAGTTTCAAGAAAATCAAAATTTTGACCCGAAAAAAAACGACAGTGGTACCCCTTACGTTTTTTTTTCGGGTCGAAATTTTGATTTTCTTGAAACTCTGGATTCTGATAGAGGGCCATGTGACTTAGATCTGAGTGCAAAAATGGAGGCTCTAGACCCTTCCAGAGCTGAGATATTTGAGATATTTATAATGGCATACAGAGCTGAGATATTGAGATATTTACAATGGCATAAATGCTACAGTGAAATCTCAATATCTCAGCTCTGGAAGGGTCTAGAGCCTCCATTTTTGCACTCAGATCTAAGTCACATGGCCCTCTATCAGAATCCAGAGTTTCAAGAAAATCAAAATTTTGACCCAAAAAAAAACGTAAGGGGTACCACTGTCGTTTTTTTTTCGAGGTCAAAATTTTGATTTTCTTGAAACTCTGGATTCTGATAGAGGGCCATGGGACTTAAATCTGAGTGCAAAAATGGAGGCTCTAGACCCTTCCAGAGCTGAGATATTGAGAATCTCACGTAGCATTTATGCCATTGTAAATATCTCAATATCTCAGCTCTGTATGCCATTATAAATATCTAAATATCTCAGCTCTGGAAGGGTCTAGAGCCTCCATTTTTGCACTCAGATCTAAGTCCCATGGCCCTCTATCAGAATCCAGAGTTTCAAGAAAATCAAAATTTTGACCCGAAAAAAAAACGTAAGGGGTACCACTGTCGTTTTTTTTTCGGGTCAGAATTTTGATTTTCTTGAAACTCTGGATTCTGATAGAGGGCCATGGGACTTAGATCTGAGTGCAAAAATGGAGGCTCTAGACCCTTCCAGAGCTGAGATATTGAGATCTCACGTAGCATTTATGCCATTGTAAATATCTCAATATCTCAGCTCTGTATGCCATTATAAATATCTGAATATCTCAGCTCTGGAAGGGTCTAGAGCCTCCATTTTGCACTCAGATCTAAGTCCCATGGCCCTCTATCAGAATCCAGAGTTTCAAGAAAATCAAAATTTTGACCCGAAAAAAAAACGTAAGGGGTACCCCTTAAAATCAAAATCAAAATTTTGACCCGAAAAAAAAACGTAAGGGGTACCCCTTACGTTTTTTTTGAGGTGAAAATTTTGATTTTCTTGAAACTCTGGATTCTGATAAAGGGCCATGTGACTTAGATCTGAGTGCAAAAATGGAGGCTCTAGACCCTTCCAGAGCTGAGATATTGAGATTTCACGTAGCATTTATGCCATTGTAAATATCTCAATATCTCAGCTCTGTATGCCATTATAAATATCTAAATATCTCAGCTCTGGAAGGGTCTAGAGCCTCCATTTTTGCACTCAGATCTAAGTCCCATGGCCCTCTATCAGAATCCAGAGTTTCAAGAAAATCAAAATTTTTGACCCAAAAAAAAACGTAAGGGGTACCACTGTCGTTTTTTTTTTCGGGTCAAAATTTTGATTTTCTTGAAACTCTGGATTATGAATAGAGGGCCATGGGACTTAGATCTGAGTGCAAAAATGGAGGCTCTAGACCCTTCCAGAGCTGAGATATTGAGATCTCACGTAGCATTTATGCCATTGTAAATATCTCAATATCTCAGCTCTGTATGCCATTATAAATATCTAAATATCTCAGCTCTGGAAGGGTCTTATGTTTCAAAATTTTTGAAACATGAGGGGTAGCACTGTCGTATTTTTTTTTTTTTTGCAAAAAAAAAGTTTCTCCAATAAGTCTAGACTCCTGATAGAGGGCCATGGGACTTAGACCTGAGTGCAAAAATGGAGGCTCTTCCAGAGCTGAGATATTTAGATATTTATAATGGCATACAGCACTAGTGTGAGATATTTATAATGGCTCAATATCTCAGTATGTCATAAATATCTCATAAACATCTCAATATCTCAGCTATGGAAGGGTCTAGAGCCTCCATTTTTGCACTCAGGTCTAAGTCCCATGGCCCTCTATCAGAGTCCAGAGTTATTGGAGAAACTTTTTTTTTTGCAAAAAAAAAAAAAAAACGACAGTGGTACCCCTTATGTTTTTTTTTTTGTGCAAAAAAAAAGTTTCTCCAATAATTCTGGATTCTGATAGAGGGCCATGGGACTTAGACCTGAGTGCAAAAATGGAGGCTCTAGACCCTTCCAGAGCTGAGATAATGAGATATTTATAATGGCTCAATATCTCAGTATGTCATAAATATCTCATAAATATCTCAATATCTCAGCTCTGGAAGGGTCTAGAGCCTTCATTTTTGCACTCAGGTCTAAGTCCCATGGCCCTCTATCAGAATCCAGAGTTATTGGAGAAACTTTTTTTTTTGCAAAACAAAAAAAAAAAAACGACAGTGGTACCCCTTATGTTTTTTTTTTTTTTGTGCAAAAAAAAGTTTACTCAATAACTCTGGATTCTGATAGAGGGCCATGGGCCTTAGACCTGAGTGCAAAAATGGAGGCTCTAGACCCTTCCAGCGCTGAGATATTGAGATATTTATAATGGCTCAATATCTCAGTATGTCATAAATATCTCATAAACATCTCAATATCTCAGCTCTGGAAGGGTCTGAGCCTCCATTTTTGCACTCAGGTCTAAGTCCCATGGCCCTCTATCAGAGTCCAGAGTTATTGGAGAAACTTTTTTTTGCACAAAAAAAAGAAACATAAGGGGTACAACTGTACGCTTTTTTTTTTTTTTTGTGCAAAAAAAAAGTTTCTCCAATAACTCTGGATTCTGATAGAGGGCCATGGGACTTAGACATGAGTGCAAAAATGGAGGCTCTAGACCCTTCCAGAGCTGAGATATTGAGATATTTATAATGGCTCACTGTCTCAGTATGTCATAAATATCTCATAAATATCTCAATATCTCAGCTCTGGAAGGGTCTAGAGCCTCCATTTTTGCACTCAGGTCTAAGTCCCATGGCCCTCTATCAGAATCCAGAGTTATTGGAGAAACTTTTTTTTGCACAAAAAAAAAAACATGACAGTGGTACCCCTTGTCGTTTTTTTTTGTGCAAAAAAAAAGTTTCTCCAATAACTCTGGATTCTGATAGAGGGCCATGGGACTTAGACCTGAGTGCAAAAATGGAGGCTCTAGACCCTTCCAGAGCTGAGATATTGAGATATTTATAATGGCTCACTATCTCAGTATGTCATAAATATCTCATAAATATCTCAATATCTCAGCTCTGGAAGGGTCTAGAGCCTCCATTTTTGCACTCAGGTCTAAGTCCCATGGCCCTCTATCAGAATCCAGAGTTATTGGAGAAACTTTTTTTTTTGCACAAAAAAAAAAAACGACAGTGGTACCCCTTATGTTTTTTTTTTGTGCAAAAAAAAAGTTTCTCCAATAACTCTGGATTCTGATAGAGGGCCATGGACTTAGACCTGAGTGCAAAAATGGAGGCTCTAGACCCTTCCAGAGCTGAGATATTGAGATATTTATAATGGCTCAATATCTCAGTATGTCATAAATATCTCATAAATATCTCAATATCTCAGCTCTGGAAGGGTCTAGAGCCTCCATTTTGCACTCAGGTCTAAGTCCCATGGCCCTCTATCAGAATCCAGAGTTATTGGAGAAACTTTTTTTTTGCACAAAAAAAAAAACAACATAAGGGGTACCACTTGTCGTTTTTTTTTGTGCAAAAAAAAAAGTTTCTCCAATAACTCTGGATTCTGATAGAGGGCCATGGGACTTAGACCTGAGTGCAAAAATGGAGGCTCTAGACCCTTCCAGAGCTGAGATATTGAGATATTTATAATGGCTCAATATCTCAGTATGTCATAAATATCTCATAAATATCTCAATATCTCAGCTCTGGAAAGGTCTAGAGCCTCCATTTTTGCACTCAGGTCTAAGTCCCATGGCCCTCTATCAGAATCCAGAGTTATTGGAGAAACTTTTTTTTTTTTTGCACAAAAAAAAAAAAAAAACGACAGTGGTACCCCTTATGTTTTTTTTTGTGCAAAAAAAAAAAGTTTCTCCAATAACTCTGGATTCTGATAGAGGGCCATGGGACTTAGACCTGAGTGCAAAAATGGAGGCTCTAGACCCTTCCAGAGCTGAGATATTGAGATATTTATAATGGCTCAATATCTCAGTATGTCATAAATATCTCATAAATATCTCAATATCTCAGCTCTGGAAGGGTCTAGAGCCTCCATTTTTGCACTCAGGTCTAAGTCCCATGGCCCTCTATCAGAATCCAGAGTTATTGGAGAAACTTTTTTTTTTTGCACAAAAAAAACGACAAGTGGTACCCCTTATGTTTTTTTTTTGTGCAAAAAAAAAAGTTTCTCCAATAACTCTGGATTCTGATAGAGGGCCATGGGACTTAGACCTGAGTGCAAAATGGAGGCTCTAGACCCTTCCAGAGCTGAGATATTGAGATATTTATAATGGCTCAATATCTCAGTATGTCATAAATATCTCATAAATATCTCAATATCTCAGCTCTGGAAGGGTCTAGAGCCTCCATTTTTGCACTCAGGTCTAAGTCCCATGGCCCTCTATCAGAATCCAGAGTTATTGGAGAAACTTTTTTTTTTGCACAAAAAAAAAAACGACAGTGGTACCCCTTATGTTTTTTTTTTTTGTGCAAAAAAAAAGTTTCTCCAATAACTCTGGATTCTGATAGAGGGCCATGGGACTTAGACCTGAGTGCAAAAATGGAGGCTCTAGACCCTTCCAGAGCTGAGATATTGAGATATTTATAATGGCTCAATATCTCAGTATGTCATAAATATCTCATAAATATCTCAATATCTCAGCTCTGGAAGGGTCTAGAGCCTCCATTTTTGCACTCAGGTCTAAGTCCCATGGCCCTCTATCAGAATCCAGAGTTATTGGAGAAACTTTTTTTTTTGCACAAAAAAAAAAAAACGACAGTGGTACCCCTTATGTTGTTTTTTTTGTGCAAAAAAAAGTTTCTCCAATAACTCTGGATTCATGATAGAGGGCCATGGGACTTAGACCTGAGTGCAAAAATGGAGGCTCTAGACCCTTCCAGAGCTGAGATATTGAGATATTTATAATGGCTCAATATCTCAGTATGTCATAAATATCTCATAAATATCTCAATATCTCAGCTCTGGAAGGGTCTAGAGCCTCCATTTTTGCACTCAGGTCTAAGTCCCATGGCCCTCTATCAGAATCCAGAGTTATTGGAGAAACTTTTTTTTTTGCACAAAAAAAAAACGACAGTGGTACCCCTTATGTTTTTTTTTTTTTTTGTGCAAAAAAAAAGTTTCTCCAATAACTCTGGATTCTGATAGAGGGCCATGGGACTTAGACCTGAGTGCAAAAATGGAGGCTCTAGACCCTTCCAGAGCTGAGATATTGAGATATTTATAATGGCTCAATATCTCAGTATGTCATAAATATCTCATAAATATCTCAATATCTCAGCACTGGAAGGGTCTAGAGCCTCCATTTTTGCACTCAGGTCTAAGTCCCATGGCCCTCTATCAGAATCCAGAGTTATTGGAGAAACTTTTTTTTTTGCACAAAAAAAAAACATAAGGGGTACCACTGCCGTTTTTTTTTTTGTGCAAAAAAAAAAGTTTCTCCAATAACTCTGGATTCTGATAGAGGGCCATGGGACTTAGACCTGAGTGCAAAAATGGAGGCTCTAGACCCTTCCAGAGCTGAGATATTGAGATATTTATAATGGCTCAATATCTCAGTATGTCATAAATATCTCATAAATATCTCAATATCTCAGCTCTGGAAGGGTCTAGAGCCTCCATTTTGCACTCAGGTCTAAGTCCCATGGCCCTCTATCAGAATCCAGAGTTATTGGAGAAACTTTTTTTTTTGCAAAAAAAAAAAAAAAACGACAGTGGTACCCCTTATGTTTTTTTTTGTGCAAAAAAAAGTTTCTCCAATAACTCTGGATTCTGATAGAGGGCCATGGGACTTAGACCTGAGTGCAAAAATGGAGGCTCTAGACCATTCCAGAGCTGAGATATTGAGATATTTATAATGGCTCAATATCTCAGTATGTCATAAATATCTAATAAATATCTCAATATCTCAGCTCTGGAAGGGTCTAGAGCCTCCATTTTTGCACTCAGGTCTAAGTCCCATGGCCCTCTATCAGAATCCAGAGTTATTGGAGAAACTTTTTTTTTTGCAAAAAAAAAAAAAAACGACAGTGGTACCCCTTATGTTTTTTTTTTTGTGCAAAAAAAAGTTTCTCCAATAACTCTGGATTCTGATAGAGGGCCATGGGACTTAGACCTGAGTGCAAAAATGGAGGCTCTAGACCCTTCCAGAGCTGAGATATTGAGATATTTATAATGGCTCAATATCTCAGTATGTCATAAAATATTCTCAATATCTCAGCTCTGGAAGGGTCTAGAGCCTCCATTTTGCACTCAGGTCTAAGTCCCATGGCCCTCTATTAGAATCCAGAGTTATTGGAGAAACTTTTTTTTGCACAAAAAAAAAAAAAAACGACAGTGGAACCCCTTATGTTTTTTTTTTTTTGTGCAAAAAAAAAGTTTCTCCAATAACTCTGGATTCTGATAGAGGGCCATGGGACTTAGACCTGAGTGCAAAATGGAGGCTCTAGACCCTTCCAGAGCTGAGATATTGAGATATTTATAATGGCTCAATATCTCAGTATGTCATAAATATCTCATAAATATCTCAATATCTCAGCTCTGGAAGGGTCTAGAGCCTCCATTTTTGCACTCAGGTCTAAGTCCCATGGCCCTCTATCAGAATCCAGAGTTATTGGAGAAACTTTTTTTGCACAAAAAAAAACGACAGTGGTACCCCTTATGTTTTTTTTTGTGCAAAAAAAAAGTTTCTCCAATAACTCTGGATTCTGATAGAGGGCCATGGGACTTAGACCTGAGTGCAAAAATGGAGGCTCTAGACCCTTCCAGAGCTGAGATATTGAGATATTTATAATGGCTCAATATCTCAGTATGTCATAAATATCAGTTGGGGACTTACACGTTTGCGTTAACAGGTTCCAGCAGGGCCGGCGCCACGAGAGGACAAAAGGGGGCATTGCCCTCTAAGATCTGATTTGTGCCCCCTCAGTTTCATTTTTGTATTCATGGTTACAAATAAATTTTTAATCTTTTGAGCGGTACGGTCCCAAATGGGATGTAATGTTCAGTGACATGACATGATTCGCACGTTGGTTGGCACTGAGCCAGAGACGAACATGGAGGATATGTTTTGTCATATCAAAACAACTACACAGTGTTTTCAACCTCATAATGTTTATTTTAGGTTTCAGACATTGAAATACACATAAGCACTAGTAAAACAATACATTTGGAGTTTGTAAAATACACACGGGTGTCTGTGGAAGCAGCAATAACAATCTATTCAAATATAATTTGCCAACGTGTGTTATTCATATCAGACAAACATAGTGGAAGTGACTATAAAGTAGTTCCATTCTTCTCACAGTTCACCGACCACTTTCTAACATATATTTCGGGAGAAACTGATGATGACTGGCAGGACTCTCTGAACTGTGGCGCAAATAAACATGGTGGCGCCCTTCTCACGTTATAGATCAAGATTATTTATAAGGTTTTAAATGACCAAATACACTCACTTACACATTTTTGACAATCGGAATATCAGATAGTTGATGACATGGTAAGTAAGTATATGTTGAATATAAAAGGAAAAACGAAATAAAAGCGATACACATCATTAATTATTGTGGCTGCGGTGTGTCACGTGACAAATATCCCAGCAAACAAATTTAGGTTACGGAACGTTCTGGGAACGTTAGTTTTTGGTTCCCAGAACGTTCCTAGAACTTTTCCTTAAGGTTAAGTGAACATTCCCGGAACATTCTCCTTACGTTATAAAAATGGAACCTAAAAATAACCTACATGGAACGTTCCTATAACGTTCTTGATCAGTTCCCAAAAAAATAACATCATGGGACCATTCGTACTGTCGCCTTGCTTTGTCTGCTTTTGGCTTGCTTAGTTGGGGTTATTTATTTATTTATTTATTATTTAATATTTAACAGTTAACAATATTATTGATCTGTGTTGTACTACTTTCATGTTATCACTGTGAAGCTGCTTTGACACAATCTGTATTGTAAAAAGCGCTATATAAATAAATGTGACTTGACTTGACTTGACCATTCGGTAACGTTAGGGAAACCCGGTATCACGATAAACTAGATAAACCGTGACATCTAGTGGACCAACGTGATTATTTCACGTCTTGTCGTGATACCGGGTTGTTTGATCAACGTAACTCATCCTTGATGAATAGAACTATTGATTTCTTTGCTTTGATCACAGAAATAAATTACACTTAACTATATATATTCACAAAAAAACAGACGTTTTAAATTGTAATAATATTTCGCAATATGTTTTTTTTTTATCATATAAATGCAGCCTTGGGGAGCAGAAGAGACTTCTTTTAAAAACATTAAAAATCTTATCGATCTAAAACTTTTGCCTGGTATATATATAATCTTATCGATCTAAAACTTTTGACTGGTAGGCTATATATATATATATATATATATATATATATATATATATATATATATATATATATATATATATATATACATATAGCCTACCAGTCAAAAGTTTTAGATCGAATAAGATTATATAAGATATACATATATATATATATATATAAATCCATTTCAATATGGCCTCCAGATGTCTCTTTAGTGGCTGCCGGCTCTCATATTGGTACGTGAGCAAGTTGACTAAGTTGATTAAACTTTTAATAGTCTGTTTAGAAGTCTGCATGTAACAGACTTGGCAGATTATGTTCCTGATTTGAAATAAGTTATTTAAAGGGATTTAAAGGGATAGTTCACTTTGAAATTATTTTTTGGTATGTTTTAGCTTACCTCAAGGCCATCCAAGATGTAGGTGTCTTTGTTTCCGCAGTAGTTTCAATTTTGATATTTTTAGGTCAAACCGTTCTTGTTTGTCAGTCATATAATAGAGACCTATGGTGTCCTCCTCAAAGTGCATGCACAGAGAAGTCCAAATTAAACATAATTTAATGACTCGTAAACGCAAGTACATATTGATGGCCTAAGACACAAAACAAGCAGTTTGTTGGAGAAAACTAACAGTATTTACATTGTTTTAACTCTTGTAACCACAGCCATGTCCAAGTGGGCGTGGGTGCTTTATGGCTGTCGTTACAAAGACACCTACATCTTGGATGCTCCTGAGGTAAGCTAAAACATACCAAAAATTAATTTCAAAGTAGACTATCCCTTTAAACATGAGTTGGGGAGACAGTTTTGAGATTTTGCTATTTCCTTAAGTGTATAACTTTCCCACAGCCATTAAAATCACAAGCAATCATGCTTTCTGACAAAATACTTTTTGGCTTTTCTTTAACAGTCATCAGTCACATGACAAATGCCCCATAAGAAAATTGGCAGCCTCGAGATTGTCTTTTTCCTGCACCAGCTGAGCAGTTGCTATTTGAGACATCTTTAGGTCAAATCATACTCTACTCATACTTTAATTATGAATATTTCAGAATATGACTGACAGGCATGGCAATTTGAAATAGCACAAGAATATAATTTCCCTCTGTTTTTAATGACTTCACTAATACTGGATGGAAAGCATGTGTAATTGATCTAAGTCTGTCAAAAATATCCTCAGGGTATTTTTCTTCATTCCCACTACAAAGTACCATATACTGAATCTGAATTGAGACAGTTTGGCAAGTGGTATATTCAAAGAAAATGTGGAAAAACTTGCAGAGTAGAGGAGATATGTCTGAACTGTGCTCTTTCAGTCTTGAGAAGCTAATTACAATGATAGTAATGGAGAACGTAAGGCAGCTCTTACATATGAAAGATAACATTTGAAGCGATTATGGTTTTGCTGTGTGTTCTGCAACAGTGCCATGCCTTTTAATCTCACCACAAGCATCTGTTGGAGTCTTTTTTTTTCTCATTAAAGCATTTTATCCCATAAACCCCAATGGTTGGCTGCACCACATTTTTTTTCAGTATTATCATCAATTGTTTATAAGCGCAACTTCTAGATACTGGGGAAATGCACTGGATAATAGGGATGATTAAACTCAAGCTGAATCACACTGGCACATGGATCTCCAGCACTGCAGGAGATCAGTTTAATGAGAGAGACTGCTATCTGTAGAAGACTTAAACTCAAGAACAGAGAACATGAATGAATGAATGAAACCTTTATTGACCCGAGGGGAATTTGTTTTGCACTCAAGAGAGCCACATTGAACATCAGCACATAACAGTAAAACCCCCAAATTTCCAACAGCATTGTGGACATAGAGGATACAAAAAACTAAAACAAACAATGACAAGAAAGCAATGGTGGTAACATGCAATCATCAGTCCAAAAGCTGAAATAAATCAATAAATAATTAATAATACACTATTTAAAAAATATCTAACTGAATGCTCCTCGGCACAAATGATGTAATGGCACGTTCGAACATGGGCTGTGATCCCAAAATAAAATACAAATTCTGTTCCAAACCCTAGTGAACCACCTACGACGACATTTGAAGATGTTTCCCCATGCTAAAGCTGTTTCAAATGTATTATAGTATTCTAACTGAGAAAGCAATCCCAAAATGCACCACAACAAGCTAGGTTATACAAAAGGTGGACAGAGCAACAGAAATTTTGATTATGATTAATTAAGATTTGAATATGAATACACATAAGTTAATTAATAAAGACATAAACTCATTCATTACATTTATGTGCATCACTGTATTTTATGCTTATTAGAGTATCATATTGTTAGCTTGGTAACATGCTCTCCATCTATTGGAATCAATAGAGTCCTCTGCGGACTTCATGTGAATTTCTGCCTATGTATGGTGTCCAAAATGAGTGCCTTAGCCCACAGGCAGTACAAAGCAAGGCAATTCACCATGTTTTGGAACGGAGGCAAAGAGAGATCTTGACTCTCATGTTCTTTGCGCTTAAAGCCTGTGTGGTAAACAGAAACTTGTAGACACTAATAACCTGGCACTTATTTATAGATAGGCTGAGTAAACAGGCAGATTTAGGAGGAAAAATAGGAAATTGGTGTCAGACTCTAAATCATTGCCATGCAGTTATGTTTTGCAGTATGAATCTGTAACCCAAACTCAGCCGTGAAGAGCAAGTCAGGACAGCTGCTTTGTGAATCTAAGTGGGTTGCTATTCCCAATTTCCAGACTTTTTTTTGTCAAAACTGGTGTTCTGAAAAATAAAATTTTCCCTGAACAAACAAGTGGATGTGTAAAAAGAACAGGACTTTGCTTTATTAGACACTTATTGCCTTGTGTGCAGCACCGCTGGCTGTTCGTATGGTAGTTAGTGATTTAATAAGCATAAAACAATCTGTAGTTTAAGGCAAATATGATTATGCCTTGATTGGGAAATTACCATGTACTTTGCTTTGGTGATTTAAGGACTCAATGGAGTCTCATTTAGAGCAGTATTTTATTGATTCAAAGAGGATCGCTTTGGATAGCTGAAGTTATTTACAAGCTGGAACATTGCTCCAAGCTAAAAGTCTATCAGACAAGTTTAGTTTCAACATTTAGTGCAAAACAAAGAACTACAAAACAACAAACTCTTAAATAGCCTCAAGCGTGCCTTAATCCAGTGAACTCTTTATTTCTACGAGGTGCACTTATTATTTTCTCTGTGATCTGATTTTACTTTGTTGTCTTATCTTATGCATAGAGTTTACGTTTGTTTACTCTTGAGACGTCAGGTAGGTTAATAGGATGTATGGCATTTGGCTGTTTTAATGAGCAAGTCATTGAATCATTAATGCAGCCAATTGAGTTGAACACCGATTCTTTCAGAAACTAAACAACTGATTGTCTATGAGTGAGTCATTAAATCATTGAGTCAAATGATTCGTTCAAAACATCGATTTTGTCAGAAACTAATTTTTGGATGCAAAAATAGACAAGTGTGCCTCCCTCAAAACCAGTTCAAACTAATTTGTGCGTGTTTATTGTGTTTGACGCACGTGTTTATTGTGCATACGACACGCTTAGTGAATGAGATCCATTTTCCTAAATTCGTTAAATTTTGTTAATTTGAGCAGGGTTAAATGTTATATTTTCAATGGTCAATTCCTTCCACATACACAGTAAGCTTATTCATACTCCGAATTAGGAAATCATTGTAATGCAGGCAGCCAAAGATAAAGTTCTTTTTAGTTCACTGAGTTAAACTTTTTAGTTCACTTCCAAAGTCTTTCGTTACTTTGCCTCCTCTAACAATCGTAAAGTAATTATACAAATCTATTTGCATTAACTGTGCTTAAAGACCACCTGTCTGGTGAAAATCAAGTTTTTATATGCTTTGGAATGTTTTTAGTACAGTAAGTCAACATCCTTAAAACTGCAGTGAAGCAAAGACGCTGTTTGAAATCGTCAGTTTCTTACGTCACAAACTAAACAATCACGTCACGAGTGGGGCGGGCTTTGGCATTAACTGGGGAGTCAGAAGCCAGGTTTTCCCGCTATATTTTTCTGTTGATATGAAAAACTGTGTACATCTAGCAATATAGCATGTTAATTATGTATATGATGTATATTACAATGTTATGCAAACTATGCCTTTAGCATATCTAAGGATGCTGCTTTTTAGAGGGCAGCTGTCTGACTCTGACTTTATTAAATCCAATGCACTGAAACTGTACTGTTTGATACCTGTTTGACAACGTCAGTCAAGCAAAAGGCTGATCAAATCCATTGCTTATGTATCCGGCATTGTATCACTCTTCCACTTCTTCTTCTTCTGAATAAGTTTCTGGTTCAAACATATATACTGAATTAAACCAGTATTTCCTCTTGCCATTGTGCAGTGTTTACTACAGTAAAACTGACCAAGTGTATTAGGTCTGTGCTCATGTGATTGAGTGGAGGCGGGGACTCATTTGCATATCAATGTATACTAAATGGAGCAACAATACATTCAAACAATTTTTAAGGCATAAAGATTTTTAAGGTGGAATTATTGGGCGGTTTTTAGTTTCTTAAGTTTTGTCGTTGACATCTGAAATGTAGGGTAGAGGAAACTTTTCCTAATTATCCACTCATAAAACTGACAATTTCCCTACTTAAACTGTCAGAGAAATCTTTTCTACATGCATCAGCAAAAGACAAAAAGAGGGAATTTGGCACAACTGTGAGCTCTGTAAACATGGCTCTGTTGTCTGTATGTCTCTTTTCCTGGCGCATGGATTTATAAGCTTGTGCAGTATACTGGCATCTGTTCCAAAGTGGTGTGTTTAACATCCAGGGCGCTAAAGCGCGAGTGTGTGTGTGTCTGTCGGGAGGCAAAGGCAGATGGTTTGCGTGGAGATGAGGCCTGGTTAGTGTGTCTAATCTGGGTATTATTCAGTTGACTGTGTGGGTATAATCACCCCTAACTCTCTCATGTCTCCAAGCAGAAACAGGGGAACGATAATCCGGTATCTCTCCCCACCCCCTTATATAACCAACCGTCTTTCTGTCATTCGAGCGGCTGGCTCTCACTTGTTTTAAAAGTCAAAGGAAATGGTGCTCACGGAGTGTGGATTCCCCATGGTTCGGTATACTTTTAGATGTAAACGCCAGTACTAATACAGAGGGATTACGACAAGTTTCAACTTCCTCTTTAATGATCCTCCTTGCATTCAGCATCGCACGTTTGATTCAATGGAAGTCGACTGTGAGATTATGGCGGTTTGACCTTGCAGATCTGTATTTTTTTTTTTTTTGGGGGGGGCTCAATTACCCATCAGTCTTCTGTGGTGGAATGTCATTGGCATCATTTTGGAAATCAGTGAAATTGCTTCACTCACCAACCCGGTATCCTGACAAGACGTGAAATAATCACGTTGGTCCACTTTGGAAAACGTGTAGATGTCACGGTTTAACCCCCTCAAACGTGAAACTTACACATTTGCGTTTCCGGATGTTGACCTATTCTACACGCAATCGCCTCTGCCATAACAACCTATTGGTTTTCATTAAACTGAGAATAATGGAATTTTGTTTTATTGACGATCACTGAGAAATGTTCTATTATTTAAAATGCAAAAAACATTTATTATTTTCAAGGTGAAAAGGATTCATTTGCCTTGATCCATGATGAAAAAAACGTCTAGGTCTAAATGTCACATTTTTAATGAAGCAGCCTAAAAAATAAATAATAATAATAATAAAAAATAATTATTTCAATTTTGTTGAATTAATTTGTTGATGAAACATTTATTAAAACGAAGATACAATTTATATGAAACAAATTCACTTTTTCACGTCTTTCTACAAAACAAAACTTAATCATGTCTGACCCACTCCAAATGTTTTCTGATATATTGGGTAGCTTTTAATCCTATCTTACTCATCTCATGCGGTTCCCTTTTCATATAGCCTAATCAACATAGATGAAATAATAAAAAATAAGTAACATAATATTATTAAACGTAAATGTGAAAAGTTTGTTTATTTAATGTTGTTGTTTTTTTGTTTTGTTTTTTCTTTTACTTATATTTAAGCATCACGCCGCTCCGCTTTGCTCATATGCTATGTAGCCTATACATGCATGTGTGTGTGCATGTGCTGGAGGGGTGGCCATCCCTACTTTTGAATACCGTTATCATTATTGATCATTTTTAATAATTCTTTTTTTCATGCATATGCAGTGAACAAATTGGTACTATTTGTTACAGGTTTGACACTTTACTAAAAATGACTCTAAAATGTATTACTAAGCAACTTTACATAACATTACTATCATTACTTTTTTCAGGTTGTGTTACTAAATTTTATTTTATTTTTCTGTTCTTTAAAAGACAACCGATTTATATAAAACTTACTTTTAATTTAACATAAACAATATTGTTGTTTAATTTAATAATCATTGTTCAACATGTTCAGACTGAACCAATTTGAATATTCACAAAATGTGTGGGTCTAGGTAAAAAATTTAATTTTCCTGAAAACTAATTTATTTATTTAAACAGGAAAAGATTAAGAGCCATTGGGCCTGACTCAGTATAAAGCTGATTTTCAGCAGGTTCCTGTTCTGCAGAACAGTGAATACCTCAAAACACAACAGAACTCCAAGACCATGCAATAGCAAACACACAACAAGCACACAAACTATAATAGGAGCCTCCATAGATCATACATAGATGATCTATGTATATCTATACGTATGGTCTTCAAACCCACTTGAATAAATGTTAAAGGAGAACTCCGACGCAAAATAAATATTTGGTCTAATAAAACATCGGTACCTAGTCAACCGTTATCTGAGATTTGTCTTCAGTGATAGTCGAATGTAAAGAGTTTTGTCTCTAAAAACTGTTTCAGCGAATAATGCTAGTACTGGGGGCATTTACTAAGTAAAAAGAAATCGCTAGTTTATACCACTAACAAGGCTCAAAATAGCCCCACACTAACACAGTAACATAATGCGGGGTCCATACATGCAAAACGAAGCATTGAGAATTTTGTAAGAGTACAGACAGTTTAATAAGAAGATACTTTATAAAGATAGTTCACTTTAGTATATACAGGCAGGAGCCATCTTAAAAATAGTCTCGATAAGTCGATTCCCGAATGCCGTTCATACAGTTCAGAAGTTCGCTGAACTTCATACAGTTCAGCTCACTCAGCAGCATGACGTTCGTGGTTTGACTTGTCGTGACTGTTTTCCAAAGATGGCTCTGCCTGTATACATGAAGTGAACTGTCTTCATAAAGTATCTTCTTATTAAATGGTCAATACACTTACACTTTCCTACTATAGGCTGTGTGTGACAACAATAGTATGTCCCCCCAATTCACAGTGATTGTAAAAGCGCAGGCAAAAAGTTCCCAGATGACCTACTTCTTCCAGTGAGATTCTGAAGTGTGCATACGATGGACACTTTACTATCCCATGAGGCCACTGGAGAGGATTTGTGAATGGCAGTGAAGCGAAAACAGGGCAACACAGTCTCAGAGCAATTCGTAACTATGTTTCAGCATATGGCATGGTTATGTTTGTAGGTGAGGTTCAGGATGACGACACGCTGACTGTTGCAAGACAGCTGGCTCACCGACGTGTCTGGAGTGGGCGAATATGGCATCTACGCATACATGCTATGGTGAAGAACACAAGAGTTTACGGCTCCAAACCTGCACTTGTTTCACATGAGAATACTATCTCAACAACCAAATATAAGCGCTATAATTCATATTGCACATTTAAAGTAAGCTTTTATAAACTTGCAATGTAGACTGTAGTCTCTGGACCCACGTGTTTTAATGATTCATTAAAGATTGATCACTGTCTGATCATCTGGCATATTGGTATGGAGACAAAGGCTTTT
>JAQIUQ010003310.1:22500-465827 GCA_030378365.1 Hybognathus amarus
TTTCATCATATAAAAAATAAAAAATAAAAAGATTATATCAAACTTAAGTCATTTTGCTGGAGAAATCAGGTTTCATCTACTGACTGTTTAGGCTATGCTTCAGTAAAACCTTGTTTTTCAGGTTGGTTGAATTCAGTTATAATCAGTAGGCCTAATCTTAAATCATTTATTTAATTTCAACAAAACCTGTTTTCAGGTTGGTTGAACTCAGCTTATAATCAGTCATCTTAAATTATATTTTTTCACTTCAATAAAACCCAGTCATTGTAGATGTTACCACATTAAGTAAAATTTCTAAGTTGAACTGACTAAAAAAATCAGTGTAGTAGGCTATTTGTAAGACCTCAGTTGTCTTTTTTTGACATCCTTTGGGTTAAAAACTGGCACTGAGTCTGACCGGTAGCCTATATTTTAACACGTCCATTTAAGGTGCTATTTAAATATTAGTAAACAATGTAAATAGTATTAAAATTGTTGCCTCAATGATCTATTTACCTAATTTCCTTAAAATGACTTGTGGTAGCCTAACTTAATGTAAACAGTTTGATTCCATCGTGTTTTTGAACGAATAAAACCAATTGATATGTCACCACAAGAAGTACATTTTGTGTACCTTAAACACTTTTATGTTTAAAATAACACATAACCACCATAGCCAGCCTGTATATATTTTTGAGGAGCTCAGCACATGAGTTGTTATGACAACTCCCGCTCAAATAAGAGATGCGCTGCGCGTGGTTTGCCTCACTTCGGAGCGCGAGCCAATCATCGAGTAGCCAGCTTCTCCTCTCATCACGAGCTGGATTTACAATTCCGAGCAGCTGCTTTAAAAAATAACTTGGAGCGAACGAAACGGTCGCCATGGGGCAACACGGCGCCAAGACTGTCGTGTTCCTTATTAGTTTTAAGGTGAGGAGGAAGCAAGCAAGGTGAACATCCGCTCTGGACAAAAAACTGAACTACAAGACTGAAATGAGTTTGAGGTGCTGAGAAGATGTTGAGATGGACTAAGGGAGAGAGGAATAAGGGACGCGCTGATCAACCACAGGCGACACAGATTCATGGCTCAACTGTCCCCAACTTCTGTTACAACAAGGCAGCTGGAATGACTCGCTTTTTACAAGTATGGGAAATACCAGTACAACGAAAAGATACAATATATCCAAATATATAGCCTACCCTTTTACTTTAATAGACGCGGTGCCTTCTGAAGTTGTTCTATTTACTTCCTCAGGTTCCGTGAATAACTTTACTAACCAAACCTCGGAGAACAAGTTGTTCCGGGATGACAGAAAATATCGCCTTTCTGACGAACAGCACAGAATTGGGGCACGTCGGTCGCGCGTTGGGTTCGAGCGCGCGTCCCGCTTGGGCAATAGCGGTGCTGGCCAGCGTGCTGATCTTCACCACTGTGGTGGATGTTTTGGGTAACCTGTTAGTCATCATTTCGGTGTTCAGAAATCGGAAACTGAGAAATGCTGGTGAGCTTTCATCTATCTTTATGGGTTAAACGCTCGTGCGTGCGCTCTCTCATTGATAAAGTGATTCACGCGCCTGGTGATACAGTAAATGAATATTGTACTAAATGACTTGCTTCCCCTTTATTTGACTTGAATCTCATTTGACATGCTGCCTTAAGTGTCAATAATGGTGCAAAACGTGCATATATTCTCTGAGATGCTCGCCTGGGTTTTAGGGTTTCGAAGTTAGTTAAATGTGATTTACCTTACTCCTGAATTATGTAGTAATTCACTAACATCAGAGTGTTCTCTATAGTGCTAGTGGAGAATTACATGGTAAAAAGAAAATGTCTTGAAATGGGCAAAACATTACAAGTAACCATACCCAAACAGCAAAAGTCTATAAAAAAAGTCAGCTTCTTTTGGAAGTAGACAGATAAAAGTTTGTTTTGAAGGCAACATTTTAGCACTGAATGTGCTCATGCATAAAGAATTTGAGACTTCCAGCATTATATCAATATTTTTGTCACTCACAAGTTCTTCACAGTTTTGGGGAGAAACATCTTGTTTCAGCATTTTTAAGTCAGAGCTTAAGGTTGTGTGAAGATCACCTCACTTAGACCATGGCATGGAAAATTTACAGCAGCTTATCACACTCAGCAGTTTAGGCTTCAAAGACTTATGGCTGTAGTTAAGGCATAACTGTATTGTGTACATCAATGAAAAATTGGGCACCCTTCTGAGCCTTGTTAGACCTACAATTTAATTGTAAATGGGTGCGTTTGATGTTTTTGAATTGATGTTAAATATAATTACCCACCTGAATGACCCCCTAACACATGAACAAATTGTGTTTTCACACATAATCCTGTCTAAAAAATGTTTTAGGGGAACGGTCGAACAATTGAACGAGTTCGAACTACTGCAGGAGTTGTGATGTACGACACTTAAAGATTCAGAGGAGAGATATTTTTAAGCTCTTTCAGAGGCTTTGACAATGTGTGTACAGTATAAGTGAGTGTTTGTGGGGTCGTTCCACACACCACTGATGCAACTGCATTCAGAACCGCTTGACAGTTTGCGCATCTAAAGGGACATACACAAGACAAAAATGGCTAAATATTTAGTGATCTTAATCGCAAATCACTCAGGAAATTAGCAAGAATTACACAAATACTGTAGATAAAGTAACGTAGCACAGAATAGCCTTCCACAATTCACAGAGCTTTTACAGGAAGAGGAGCCAGTGTTGTTCTCTTCAATGTTAATGGCTTACATGTTAATGGTGTTCATTTGAGTTTAATGTGAGACCAAATATAATAGGATCCAAATCTGGACACTGATCAGCTCAAAACACGATCCTGATTGACTTGTTCTCAAGCCACTTCTTGGTTGTCTTTGCAGTTTGGACAAAAGCATCGTCTCGTTAAAAAAATAACATCTGATCATTCCTCAGATAACAACTTTTCATTTGTGGGAAGCAAGCCATTTATGCAATATTCCAACACATTCTCACCCCAAGGCGTCACCTTTGACCATGCTTCAATATTTGACGCTTTCAGGCGCCCTTTAGCATCAGTTACATGACGCGATCCTACGGCGTCATCTAACTGACGCTAAAGGAAAGCGTCAGTTAGATGACGCGGATAGGTTTAGGTCTGGGGTAGGGGTAGGGTTGCACGCAATCCTAGGGCGTCATCTAACTGACGCTGAAAGGGCGCCTAAAGCGTCAGATATTGAAGCATGGTCAAAATGCTTCCCAAGGCGTCAGTTAGCCTTGGGGGTGAGAATATTTGCATTAAATGGCTTTTTACACTGAACTCAATGACACTCTTCCTCCATGCTTCACTGTGGCAGAGATGCATTTTATATTTCTCAGCAGATTTTCGAAGACACTGCTCTGGAGCATCACCAATTATGTTTCTGGCCAAAAATTAATTTGTCTTTGATGTTTTCCAAAGACAGCAATGCCCTTTTAAGTAGTTCATTTGTTTAAATTTGGCTAATTTGCTGATCAAAAATTTATGGTTAAGACAATTAAAAGCTTAGTGTTTAGACTTTGTTTTTTTCCCCAGGAGTGTAACTGACACAAGAGCTCGCTTCAAAGCTCATGCTTTTTCGCATTGAGCAAGAACCAGACCTGTCTGCTTCAAAGGCGCACTAGCAGTCTTATATCACCCTCTGTCTGATAGACACTCCTGCCTCTCTCTGCCTTCCCCTTCCAAAAGCTATTCAAGCACATGGAGGTGGCATCACCAGCTCATTAGATTGAGTATGAATGCTGTCAGACTTTGCACATGGTTTTCCCCCAATGGCTGTTTCCATTGCCGCTGTTTTTCGAAGTGGATCTTCTCTAAAGGAGAAGAATTTGTTTCTTCATCTTTCAGCCTTCTGTCATTACTGGGGCCAATCAGGCATCTCACACACATAATAACTCTGTCACTAACACCCAAAGAGGCTTTAAAACACCACGAAAGTGCACGGAGAAAATTGTAAATTTAGTGGTGTGCGCTGTGTGTACTAACAAAGGCAGAGAACAATGGAAACTGAAAGCCTGAAAGTATCTTCAGAAGTAGAATTGTATGTTTCCAGAATCCTGTGTGCAGATTCACCTTGTAATCACAAGCATGGAGATAAAAGATTTATGACTGACAAAAAAATCTTTTGCATTAACAGAAGCACATTCTAATGAGAGGACGAGTATGAAAGAGACTCTTTCTCTTTCTCTCAATGTGTTTCGCTTCTCCGTTTATGTTATGTAGAACTGATGCCATGCTTTATTAATCAGACTTTCATGTCGAGTTCACATTCAGGGTTACTCGTACAGCTGTCATTTAAAGGCACATGGCGACCAGAGCTCCTGGAGTATCTCTGTCGGTTGGCGCCTCTCCCTTGCACTGTCCCCTGTGAGGTTATGTAATCATGTTTCTAGAAAGGAGGTTGAGTGCCAAGTAAAGTCAGTTTCCTGGCAGGCCCTGCTCTGCCACATTAAAGTAGTCAGCATGACCGTCAATACACGTGTGTGGCGAATATGGCATCGCAAGCCACAGGACACCAATGAGACAGACTTGAGTGTTTCCGTGCTGTGTTTGGGGAAGTGTAGTCTTATCATTTTAGCTTGAAGTCAGACAAAATAAGACTTTAGGCTTGACATGAAGCCAAGACTTTGGAGATTAGAGATCGCTAAATGACTGTGACTGGTATGACGTTTAGCTGTAAGTTTTGATTAAGTCAGAGATCTGAGGTTCAGATTCATATTTGGACTTAAAGGGATAGAAAACTGTCAACATTTACTCACCCTGACATTGTTTCAATTTAGCATGTTTTTAAAAATGTCTCTTAAAGCTGCATTTGTTTGATTAAAATTATAAAATTATTTAAAAATTATACAAATATTTCATATATTTCAACATTTTATTTTGGCTGAACATTTTACATTCTATATATATATATATATATATATATATATATATATATATATATTATTTTTTTTTTTTTTTAAGGATATTATTTATATATTTATACACATTAATACACACATGCAGTGCACAATCGCAATAATATATATATATATATATATATATATATTATTGCGATTGTGCACTGCATGTGTGTGTTTTGGTCTGTTCCACACAAATCTCTTTTTGCTTTCAACTGGAAAAAATATTGATTTTATCTTTTACAACATAGGGATGAATGATTTTCATTTTTGGGTGAACTATTCCTTTAAGGAATCTTTAGAGATATATAGTGTTTGGTTCTTGTTTGTGTTCGGAGGGAAGTTTGTGCATTCATGCTTATTTCTCGGCCACAGGGCTATGCATGATTAAACCTAAATCGGGTCAGTGTCCATCCGCAGAGTTGTCAAAGCCTTTCAGCATCTGTGGTGCTTCTCGTATAAGGTGTATATCTGCTCTCTCTCTCCCTCTCTCTCTCTCTCTCTCTCACACACACACACACACACACACACTTTCTCTCTCTCCCTCTCTCTCTCTCTCTCTTCCTGCCTATCACACGGACAGACACAGACGCATGGAGACCAAAGAATTGAACACCAATGCGTAGGCCTGTCATGTTAACACATTTTGCTGGACGATAAATTGTCCAAGAAATTATTGCGATAAACTATAATATTGTCATTCTGAGACCATTTACATCTAAAATAATGATAATGACATAATAATGCACGTACACCTTTTCAAAGATCAATACACTTTTATTTCTAAAGATTATTTAACACTGAAAATGGAAAACATTTTAAATTTCCACAATAAATGAACAAAACAACCAAAAACTATAAAAGCAATGGACTCTCATTTTCTGTTACCAAAAATGCACTTGAATAAATACCAAAAACAATAAATAAAATGAATGAAAACAAAACCCGAACCTACCCCATGATAAATTATTTGTCATTAAACCATTAACACACAAACCACTGTTAATTTAACAAAAGCAAGCTGCTACTGTGTGCATGGTCTGGCATGACTGAATGCGCACAAAGTGTGCTCCCTTGATAATTCCTAAAAAGCCGACAGTTCCTCGTGTATATATCTCTGTTATTATCAATGAAACTGACTGCACAATGAATCTTTCATAATATCCACACTTTGTTATAATCAAAATTCAGAACTGAACAAAAAGTCTATCTTGCTTCTGATTGGCCAATGCGTTCAAGAAATCAACCCATATGTCTGTGATTGGCTACATCGCTCAGACGCTGCAAACATGTTGTAAATAGAAACACTAGCATATAAATCCGTTTCTATTTTGTGTTAGTTGTTGTTGCTTTTCTGTAACAGATGAATGAAAATTATGTTTTTAAGTTTTATTCATAGATATTTCTAGTTTGCGGGAGTTCCGCGAATTGTTTCATTCTCCCATAACCCGCACACACAGAGTGAGTGCATTATTGCTCGCACTCGGCCATCAAATCTAGTGTCGTTAGGCTCTCAATTGTGTTGGGAGTGCACATCTCTAGATAAAAAGCCAGAGGACCGTGACAGGAAATATCGGCCCGCGGGCTGGAATCGAGGTAGAGAATCTAAGCAGAGAATCGTAAGCTCTAGTTCACGCTTTGGAATGGAGAGTTGTCATCCAGTCTCTTCGGACTGGGAGAGATGAGGAAAACAAAGAAGCATGCAAATGGAAATTATCGCGGCCTGATAGATTATTAAGCTTATTTTCTTTATCGTGCGATTAATTGATTTATTGACTATCGCGACAGGCCTACGTGGATGAGCCTTTGTTTGCCTGACATTTAGAAACTCAAGAAGAAGTAGGAAATAAAGGAAGAACAAAGCCTTTCTGCCATTGTTACGAATCCAAATCCCTTTTATATCTGTTTTGAACATGTGCATTTAGAACCCTTGGGCAATTCTGTTAGAAGTTGGCTTTGGACTGGAGAACTGTGAATTATCTTTACAGTTACTCTTTAACAGTATTTAATTATTTTTCTGAACCCACATTGGCAAATATATCTTCTTTTAAGCATCAACTTGCTTAATTCTGATCATATTTTCAGTAAACAAGACTTAATATCTTAAGTCATTTTACAGTTCAAGTTAATTTTTCTTGATTTAAGAATGTGTAGACAATGAAAACTAAAAAAAAAGGGTGCTGAAAATTCAGCTTTGCCATCACAGGAATAAATTACATTTTTAAATACATTAAAATAGCAACAGTTATTTGAAATTGTAATAATATTTCACAATATTGCTTTTAAAACAATTTTTAATCCAATTAAAAAAAAAAAAAACGATTAACAGACTTCTTTCGAAAACATTAAAACAATATTGTACTGACCTTTTGAACGATACCGTATGATTGTATGAACTGGTACACGAAAGTGTATAACAAGAATGACCCAGTAAATGTTAAATGATTTTGTCTATTACATCCCCTGTGGAACTAGTGGTACTTGCATCTCCCTTATGGAATTTGGTTTGTTTTTTCAAGAAGTTTTAGAAGATCATATAATTAATCTACTAAGCCCAGTTGAGCTCTAGCATGGCACCAAAGCACATGTCAAAAGGGAATTCACCAATGTAATAGAACTTTGCTCATGTCCTTATTCCTTCTTTCACTTTTTTTTTATTTTATGCCAGTCTTACCCTTACTGATGTACCAGCAAATGCCATTGCCCAGGGAGGAATTTGAAATTTAACGGGTAGAAAACTAAATCTCTACCAAACAGTTTGAATTCAGTTCTTGTTTCGCTCTACTCCAGGTTCAAATAAGAGACAGAGTTTCGGCTTCGCTTTCATGTTTACTAGATGTAACTTTCTGTCACTCCCAGTCTGTTCTCAAGATGGCAGCCTTTTTTTAACTTTTTGAAAGATGCTTGGATTTGAATGCATGAAACAAATATTTGTCCACCCTTTCTGTCTCCATCCAATTTAACAGACACAGCCCCGATACTCACTGGACCATGATGTTGTTGTCTCAGGATGTATCATTCAGAAAACACTTTAAACTAAAGGTCTTGCAGTTGGATTGTTGCAATGACAGTAATCGGGTATCACTCGCGATATTGCTCAAGAACATTTTTTCCTCTCTGTTATTTTTTTTTGTGCAAATACCAATCAAATGCACAAATAATAAAGCATGTTAAATTAAACAGAACTAAACTGAAGCTGAAGGGTTTCTCAGCTTTGCACATTTTTCTTTGCTCTCTAGGCAAATGTGCTGTTTTACATGCTGCACGCTGACATTACCTTGGCATCAGATGAAACAGCAAAACCCCGGACAGACAGGCTGAGGCATCACCATGATCTTCAAACCCATCCTTTCTGATTTCACAAACCAGAGACCTGCCAAAAAAAAAAAAAAGCTCAATGTCAAGATTTCAAAGATCCATTTATGCATGCGTATACATTGGGGCATGACGTGATCACTTTACTTTAACGAAATCCATCATTCTACTTCCAGTGATAATAATGCAAAGCTCTTGACTAAATCATTTGATCACTGGGAATAGTGGACTGAGGCACACAATCTGAATTTCATGAACCCCAAGTTTGATCTGATCAAAGATTGCATGCCTAAAGCATTTTAAACCCTTTAAAGTTTTACTTTTACATCAGCATGAAATAAAAACCCACACTCTTCAGAAAAAAAGACAAATTAAGCAAACCCACCACACACACACACACACACAGTATATCTTCACCGCAGCCGGAGAAGATGAACCTCTGTGACGTGTATTCTGCTGTTTGCAGTTACATAATATAATCTTAGACATTTTATTTACATTACTCCATAACTCCTCTGATTCACTCTGAAGGAGTCAAAGGTCAACATGTTGACATTGACAGGCCTTCAACGAGGATATTGTTTTTTTATGTGGCTGTTTCAAGGGCTGAATGATGTAATAGAGTTTGGCTGGAAGGAACAGAGGTTCAGAGGGGGCTGTCTAATCACAGGTGGATTGTAGAGAAGGAGCCGGTGTGGTTTGATATAAGTGGGATATACTAGTCTTTTTCAATTTGTGTTGGCAGAATGACATGAAACTCAGGCAGCAGTTATACTTTGAGAGGAAAACTACAAATTCCAGGGCAGGGAGAGCAATATTTGGAATGTGACGAGAGCCTCTTTGTATAATTTGTGTGTTATTTAATGAAATTCTACAGATGGTTTAAGAAGTAAACCTGAAAGGGTAATCAGGTATTAGAAATTCCATGAGTTTTATTATGGGCACAATGGCTTACTGAAAATGATCCTGTATTTTTATGACCAATTAACACTTTGACAGCTTTCCATGTTTTCACTTTTTATACGGTGGGGTGCTATTAAACATTTGGGAAATAGTAAAGAATCTCTAGATCCGAAAACAAGCGAAGCAGCAGAAACCAGCATTAGACGCTTTGCATACATTTGTAAACTAACCTGATTATCAGACATTAAACAGCAAATAAATCAAAACTGCCTATAATGTTACCGAATGATTCGACCCAGGAAGAGGGAATCGACTGTTAAAGGGTTAGTTCACCCAAAAATGAAAATACTGTCAGTATTTACTCACCTCAAGTTGTTCCAAACCTCTACATGTTTATTTGTTCTGCTGAACACAAAGGAAGATATTTGGAAGAATGTTTTAATCAAACAGATCTCAATCCCCATTGACTACCATAGTAGGAAAAAATACATACAATGGTAGTCAATGGGGATTGAGATCTGTTTGATTAAAACATTCTTCCAAATATCTTCAGCAGAACAAATAAACACATCGAGGTATGGAACAACATGAGGGTCAGTAAATACTGAAAGAATTTTCATTTTTGGGTGAACTAACCCTTTAGGCTTTGGGGATGAAAAAAAAAAAAAAAAAAAAAAAACATTTCTCTTCTACATATCCCAAAATTATTTCCATATTTTGGCTAGTGTGAAATGACCTTGTGAATATATCACTCCAAAAAAAAAAAAGTTGGTCCTCAATAATTTGCCTTGACTGAGTCCTTCACCCTGCTGCATGTTATAATAGATGGATAAAAAATTGAACTGCTGGACTGAGTATAATTTACAACGAGGTTAATATTGATAAGGACTTTTACCTTACAGGATCAAGGTTTATACTTTACACATTGAAACTGCACATTTAATGCGACGCTCCTCACAGATGAAAACCTTTTGAAATGATAAAAGGTTGTGCTTAGGTCATTTTGCTGATATGATACATTGAAAGCAGTAATGTATTGCTTATGACAAGTAACCCAGGTTTGAATTTGCTTTATTATTTGCTATATATATATATATATATATATATATATATATATATATATATATATATATATATATATATATATATATATATATATATATATATATATATATATATATATATAGATATAGATATATATATATATATATATATATAGATATATATAGATATATATAGATATATATAGATATATATATTTTTTTTCTGCACACTGCACATTTGGGTAGTGATGTTACAACTCAGGATTGGTCACTTGTTAAATGGCTGCCATTTCTTTATCACTATCCAGTTAACGCAAGTTAATAATACAATTAAAAGAAATACCTGATCATCCTCCATAAGGTGGTCACTATATCTTATATTGTCTGTAATCATTACATCAACAATCATTCATTACCAAGGCAAAGGTCGTGTCGTAGGCAATGCCTATGCACACACACACACACACATACACACACGCATAAATGCATACATTACACACACATACACACTCGCACCCAGCCATACACATACATCAACAGTTTTATTTCACTTCTGGAATTATGGAATTACAAGATTGTTCACTACTGCATTTATTCAACTGGCTGTTAAATAAATACATAAATAAAAAGTAAAAAAAAACAAAACAAACAAGCCAATGTCTGATGTATTTATTCAACCAGACACCTTATTCGTAAAAACTGGTTTGGATCGGCACGTTTTAAATGTTTCTAGCGTGATTTAACGCACTTCTAGCATGTTTTAGCTTTCTCAAGCCGACAAAATAACAAAGTCGCTGTCATTATCATTGTGTCAACACCAATATTCTGATTTCATTCGCAGTAACATTTTCTCAATTCATTATTTATTTAATTGGTGCTTAATCATATGCAGTGGAGAGGTCGCATGTGGTATCAACTTTTATCAATTATGAGTAACAGCACAGATGCTGTGCTAATGGGCACATAAATGAGGCTGCATGTGAAGTTTCTCAAGGTCATCCTCCTCCATTAGTAATTACACTTCTTGAACCCAAGTGGAATTGAGCTCAGAGTGAACCATAAGCCATACTCAGCAAGAACAGGAAATGTTCAATTTCCACTAATTACGCATGGATCACCTTTGACTCTCTGAAAGAAGTTTTATTTTGGGCAAAATTATTCAAAGTTAGGTTTTTCTTTTGGGTTTAATAAGAGGAACTTAAAACATGTCAGAGCACAAGTCAATCCTGTTCACATTTTTCTTCCAATAGCATACTTTCTTGTGTAATAAAGTTCTGGAATATATATATATATATGTATATATATGTATACATAGTATATATATATATATATATATATATATATATATATATATATATATATATATATATATATATATGTATATGTATATATGTATGTATATTATGTTACTGTCAAACTCTGTTAAGATTACAACGTTGTAACAATGTTGATAGTGTGTTGTTGATGAGTAACAATGTTGATAGTGTGAAACAGATTACAAACAATACTATATCAAAAATATATACAGTATATATATATATATATATATATATATATATATATATATATATATATATATATATATATATATTTATATATTTATATTTATATATATATATATTTTTTTTGTTGTTGTTGCTAAAAGTAAATAAAAAAAAATAAAATAAAAATAACTTCTGTTTGGCAAGCACCAAATTATTAAAATGTAATGTTTTCAATAAGATACTAGAAATAATTTCTGTTAGTGAACAGTTTTTTTCCTTAAGCTTTTGAACTTTTGAAATGCAAAATGTATCAATTGAAATAAATTGTAGAATTATAATTAACCAATTATAGAATCCCTATATTTAAAAATATTATACTTTTATTCAGCAAGGCTACATTGAAATAAAAGTAAAGACTGTCTTTTAAAATGTCTATTCTTGAAAGAAATCACATTTTCCACAAAACAGCTATTTTAAATAAATATTACTGTTTTTGATCAAATAAATGGAGTCCAGGTGAGCAAAAGAGACTTAAAAGAAGTCAAAACATTTAAAAAAAAAATGTATACATGGCATGTCACATGAATGCATTTTTCAGTTTATATAAACGTGCTCCTTCTCGCTAGTTTGTGTTGCTAACTTGAAATGAAAGCTATGTAAATGTGAACTGTCTTCATTCGCATTGTGACACAGCTGGAGTTTGGTTTCAGCACCATGGACAGTGCAATGAAACACTTCAAGGCTAAAGCTTTAACTCAGGAAGCTTTCTGAAAAACAAATAGGATTTGCATGGATCAGTCAGAAAGGACTGCGTGGATTTCTGCTGATGATTTGGCTTCATTTTTTGTCTCTGCTCTATTGCCATATTTCCTGAACTTTTGTTTTTTCCAAGGGGTTTATTTTATTATTACAGTCATGAATTAATAATCTTTTAAAGAAAAGATTAAATAGCCCTTTATAGGAGGGATGCACTACTGCCCTGTATTGGCTCTATTTCCCTTTTATTCTGCTGATTTGTGTGGTCATTCATTCCCAAGAGTTCCTGAACCTGTCTGGATGAACTGCCTGGACACAATGAGGAATTTCCTCAATGGCGATAGGTTAGAAATGGCAGGGTCAAGATTTAATATCGCTCTTGGCATGGCTTCCCAAAACCTTTTTGCAAAGGTTGTCCAGATCCGTAAGGAAAAGCAAAAAAGGCCAGGTCGGTCTTGGCATGTTGAAGCAGGAGTGTCTTGTCTGTCTCTTACAGCTGTAGCTCTTCTTTTCTGCGCTTAAAGTCTTTGACAGGAGAGCAGGGCATGCATGTATCATTTTATACAGTACTCTGAGGGTTTCATAACCCTGTCTGACCCTGCTCAAGTGTTTTTATAATGAGCCTTAGACAAAGGAACCCTTACCTCCCAGATTCATCTGTCATTTCCTATTTGGAAAGGTTACAATGTGAATGAAAACCTGACACAGACTTTTACGTTGTATGTTCAAAACTGCTACTTTTCAGGACATGGTAAAAAAAGACATTGTTGTCAAAGTTGAATGTGACATTCATATGCCATTAAATTAGAGTTAAACTAGATTTATCAGCCAATTTTTAAAAATATTTCTTTTTTGCAGTTATGCTGAGATCAAAAAAAGGAAAATCATGAAATGTATTTGTCAAAAGGTGTAGGAACCCTGGTGCACGATCTTGAATGTGGAAAGTTGTTAGCCTCGCGAGACCATCCTGATCTCGCGAGCTTTCAAGGTTTCACTCGCAGATCAGTCTGGATACTTTCCGTTAAAGAAAATTTGGGAGCAGTTCACCAACGACGTCCAATCAGCGTTGGCTTTGAGGCGGGTTGAGGTGTGACGCAATCAAGCGGAAGCAACGCGATCTAGAAACATTTTCAGACAGCGGTAGTCCTAATTCTTTTAGCCGCTCGCTAATGCTTTTTTCTCTTGCATCCTTCTTGTGAAATATGGACCGGGCAGCTGAAATGGTGCCTTTTATTCGCAAATTGTAGTTACATAAACGGCAAATATCCTTTGCCGACATGTTGCTTTGCTGAGCTAACGAGCCTTTACCTGCAGCAGCAAGTTAGTACGTCATGTGCTTCGTTGATCTGATTGGTTGATTTGGCCCGTCTATCACCAACATAGGCCAATCAGCTTACCAGTATTTTCGCCCCTTACCAAAACTTCTTCAACGGAAGGTTTCCAGATGGATATGCGGAGCAAATCCATCTGGCGGAGTCAGGTTAGAAAGTTGTATGAACAACTCAATTCGCCTTCGGCTAAGCCACGCCCTAGAATGCAGATTGACCAATCACAGCGCAGCCAAGAACGAGCTCCCACAGATGTCCGACACTTTTTCACAGCGCTCCATTGACTTTCAACACAGGCGTCTCATATTTTTGGTCTCGGCAGGCTATTTCCGTCGTAGTTTTATCAAAAATATGGTTAAAAGTTGTGCTTGAGGCATTTGAAACACAGATACGCGTATCCCAGAGAGGTTGGAGGGGGGTGTCCGTTTTTCACTTCCCAAAACTGAAGTCAAATCCTGACAAGTGTCGTATTTGGATTAAACTGTATGGACGTCCTCAGTCAGCTAAACCCTTCAAAGATAACGAGCACATCTTTACTGTGAAGTTATACTAGTTAGACCATTTTATAATGTTTTAGGTTATGATTTCGGTTCTCATACCGGTTGTTGATGCGCTAGCACACGCTGCTAACATACAATGTTATACTTGTGTAGTCCGTTTGCTTTGTAATAACGATTATAGAATTGAATAGAGACCTACCCAGCTAGTATTGATCCCTGATATTGTTAGTTCCAGCCTCCGTCTCGATTAGTCTAGACTTTATAGTGACTGCATATGAAGTTAAACCATTAACTGGCTTTAGAGATTTTAAAACTTGCGTATATTACTTCACAAGTTGGTTTATACAGTATGTGAACACAAAGATGGCATTTATAGCAGCTGAGTCTCATTGTGTAATATTTCATGGTACATTCATCTACAGAGCAGCAGTATGACCTTGATTTTGCTTCATCTCAGGTTGAATTATAGTGGCTGCATGGGGATAAAAGTCTAAAGAAATGAGAAGAAAGCACAGAGATGAAAGGTTGGGCTCAGGTAGGTCAGTGTAATTGTATTTATCATTTCGCTCGTTTTATCCAGTAAACAAAGCTAAGAATAGGAAATAGCTGAAAAGAGAAAAGTTAGTGTAATTTCAACATGACAGGCTATAACAGGTTTTGAGGTTTTTAAATCGTTTTTAAAGGCCACAGCGACGAACAGAAGAGAATATTGGGTTATGATCTGTATAATGTCATGCTGAGAAGTGCCAGGAATGATTTTTGGCATTTGCTGAAAAGGATGGGGGAAAAAACAGCTTTACCTCCCTGTCAATTATTCTAATTATATATATATATATATATATATATATATATATATATATATATATATATATATATATATATATATATATATATATATATATATAGTATACGCTTTGCTATTGGTGCTATGACAACATGCATGTCAAATGCTTTGAAGTGATTTAAAAAAAAATCTGATTAATGGGGGCCCTTACTTTATGGCCCTCACGTTTCTTCCAGATCAGGGAGGGAGAGAGGCACTGACTGAATGTTAAATTGGTCTGGATGTCGAAAAAGCTGTAGGCAATGAGTGGAAAATGTGTGCCTGATTAAAGCTCTTTACCCCTCATGACTTTGATACAATTATTTATTATTCTTTTAAAGGTGAATCTCATGAAATTCGGCAAGAATATGTCCAGATCACATAAAAATCTGGACATATTTCACATAAAAATCAGAAAAAAAAGAATAAATAAATAAAAGCAATCTGTGCATAAAGAAAATTAGCATGATAAAGCATGATTATTATAATTAAGCACAAATTCCCCAAAGCATGCACACATAGACATCAAATGGGGCTTGAGCACCTGCCTGTTTTTTTCCCTTTTTTTGAGGGTCTTTTATATATATATATTTTTTTTTTTTCCTGTTTGAGCACAGCTTCTCTGTCAAACTAATATGTGTATTGAATAAAAGTAAACATATCAGATTGGGAGACTTTGTCATGTTCAGATGCCCTCACTCTTTCTCCGTGCAGCACACATTGGCACACATGCAGACAGCCCAAAAAAGGTATTTTGTTGTTTAGTTTAACTTAGTAAAAGTTTAACTTGAAATTTTGACAGAAATAGGCTATATTCCTGTTGTACAGTAGAATTTATTAAAACTTTTTTATTAAATCTCTTTGTTTGACAAAAAATTTAATATGATTAAAAGTTCAATTTAATTTAATTTAATGAAAATTTAAATACACAACACAGAATATCTGAAAAAAAAACTTTTGGTAGAAATTAAAATGTATTTAAACTTAAATTATGTCAATTAATTTATTGAAATTAATTTAACCCTTTCACATAAGTTTAAAATATTCTAACTGACCCCCCAGAGTGAGTTTTTCAAGGCAACCGTTATGTTTCCATGGTGACGCGCCATTGCTTGTCACGTGACACAGCGCAACCACAACACAGCGCTAAACGAATATATACGCTGAACTGATATTTCGATTGTCAAATATGTGCAAGTGGATGGGTTTTGTTGTTTAAACATCTTGATAACGATTGCGTTAGTTGCACCATTTTAGTTTGTTTTACAGTTCAGAGAATCGGATTTGTCAATTCCTCCACTTCTCACGAAATACATGGAAGTAAGTGGCCGGTGAACTGGGAGTGTCAAATGTAAAGCTACTTATACAATGTGTATCTGATATGAATAAAACGTGTCATCTTATTATAATGGAAAGGATTATTATTGCCGCTTTCATATCTTTGTGTATTTTACAAACTCAAAATCAGTGTTTTGCTAGTACTTATCTGTATTTAAATGTCTAAAACCTAAAATAAATATTACATGGTTGAAAACCATAGATAGTAAAAGAAATGGACAGAGCGACCCCATTGATTTCAACGGAGAAGACTGTCTGAGCGACTGCGCAGGCTCAAACTGAACGTGACGACAGTCTGACAGTTGAAAATCTTCTAGTAGCTGTGGCAAGACAAATCTGAATCACCTAAATAAATAATTATATAAGTTAAAAAATGTGTATTATTACAACAAATTAAAATATATCTGACGCATTATGGTAATGCGTTAGGGGGAAACATTCTTTTACTCATCATGAAAATAATATAATGATGCACAAAATCTGATCCTTAAATAGACTTGGCTATTTTATGCAAAATACATCTATTAATCATGGGGTAAAATGTGACCTTGGATGTGTTTGTGAGATTCTTCTTTCCACTTCGATTATTCTACCTCGGAAATCACTTTCTGAAAATGATGCCTCAATATACAAGCATGCATCTGTAGCAAATTTGTCTGTACGCAGGTAGGGCTACCTGGACTCTATGCTAATAAGATGACTCAGTCAGCTGTTTCTACATGCATACAGTAATCTGTAAATGATGACTGTTTAACATAAGAGAGTGAGTAAATGGATTGTTCGTTTTAACAGCGCAGACCGTGCATGAGATGAATGTGAGAGGGCAGAGACTAGAAGACAGTGCATTGTTTTAGAGAGCGATGTGTTCTCTGCTGTCACAGTGTTATCAAAGGCTTCACGCTCCCTGGAGATACTTTTGAAGTTGATGTGATTCAGCCTTTCTCTTTTCTTTTCGCTCAGTAGCTTTGTCATTCTTGATTCTTGTTTCCTCTCTCATTTACTCTCCGGTTCTCAACGTGTCATTCATATGAGTTTACCCCTATATTCAATTTAAGTGCCACCACACAGGCTTAGAGGGGCAAAGGCAGGAAACGGTGCAGAGAAAGTGGCGCGTGTACTGCGAAATAGTCAACATAAATCGACTTACAGAAACGCATAAAATGATTCTCATGTACAGCTATGAAAAAAAAATGTTTTGACATAAAAACTAAAAAAGCGTTGTGTCAGTGTACTACCACACAAATGTTTTGGTCTTTGAAAGTAGTTTCTTATGCTCAACAAGGCTGCGTGTATTTGATCAGAAATACAGTGAAATTATGTAAAAGCCGTTTTCTGTTTGAATTTGTTTTAAATAGGGCTGTCAAACGATCAATCGCATCCAAAATAAAAGTTTGTGTTTACATAATATATGTGGGTGCACTGTGTATAATTATTTTTGTATATATTATAAATACACACACATGCTTGTATATATTTAAGAAATATGTTATAGAGTATATACTGTATACATATTTATATATAATTTATATTATATATACATTTAAATATTTTATATATAAATAATATTTTTTTCTTAAACATAAATGCATGTGTGTGTTATATATATACAAAATAATTATACACAGTGCACCCACATATATTAAGTAAACACAAACGTTTATTTTGGATGCGATTAATCGCAATTAATCACTTAACAGCCCTAGTTTTAAAATAAAATGCATTCCTGTGATAGCAAATCTGAATTTTCAGCAACATTACAGTCTTCTGTGTCTCTCATTATTCTTCAGAAATCAATATGCTGGTTTGCTGCTTAATTAAACTGACTTTTCTTCCAGGATTCTTTGATGGATAGAAGGTATATATATGAATAGAAGAAAATAACATAATTTATTTGAATTATAAATCTTTTGTAACATTATAGATGTCTTCTTTACTGTTACTTTTGATCAATTTATGCACCCTTGTTGAATAATTGTTGCTGCACCCTTTTTGTTGACCCCAAACCTCAAATGAATGTTCAAGATGATAATCATAACGGTTAAGTCATATCTCACAGTAAATATTAATAATAATATATCTATTTTTTAGAAATGTATTTGTTTAATTGGTAACCCTTCCTTTTACAGTACAGTACTTACGTGTACTTACTTACCTAGAAAGTATTGGCTAATATAAGGTAAGTACATAGGTTAGGGGTAGGTTCAGGGTTAGTACCTATTAATTACCCAGTAATTATAATTACTTTAATAATAAGTATGTAGTAAGTACATGGGTAACAAGGACTGTAAAAGGAAGTGTCACCGTTTAATTCACGTACAAGCTAATTTCTTATCCGGTCGCAGTCTAATTGTGAAAGGTAAAATCATGGTTTTTATGTTTGATTCACATAAAATTTATCTGGCAACAGTATCAAATTGTGCTGGTAAAAACAAGATTATTAACAAGCCCTCTTTCTCTTGCTCTCTTTCGCTCAGGCAACGTTTTTGTTGTCAGTCTGGCCTTCGCTGACCTGGTGGTGGCTTTCTATCCGTACCCACTGGTGTTGTACGCGATCTTCCACGACGGCTGGGCTCTGGGGGACACCCAGTGTAAAGTCAGCGGATTCCTCATGGGCCTGAGCGTGATCGGCTCCGTTTTCAACATCACCGGCATCGCCATCAACCGGTACTGCTACATCTGTCACAGTTTTGCCTACGGGCGTTTCTACAGCTACCGGAACACGCTGCTGTTAGTGGCCCTGATCTGGGCGCTCACTGTGCTGGCCATTCTTCCCAACTTCTTCGTGGGGTCGCTGAGTTACGACCCTCGTGTTTACTCCTGCACCTTCACACAGACTGCCAGTAGTTCCTACACTGTGGTCGTGGTGGTGGTTCACTTCCTGGTGCCCATCGGCGTGGTGACCTTCTGCTACCTGAGGATTTGGGTTCTGGTGATACAGGTGAGGCGGAAGGTGAAAAGCGAGGAACGCTCCAGGGTGAGACCCAGTGACCTGCGCAACTTCGTCACCATGTTCGTGGTGTTTGTTTTGTTCGCGATCTGCTGGGCTCCGCTCAATCTCATCGGACTGGTGGTGGCCATTGACCCAGAGGTCATGGCTCCACGTGTTCCAGAGTGGCTCTTTGTGGTCAGCTACTTTATGGCCTATTTCAACAGTTGCCTCAACGCCATCATTTACGGACTCCTAAATCGGAACTTCCGAAAGGAGTATATGCGGATCATGACGGCGATGTGGATTCCTCGGAGGTTTGCGACTGAGACCTCCAGGGCCGCCACAGATGGGATAAGGAGCAAACCCTCACCAGCCATCAATAACAACGAGTGACTTTTGTTTTCAGCCAATCACTGTTAAAAAAATACCATCATGGATGCATGAAGCGAATTTATACACTTGGAAATGTGAACACTTGACTTTATTTAATGCAACAAAACTATTATACCTACCCTATCTTACGACCAATTCGTATCGAATTCGACAAATGATTAAAAAGTGGCTAATTCTTACCCACGTGACGGGTAGGTTTAGGGGTGGGTCAGGGGTAGGTCATTCGTACGAATTTATACGAGTTGGCCAACTAGTAAAAAATGTACGATTTAGCAAAAACTTACTAATTCGTATGAGTGAGGTCGTATGAATTGTTACGAATTAGCCACCTCATAAAAAAATTCGTATGAATTCCCGTGAGATCGGGCTGATTATACACAACTCAGGGTGCTTGTTTCATTTTTGCTGTTGTGATCCATTCCAAAACAGTATTATTAAGAAATATTTAACTGACAATTTATATTGAAAATTAAATTAAGTACCTTTTAAATCCATGTATATATGGACTATTTACTGGAGACATTTTGTACAATTTTGTGGGTCTGTTGTATATATGTTGTATAAATCAGTATGCTTCACATATTTATCAATTCAGAAATTCTGCCTTACTCTCTGAACTAAAAAAAAATGATTCAAGGTGCCAAACGTTAATACATAGCCGGCAAATATCTGATATACCAAATCCGTTTGTCTTATCGAACCAGATGAGATTCTGAGAGCATCATAATTTAAATGTAACATCAACAGCTCTTTAATGAGCGAAGAGCTTCCAGCACAGCAAGATAAAGCACAAACTTCAAAAAAAGCACCTCATGCGGATTCTGCAAAGAGAAATTGAGCTTTTTCAAAGGGAACGATGACAGCGTGCGGTCAGTCCGTCTTCACTTTCAATTTGTGTTCACCTCTTATCTTTCAAACATTAAATGTCATTCATGACTTTGGGGTTATTACTTTGCCAGGAAATGTGCATGACTCTGAACCCATATATTTTCTTCAACAAATGATCTGGGAGCAAAACGTTACCGGAATTTCTATTAAAAGACGGGTAAAAAGGGAAAGTATTAACAAGACTTTGTATGAATGTATTATTGTTTTTTCTCTGTGCTTGATTTTTTTTACTTGATTTTACAATGTGCGCTTTAATCCTCTCAATATTATTAGACATTCCATCCAGTGGGATTGTGCTGTGTGAGAACATGCTCTACCATTGACCTCAATAAAAGAAAGCAACCAAACTGATGAAAGCCAAGTCTATCAGTGATTGTGCAACCTCTCTCTGGTATGAATGGGCTGTGAAGGGATTATATGGAGAGATTGGGATGAGCTTGCTCCTTATGGCCACATCTGCACAGGGAATTATGGGGGATGTGTGGCTGGCATCCCGGCAGATGGAGGACTGAAATGGTTGATAACATAAACACTTGGCCAAGTTGAGAGCGATCTTGTCATCAATTTGCTGAATGCATTATCCGGAGGGGTTCAGGGAGAGAGTCAGTTTGAAAAGCGTAACAGAGATTCAATGTCAGTAGACAAGCCTTCGGAATATAGAATTAGAGAAGAAAGCGAATGTCATTGACAAATTTCAAGATATTTTGCCAGCAACTCATAATTTAAAGTAGTTTACTCACAGTAAAGCTACTCTTTTGGAATTAAGTTACACTGTAAGTTAACTACACAGGTTCAGTGGGGTTCTTTATATAAGGGCTACAATTTAAAGATACAATATGTAATTTTTTCGCTGGTTGCTAACCTCTTACAATAACAAAGGCTTAGGTTGATGACGTTAAATTTATGGATCTAATAATGCTTATGAATAACTTTGATGTTTTTATCATGACTGTGGTATAAAGCAGGGTTCGATTGCTAATGAGAGACAGATATCAGTGCACACGGAGTTCCACGGATATATAGTAACAAGGACAATTTATTCTACCAAACTACCCACAAGTGCTAAATTACTCACACAGGTTAATTTGAAGAACGAAGCTTGTGAGGTACTGTAACAGCTGCTTCACTTGGTCTATACAATCACACTAAACTGCATTTGAGTGTGTTGAAAGTTATAATGGTATTCTATGTGTTAGTTTGTTGTCTGTATGAGACTGTAATGGATCTGCCATGTGCCTTGGCAAATCACATCTAAGAAATGAGTCCATCGCCACAAAAACAGAGAGCAAAGTAGTCTTCAATTGTGATGTTGTATTGATTTTTGCTTACACAAGATAAAAAGTGATCAAGCCTTTTTAGAGAGGAAAAAGGCGAAAAAAATGTAACAGTTAAAAACAAGAAGATCCAATAATTGTATTCCATTCAGATTACATCACAGGAAAATCCAGTATTCTAAAATGACATAATTGGGCTTGAGCCTCTCAAACTGACAGAGGACAAAATTCAACACCACCCTACCCAGGGTGCAATAAGTAACAACTCTCTCTAAACAAAACATACACTGAATTTCTAAGAGGTGGCCAGCACCATGAAAACAAAGAAGGGAAAATATTACCAGACACATTTTCACAACAATAACAACACAAACCCTAGAATAAAGAATAAACTAAATTTAGAGCCATGGATAAATCTTAGTCAATGCAAAAGAATCCTATTAAACAAACATCACATTGATCAAGACATCACATTTTCCTATGTCCCCTCTAATACATCAAAGTTGGCACAGTTTCATTTAGAATTCCAATAAACAGATCATCTTCCTGTTTGAAACTCTTTTCACTAGGCTGGTCCACACCACAACACAACATGTACTAAACGTTTCAAGTCATCTTAATTACAAAATGTTTACAAATGTTACAAAAGGCACATTCTGAAAGGATGTAAGGTGGCTCTTAACCAAGGTCGATTTACTGGGCGCCATAACCAAGTATTGCAAAGTTTGGGTTTAGCATTGGAAGGCAAGCATAACATAACCAATAATTTGCCTGTTTTAGCAAAATATTACACACAGAAGACAATATTTCTCTCACCTAGGCGAGCAACCACAAAGAAAAAGTGTTAAAACTAATTCTCATTCAGGACATCTGGAAGCTGCTAGGTACTAGAAAATGCTTGATCCAGTCAACGGCATATTTTTCCACCTGAGATTGCCACCACTAACCTCAGACCAGATATTGTTTTGTGGTCTGGATTCAGCAGCATTGTTCAACTAAAAGAGTTAAAGGGATACTCTACTTTTTTTTGGAAATAGGCTCATTTTACAACTCCCCCAGAGTTAAACAGTTGAGTTTCACCGTTTTCGAATCCATTCAGCCGATTTTCTGACATTTAGAAGAATATCAGTAACCAGACAGTTTCTGGTCTCATTGACTTCCATCAGTAGGAAAAAAATATGTCCGGCTGTCCGGCTTGCCTGTGCTTTTTCACTCCTGCCCTCACTGCAGCCATCTACTCTCGACTACATTTCAGGTGAGGCAAGGCGCATCTCAAACAAGCCTTAAATCAGCCTGAGTGACGGCATAGCTACCATCGGAGTTCACGTAGAAGAATAATTGCACACTCATACACAAAACATCATTTCAAAACATTTATGCAACACACTTAAAGGCCCGAGAGACTGGTAAACATTTTGAACATGCACACATATGCTTGCTTAAAGAAACAATTTGCATATAAATGCAAACTAATAAAATGCATGGGATTGTGGGAGAGCAATCACGGATCGGGTGAGTTATTGCCATCTGTCTGAGCTCAATCATATTATATCTCTGAAAAAAGCTCTCGACCCTTGGTTTTTACCCTCTGAATGATCTCTGCGTGCAGTAAATGTAAAAAATCTAATATTAAAAAAAGATGCTTTATGGGGTTTGAGGGGGTTAAATACACATATCATTTTTTTGTATGTAATATGTTTACAATGTATTGTGTTACTTTTAAAACACCTTAAAATTAACATTAGGCTACTGTATTGTTTAAATTATAGCATTGTTGAATGAAAAATTGTAAAGTATACTTCACTTAAACACACACAAACGTACGCACGCTTAAAAAACAGCCATAGTTAAATTTATTTGACACAAAAACACTCATAAATGTTCCTTCCTCATATATCAATCAATACCATTTTCAATACCCCTTTAGTTTGAGTTTTTACAAAGCCAGAAAACTCAATGCACCTGTCATATGCCTTTAGAAATTCATGTCTGCGTGCTTTTCAATTCATGGATCAACTGGGACTTAAAATCAGACGAGTATCCAACCCTTTGTAACTAAATTCATCCCCTGCTTGACGTTACTACTTTCCACTCAAAGACCATGACAGAATTGTAGTGAGTAAAAAGTACAATATTTGTCTTTTTAATGTAGTAAAGTTAAAGAAAAAAGTTTTGGTAACGCTTTAGATTACAGCCCGGAAAGTACTGCGTAATTAAAGCAATTTTACAGCGTAACCTTCTGTAATTATAGTGTACCTATAACGTACAATACAAGTACAAGAGGAACTATATTTTAAGTTTGGGGAATAAAGGGTAAGACCAAGAGAATTAAAAACATATTTCAACTGTAAGTATTATAGAACTAAGGGGTACTTATTCTACTATTATGATACAACAATATTACAATATTACATCAATTTAGCAAGAATATACATACCTTTTTTAAATAATGATGAACCAGTTCATACTGTATAGGCTTTTTAAATATTATAGGGTACTGTATCTATGCCTTTATAAAGTAATCTTTTTAAATAAAAGTGCACTGAAAACTAAAACAATTGCAATCTATTGGGAAAGACACTCTCGTTTCATGTAGTGGTGTTTGCTACCCCCTTGTTCCACGTAGTTACAGGATAAGTGTGACATTACGGGCTGTAAATTAAAGTGGTGCTTGTTGCCTCTTGTTCCATGTAGTTACAGGATAAGTACAATAAAAATGCAAACACAATCTTTTATCGCTAACTCGGAGACCTTTATTTATTATACAAGCACCACTTTCCCTGTAACCACATGAAACAAGATATATTTCCCAGAATTTTAAAAAATGCAATAGTCTTAGCTTATTCTCTGCCTTGAAACATGTTAGCCCAAACTAACTAGCATGTGCACTTTTGCTATCAAAGGTATAGCTATCAAATGCATAGATATGTACCCTGTAAAAACAAAAGCCTATACAGTATGTATTGGTACACAATTATTACTGTACGCAGTATATGTTCTCACTAAATTGTTCCCAAATGTAAGATTGTCATAATAGTAGAATAAGTACCCCATAGTCTATAATACTTACAGTATAAATATGTTTTTAATTCTCCTGGTTGTTACCCCTTTATTCCCAAACTTTACATATTGCTCCCTTATAATTGCATGGAAAACTTTATAGGTACACTATAATTACCGAAATTTACTCTGTAAATTCCTCTTAAATACACAGTAATTTCCAGGCTGTAATCTATAGCGTTACCAAAGTTTCCAGAGAAAATTATACTCAATTAAAACACAGATACTCAAAATCTATCTATCTATCTATCTTATCTATCTATCTATCTATCTATCTATCTATCTATCTATCTATCTATCTATCTATCTGTGTACATATTCTGTAGCACACGTCTTTGCATATTATCAGGAGCAAGGATGAACAAAGGAGCCAGTCATTAACAGTCACCATTACATTTCTTTGCATGACATTAAACCCCAGGTCGCTACAGAAAGACTGTTCATGTTCATAGCGATTATGCAGTACAGGGTTAAACAAACACAAACAGACACACTCTGTCCCACACAGCACAGGAGGAAGTGTCATAAATGATAGGGACGCATCATGACATCCGTTAGCTCTTTTCTCAAACTTTTAGATGTCACATTTTATGACCTCTTTCCAAATCACAAAGGACATTATTGGGCTTGCGAAAATGTGATATCAAATCGCCAACCCGCAGACAGAAAAATCTCTTTGGCCACAGACAGGCACTGATGTAAAACGGCTTCTCATGAAATGTCACATGCATGCATGAATAAGCAAAACACTCCAGTGTATAGACACACACACACACACAAACTGCCCTGTGTTTCAGCACCGTCGCCGTCAAATGTTGATCTGAATCTTGCACGACATGATAAAAGCTTCCTCCTCAGCTTCTACACCAATTCATTTCTTTCCGAGAAGTAATTTTGCATTCATGTTTCTTCACCCTAATGACTACAGAGGCATATTTTATGATATAAAGGCGAGGACACAGCACGCAGAGCAACTTTTGCAGCGTTGGAGAACATTTTAGCAGATCGCAAGGAAGTGCTTTACTAACTATTTGAAATAAAAAAACAATGCTGTGGCTGGTGGTTCTGGTACGTTGTGGGTTCAAACCCCACTAGAGGGACCTTTTCTAATTTTTGCTGATTAAAAATAGCTTGATTTTACAATAACAACGACACTTCGCTTTAGTTTTTGTGCAAGACTGTTTCCTGACTAGGCCCAAACTGATGAGTTTCCACTACCAAGATATGTATCTGTCTGCAAACTGAGCATGCTATTGCCGTAACATTAAGAAGATATGTTGATGTTTTGTATGATTTTAAACCAATGAGATTTCACTGTGGGTGGAGCTAAAAAAAAAACAGAAATAGCCATTATTAAATCCACACAGAATGCAAGAGATTGTAGGATGCAGAGCTTAAATCCATGGGGAGAGCAAGTGAGGAAAAAATGGAATGGGTTAGGGAACTGATTAAAAACCAGGAAAACTAACAATGGAAGGCAGGCAAAACAGGAATGGAACACTGTGAAAACGAAACCAAAAGTGAAGTGAACATACATGTAACATCTATTTAGTATCTATGAAATCAAACGATTTCAGACGCAGTGACTCCGGTCAGTTTATGGATCTCACTAACTGTACGTTCACACCGCCGCCGACTTGAGCGTCAAAGAAGCTCTGGCCGCCCTGTCAAGGACGCTTGTCATAAAGTACGTGGAAGCTTGTTGACGCTTTGGACACTTTGAATGCCCTGACGTTGCAGGAAGAATAGAAGTGTCGCAACATGAAATGTAATAAACAGGAAAAAAAACAAGCAATACATTGAAGAAACCTTTTTTAATGACAGACTTTTTATAACCGTTTTGGTCACATTTGGTCGGAAAAAAAAATAGTTAGCTATTATTACTATTAATATTGCCGTCAAATCGGCGTCACCGTGAGCAAATTAATTGCATTCCCACTTGAAAACGAGCGTTCGTAAATATTTCAAATAAAGTTGCGTTCATGCGGTCCCTAAGCAAACAACGTCATGTCATAAATGATACAAAACCAGTAGGAAACACAGCAACGACGATGATTAGCTTCTCTTCCATTTTCTCAGGAACTAATGTTTTGGTAGAACGAAAGTTTACGTTCATGTTTCTCCGGAATCAGCCGGCGTAAAGGACGTCTATATTCCGATTGGTTGCTGGCGTTTTTGCCGCTGCTTGCCGCTGAACTGCGTCACAGCTCATTACCATAAAGTTGAGCTTCTTTCAACTTTCTGATTGATGCTCAAAACGCGATGCCAATGGATTTTCTGGCCGCTTTGGAAGCTCAAGTCGGCGGCGGTGTGAACGTGAAGTAAAGAGTTCAGATTCATACGAATAATCTTAATATGGTGTGTAAAAAAGGAAGCAGACAAAATGTGCAGAACAGTGGATCCCCAGGACCAGGATTGAAAACCACTGTATTATAAAACGATGCATTAACATTATTACAGTGCTAGTCCAAACACCTCCTGGGCCCTCCGTGTGTGTGCTTTTTTGTATGTGTGTATATACTGAGATATACTGTGACTGTATAAAAAGTGTGAAACCACTGCCTGAATTAATAAAAACGGCCACTTCCTCCAGCGACATTAAATCAACTCATGTACCGTCACCTCAAAAACCCAAACAAAACCCAGTGCACCAACATGCCTGGAAGTCACATTACCCATAAGTGCACATGCAAAACCACAGGTGTACCAGCATGCCATCTGCACTGTAATAAAATAATAAGTAGTGCACACTTCTGAACTCAGATGGGTTCTTCTCAAGAAGCTGCTTGTAAAGACAGAGTAGTTGTTTCTGGTGGTGTGGCAGGTTCCTGAAAGGCAGATGTCCTGAAGGACAGAGTAAATTACTGTATCTGTGTGGCCAGCCAGCTGTCAGCTCAACTCGTTGCCAATGACCTTGGAATACTATTGTTGTTCCTTTGACTAGGCTTGAGTAATTGCACTCAAAGCTTGTAAGGAAGGACAGTGTGATGGGGAGGGGGACTTTGGAAGACCAAAAGCATAAATCAGGTTTAATGTGCGTTAAGTGTATAAGTCAGATACGAAGAGATATAGAAATACAGTAAGTGTACATGTAAGCTAATATACGATACACACAAACCAAAAGCAAAACAATTTATAACTAAAAATAAAGGAGTGTGCACAACAGAATTGAACAGCCAAGCAAATGCCTTGAAACAAAGAAACTGCGATTCACTTCCCGTGAAGAGACGGCACAATTCAATTCTCTCTTCTGCTGAAGATTAAGAGGTGTAGTATATAAATGCATTTACACAGCAAGTAGAAAATGTTTTGCTATATCAGTGCTAGTAAAAATTGTAAAGTTAGTTTAGGTAGTTGATAATATAGGTATACACAGACTCAAACACACATCTGCCAGCTGGAGCATGATCACCACCAGAGGGCACTCCCTCCCTTTGCTACGTCTTCATTTCCCAGCACCCTTTGCCCAACTCATTAGGTGTGATTAGGTTCAGCTGTGTGTCATTAGTTTGTTAAGCTCTGCCTAATTAAGCCCTGTGTTTTCTTTGCAAAGTCTTGTTAGGCCCTGTTTACATGAGAAGCGCGCGCGGTTGAAAACGTAAAAATATTTTATCGGATGTGCCTTTGGTTTACACGGCGACGGCGTTTATGAGGCTTAAAAACGCAAAAAAGTGAAACCACCCTCCAGAGAGGAAATCTTAAAACGCTCCACCGTCGCGTTCCCGTGTAAAGGGTAAAAACGCACAAGTCTGCTTGCACAGTGAAGGTTGTTCGCAGGCGCGAGGACTTGGTGGTGTTGTAGTATGCACTCCTAGCCACCTGGGAGTGCATACTACATTGAATTTCACACACTTTTGCGTCACCATTTGCACGCGAATTTCCCACACAAAACGCTTGTCTAAAACGCAGATTAAAAAGTGATGACGCAACGCTACTTTTGCATTTCTCTTCAGAATTCGTTTCCGTGGAAACTTAGCCTTAGTGTCACACTGCATTTCTGAAAGCTCTCGCTTGACTCCAGTGTTATGGTCCTGACCTTCTGCCTGGTTTCCACGATTTCCCTGTTTGATTATCTTCCCCTCTGGTTTTAACCCTTGACTGACATTTGGATTTTGATAGATTACCCCTAATAAATTGCAGCGTTTGGATCATTTGTAAAGCTCTATCTACTATGTCGATTCTAATATGTCTACACTTTCATATAATCAGATTTAGTATAGAATGTGTGTATTTGGCGTGCTGTGCGAGGAGAGGGCTCTGACCTCGGAATTTGGCCTGAATCCTAAGTACAGTGCACCTATAAACATTAGGTAAAAAAAAAATCAAGAAAAAAATAAATAAAACATACATGGATGAATTGTTCACAATATGATCTATGATATTGATTTAGAAATTAGATTTTATAGGCATATGCAATTATTTGCTAAATGAATAAGCCCCAATTTGAGCCTTATTCTGCTAGAGAAAAAAATTACTAAGGTGGTGCTATAGTGAAGGTAATGGAGTCAGACTGCAATACTATGATACTTTTGATATACTAAAAGATGACCATTTGTTCTGCGCTTACAACTCCAAGGTGAAGTATGCATGGTACTTATATGGCACCTCCATGTCACATCTGCCAAAATTGATTTTTGTTAGTTAGTATCCTCACTGACTGTTCCTGTTTCTCACAAGCTATTTGTTAAAACAGCACGATAAAAACGTCTCAGAGATGCCGAGTGCCTCGATCGCCCTGTCACGCCCTCATGACATACAGCAATGGACACACATATCTCAGTGCCACTTTCTCCCTCACTTCCCTCTTTCTCCCACTCTTCACAAAGAGAAAGTGCCATTACGTGCCATTACGTGATGCAAAGACCTTGGAATATGAACAAAAGAGTTCCTTTAAAGTGCGTTTTTCTGAGACGGGCCATGATTGGAGGTCATACGGAGGCTACGACGGTGAGGATGATGGTCCTATTCACCTTCAACATACTCTAATGCCCCAGGAAGACTCTGGCAGCTCAGAGTAATCTCCTGTCAGGTTAATGACAGAGCAAGCGAGCGAGCAAGCGATTGCCAAATTGAAGGACACAGGACGCTGTTACCTGTGCTTTTTTTTTTTTTTTTACACGTGTTCTGTCATCTAAATCTTCTAAGTCATGCACAAGTTTGACAGCATGATACAAAAGTGAAGAATTATAAATAAGTACATAGTACACAAGCTTTGTGTTTCTCAAATTTGAGATAATTTAGCACGAATTAGCTGCATCAGCACAACATGTCAGTTCGGAGTTAGTTTTCCTCACACTTAAAGTGCAAGAGTAAAAATCTTGTAAATAGCTGCAAGCAGCAATTTCCGGGGTTCAAGCGGTTTAAGGCCTTCAAGCATATGGGTAAAAGATATTATATTTTATTAGCAAGCTTTTTACCGTCTCAATCATAGATGGAAATGACCAATTACAGCCAATACAGGAATTTTACCATAAGACATAAATGGATTTAAAGTTTTTTAACAGTTGCAGTAATTGATTGGACATGTTTTTTTTTTATATTCAATGTAGGCATAGACAATCATGACACCTAAGACAAAGACACTACATGACCATTTTCAAAGTCAATCGGACTAACTGTTGCAAAGTTGTAGCTACTTTTATGTTATGTTTTTTTTTTTTATTATTTTTTTTGGGTGTGACCACAGTTCAACAAATGTGTTTTTTAAAGTGGTCAAATTAGTGGCTGTCTGAACGATTTGCTCATGAAACTGAAAGACTACAAACTTGGTTTTGGTAATTGAAATTAAGCTGAACTTATAGAGAATGTGAAGATCTGTTACACTACATTGCTTGAAGCTATTATGAATAAATTGTGGCTGCCGTAAAAATGCACAATTGATTTGTAAAAATGAATTCTCTTGATATGCTTAAGACACAATACATGCATTTTGAATTTTGTGCAGCCGGGTTTAGCCATTAAAACTTTAATACAGGCAACATTTGTAAAATCTTTATCTATAAATATTTGTAATATTTATCAGCAGTCAAATTCAATGTGGAGGCAAAGCACTGAATGTTACAGAGGATATTATGTGCCATGAACACTAATCTCCATTACAGTGGGCTCAAAACTGACCTGAGACACATAAAATTACAATAAACACCCCAATTAAAACAAGTTAATCAGAAAAACGGTAATAAACCACAATCTGTGCATTAAAATGGCATTATGAGAATGTGTTAGAGTATTTAATATGCCACAACAGGAGTCAGGGACCACATAACAATAATGCTAAAGAACCACTGAATCGTTTTTTTTTTTTTTTTTTTTGCTACTGGTTCATCAAAACTAATTGTCTGAAAGAACAAATTTGCAGAAATGAGTCAGACTTACATTGTTAATGAATATCTAAACCTTCAGAGGGCATTCAGGGAAAGGTGATGACGAATCTCGTGGCCCCTGGCTTTATATGTGTTCTTATATATATATATATATATATATATGTGTGTGTGTGTGTGTGTGTATAATATGTGTGTGTTTTTATCTTATATACAGTTTAGTATACATATACATAAAGTTTTCACAGTTGCAATTTGTTGCACACAATAGTGCCAAATTTGTGCATCTCTAATGTAGCTGTTCAGCAGACTTTCTCAAACACAAGTCAGCTAAACTATTCAAGTGTTATGCCAAATGCCTCTAAGTCTCAACTCGATCGCTTTCCATTTTTCTCCTTCTTGTCCTCTGAGATAACAGCATAATTGTGAGAATGCATACTCGAGAATCACTCATTTCCTACTTCATGTCTTGAAACAATATAAAACAAAATGTCATGAGGAAGACAAGAAGGAAAAAGAATTGCAAGAGGCTTCCTAAGGTCAAATCAGGCTCTCTTGGTCCCTATCCAGATGGTGATTTGAGTCTGTTATCCTTCTGCCAGAATTGGCCCAGCTGGGAAGTCATGAGGTCCATTACACACCAATGAAGCCCATTTGTTGATCCCATTTTGAGAGCCGATGTCTTGCTAACAAAAGATCACTTACCCTCACTGAGGTGCATTTAAAGGCAGTGGTTTTGCTCAGATGTGCACTCGACGGACACACACAAACATCTCTGACAGACACGTTTTATAAATACTAAATGATGCCTCCACCTTAACTGGTCTGTTCTGTCAGACTTTATGTTTGTCTAGGTATGTGCTCGTGTCCTCTGTGTCTGAGAGAATGAAAGAAAGCAGAGCAGTAAGGGAAAAGAGAGGACTCAGGTATTTGAAGTGCACTTGTGTCCCTGTAGAGGAGAAACAGAAGAAAAGTTGAAACAAAACAAAAGTCAAGCTAAGAGTGAAGTATGGGTTACGAGGAAAGGAAAAAAAATCAAGCTAGTGAAACGATATATTATCATATTAAATCAGAAGTTTGTTCAAGTAAGTAGTATGCTGCATCTGAAATCTTGTACTTTATGAGAACTGTAGGTACTACAATACATTTGCAAAATTTTCTTTGCAACCGTTTGCAATGAAAAGTATGCTCTGAATATGGGTGGTATGAATACAATTCGGATGCACTACATCTGCCATGTTGTTATCTGACCTACCAGCCAAAGCCACAAATGGCAAGCCTACCTTTAGCCAAAAAAAGCGTATCAGCTAATGCTGAACGCTGCTGTGACGGTCAGTAACTAAACAGCGAAAGAGACCAGAGACTGTTTTTTTTTTTTTTTATATATGTCTAGAGGCTTCACTGCACTGAATAAATCGCTTTTGTGAAGAAATTGCTTGTCATTTAGTAAATCAACTGTTGATTTTTTTATGATAAAAAGGTTACGATGAGAAGGGAATGTCGCAACAGGGACTCATTTACGACAGTGCCAAATTTAATAGTAAAATTTAGTTATATTGTATGTTGTCTTAAAGTAAAAATAAAGATGTTTTCCTTCTTTGGCTTTCAGGTTTTAACAGTTACAATAAGACTGTTTCATGTATCTTAGTTCTTCTCCCTCACCGTGTTCTGGCATTGCTATGTGGGGATAAATGTGCTGGTTACGTTCGTGAGACAGCTGATTAGTACTCTTGTCATTGACAGTAAAACAGTATGTTACAGGAATCACCAACCCATCAATCGTGGTCGACAAGTAGATCTTGGAAAGCATTTTAAGTCTATTGCGAAGAGTTTTAAAAATCAGAGAAAAAAGCCTATTATGTGTAGTAAATGGTGTCTAGGGATGCGGAGGCACGTGCGGTATTACAATCATGTCATTTTTGCGGAGCGCACCTGTGGGCTCATGCAAACGTGGCAATTTAAACAAGGCTTTACGCTTTAACCAGCTCAGCCACAGTAACAGCTCATATTAGCCAGCTAAACTTTTACTACCCAGTTAGAAAAACAATATATAGTTGCATAGTTTCATGTGGTTCTTCTCCCTCGCTGTATTATGGGTTAGCTATGTGGGGAGAAATGTGCTGGTTACGTTTAGTAACTGATTACTATTATTATATTATATATTAAAACCCTTGATCCTCACCTGACTATGGCTTTGTAAACTTTATCCATGAAGTGGATTATAATGGACTGTGGTACAGAAACAGTGACAATGTTACACACTCTTGGCTTACTCTGGCTATTCTCTGCTGTCTCAACGACGATATCTTTGTCCCGTTTTACCCACCGTAGCTTCTTTGAAAGGGTGGGGTGAGCAGTGGGCTGAGCCCTTAGTGCAACTCGCAACCGAACCGCAAGATGGCGCTAAAAAATACACACTGCACCTTTAACAACTAATTTCAGGTCCTTAGAGTCCTCTATCATTTAACCTGCAATCCAGAGGACGTTTCTATGTGTACTTTCTCTCTCCCTCTCGACTCTTTCTGTTCGCACTCACGTACACACTTCCAGTGTTGGGGAAGCTACTCTGAAACTGCAGTTTGACAAGCTACAAGCTACTTGTAAGTTAAAGTAGTTTAACAACAGTCAAGCTACCCATTTAGAAAAGTAGTTAGCTACACTACAAGTTACTATCAAAAAGTAGCTAGCTACATTGAAACTACTTTTGCTTTTTTAACAGCGTATATTATAATTAACTGAATAAGTCTCTGAGGAATGTTTTAAGTAAAATATTTAGTGTTTAAAACAAGGCAATGCAATTACAATTTCAAAGAGTTTCAAAAGTGCAAAATTGCAATAAATTGCATGTAGAACATTTTCTCAAAAATACTGATTGAACTTGGACAAATAAGGCCATGGGAATTAACGTTAGTTTGTTTCTCCATCCTCCAAATCTGCCGCCAGGTCTTGCTATATAATCATAATATGGGTGTGTCAATGCGTCAACCCACTTCTGTAGCGTCAGTGAACCGTTAGCCGCAAGATGCGTAATTAAACAACAGGTGGCGGTAATGGCAAAAAAATGAGTTTGTAATCTAACAAGAAGAAGAATATTCTTGCATTGCGCAGATTGCGCAGGCTTGACAATGTAGCAATGTAGCTTTTGCTCGTGCTACACCACTACTTGCTGCAAAAAGTAGTTAGCTACTGGAAAAGCTACACTGTTTAAAAAGCAACTGAGCTACTGCCAAGCTACTGAAAACTGTAAGTTAAGTTAGAAGTTACGCTACTTGTAGTTAACTACTCGCCAACATCGCACACTTCCATATTAGATTAAAAAGTAGTTTGCCACTAAACACCTCTTACGTTATATGGAAATGTAAGCCCTTGTAATAATATTAAAGAGCAAAAACAAATGTTAATTATTATTAATTAATTTTTTATTAATTAATTATTATTACCCCTAGAGGTAAAGGAAGGAACCATCCTGGTGGTGGTGGGGAGGATGAAGGGGAAGGTACCATCATAGTGGTGGTTGGGGAGGATGGCAGTGTCAGTGTCAGTGCAAGTACCAATCTTTTATACTGCAAGTGTTAGGACATGATTGGATAGAAGTGAGGTAATACGTGACTGACACTGATAGAGTCTTTCATTTCCTATTATTGTCTTCGAGAGTCTTAAGTCAAAGAGTACATGTTCGATTCTTGTCCCTACAGAGCTGACATCAGCAGTAAAACACCAAAAATGTCTTTCATTACAAATCCAACCAGTTTCAGTGTCACTGAGCATCTAAAATAAATAGTGTTCATTCACATTTTACTGCTCTTTTATGCCATCTTGCATACATTTTTTATGCCGTCTGCCTATATTTTTAAACACTTTCTTGATAGATTTTTATACTTCACTACTGGTTCTCTTTTGAGTCTTTTTAAATATTTACTTTGCCAAACATTTTGTGTCTAAACAGTTTTGTACATAAATCTGGATATATGTGGGATTTGTTATGGTTATGTAAAACATGGCCAGATAAACATGTTCAGAAAAATGTTTCATTGCCGCATATTCCGAAGAGCACTAATGGTCGGACTGATGTACACTGCTCAATGTTCATGAAGTGTGTGAAAGTCAGTCCTATCTAGGGCTATCTTTGTTAAGAATAGACTCATGCTGGGAACATTACTTTACTAAAGCCTTTTGTATTGAAAGTCAGACAGGTGCAGGATAATTGGAATGAGGAGTGTGTGTTTGTGAGATTATCAATGCATGTGTCCTCACACATCAGTGGGTCATTATGCTGGAACTAGGCATCTTCCATGAGCTTATTTACTGAAGATGAAGCATTACCCATAATGCACCATTCAGAAGGTGCCTCTGTGCCATTTATCTGCTTGAAATAAATAAATAATTGAAAGACTTGCTCAGCAGAGAGGTATAAAGACAAAGGCGGGAACAGCATGGGCACATCTTCCATGCTGTTGCATAAATTAGTTTAAACATTAAAGGCCAATTTGAGATTAAGATCGTGTAGCTGACGTGGCTCGAGCCCAATCACAGCATATGAATGCACAGTCTCTGGAGAGATTCAATTTATTACTCACATGCTCTGACAAATAAGCCCTGGCAGGCCTGGCATCGCTGAGGCCGTGAACGCGTAACGCACACATTTACGGGTCACGCAGATGTTGGAATGCATGGGTGATCTGTAAAGAGAGAGAGACAGAGAAAGAGTGAGCGACTGATCTCTCTCATTATCCTGTTAATGCTGAGAGTCTTCCTGTTTAAATCGTCACATCTTCTCTTTCACATAAATGGCATTGGTCTTCAAACATCTGTAAAAGTGAACAGACTTTGACACCTCCAAACCCATCAGTTCTCCAGTCTACACAGAGAACACAGTCTATTAAACCTTCTCAAATGAAATCAAAGCCTATTCAGCTGCACCATGGGTGACTCCCAGTCTGATCATTGAGCCATATTTAACTTAGAACGGAACCAAGACCACATAAATCATTATGTGAAATTGTTTTTGTCCTAACTGGAATCTTTCCTAAACAGTATGTGAGATTAGAATAAGCTAATTCAAGAGATAGAGAGAGACTTATGCACAATTTTATGCCATTTTGTAGTATAAATAGTGTGAGTGGTGTGTTCACACTGAAAATTCCAAAAAGATATAGGGGAGCGCGGGGCACAACCTAACGAAGGTTAAATGTAACACGGACCGTTTACATAGTTAGTCAGGATCAAGCAGGTTGTCTTTCCGCTATTTTTCTCTTGCTGGCTGAAGATGGTCTCCTGCGAATTTGCAGAAAGTTTTGATTATATTTCGTGAAGATACTGGACAAAGAGTGTTTTGACACCATGACAGTAATATTTTCATCATTTTGGGTGTTGGGTGTATACGTTTCCAAATCTAACTTTATATTGCCTTAATCACTGTCTTGTTGGCTCAAACATAGCACCGTTTTGAAACATGTCAGCAATTCCTAGCGACTGTTAGCTAGGCTTAAAATATGTAATACACTGCGGGATTGGTTGTAACAGAGTGGTACAACTAAGCCGTACAATGATAATCAAATGAAAACGGAGCCACACAACTTTTCAGGTTTGAGTATTTATTTATACATTTAACTTTGTTAGACTTTCACAAACAATGTTGGAATTTAAAATGTTTAAAATTGAGTGTACTATGAATGATAACTTGTTTATTTATAAAAAAATGGCCTGTTATTAATGCAATAAACCCTTTAATTTTTATTTTAAGCTCATTTGTATTATTATTACTGTTATTATTATTAATAATAATATGTGTACATGCAGCTGCCACACACAAATCTAATTTAATTGCAATTACAATATTTATAATTTTATTTATTATTATTTATTGCAAAACTATGCTGCCCTTTTCTATGTCTCTATCCATGATATTGATCCATAATAGAAGGATGATATGAGGGATGGATGTATGGATATTTGTCTATACAGATGCACAAACAATATCAAACTATACAAATAAAATAGTACTGAATTATGTGTGTTACACACAAGTGTTACAACTAACCCCTCTGTCTGTTACAATTAACCCCATGGGGTAAGTTGTAACATTTGCACTTCTGTCACTTTTAGTGCAACCGTACGAAAATGGTATGTCCTAAAAAAAACTTTAAGTGGTCATTTGCAGCAGAATGTGTATGTTGCTTGTGTAAAAAAAATATGAATCTAACCTAATTATTTTTTAATGAATTGAGCCAAAACCAAAAAGCGTTAGGTTGTGCCCCGCTCTCCCCTAGTGCACTTCAAATGCCCATGACACAATTAATTGGAAAAGCCAAGTGTGGGACCTTGTTAAAATAACCGCATACATTACAGTACAAGTGCAGTGTGTCATTTGTAGCAAAACTAGTATACTATTTTAGATTTTTTGAATAGCGCATCCATGAAAGCTTTTTCTTACCCCAATGTGTGATAAAAAAACACCTGCTAAATAAAAAAAATGTGAAGCTCATACAGTACATCTCCCAGTACTTAGCTGCCAATGCTTAGTTATAACACTGTACACAGACTGAAAGGGGGTCTGTGATATCAAAACATAAGTTTATGACTTGATTTAGCATTTCCCAATTCTGGTGTACTATCTGCTAACACTTAACTATGCTTAAGAAATACCAATACATAACGATGCTAACACCTATAAGGAAATGTCAAAATGGGGGTCTGTGATATTAAAACAATTCATTGCTGAGCCCCAATTCACTTATACTAAGCTCTGAAAGCATGTACTCTTTTTGTGAAGAAAAAGTACACAGTACTTTTGAGTATGCAGCAAAAGAGTAGGCAAGTTTGGTACACAGTTGAACCGACCGCTCCTGTCACTGTTTAAACTGCCCTGTTAATCATATTGTCACAGTTAACATCCTCCATTTCATATAATTTAATATCCAACTATATTGGAGAGAAATGTAGTAGCAAATTGAAACTGAGCGTGGCATTTAAACATAAGTTTACACAAGACTGGTTAGCATGTCCCAATACAGATGGAGTATCTTAATAGATGCTAATGCTTAGTTATGCTTAGCTAAAACTTTCCCATCATCAGTGAAGTACATAATTTTAGCGCATTATGTTTGCCAATTGAGATGCAGCTAATGTGTAGGGAAGAAGAGAGAGAGACTCTGTTCTGTAACTCAAAGTAGAAAAGTTTGAGTCAAAGCTTTAATATCAAAGCCAACTTCAAACACTTTAATGATGTATGAACCATTGTCAGGAGCCGTTAGCATTATTCAGCACTCAGAAGGTTCAAATCTTTACCAGCTCTCATATAGATGGACTTTTGAGTGCAAATATTCCCACATATATAACTAGTTTAATCATTTCTGTCCTTAATCTGCTGATTTTGCACATTTATTTTGTGCGTAGGTGTTTTTTATGAAGTGAGTCTTATCTGAATTTGACTGTCCTTTTTTTAAGTTCCTTGAGCATCAACATACAGCTGCAGAGACTTCAGTTGGAATCTTTTACAGATGCTGGAGGCACATCATATCTCTAAAATTAAAGTTTCTGATCATCAATGCAATGATAACATACAGAATGGACCATGTTTGGATCATCTAGAGTGCATTATATTGAATAAATGACAGATTAATGATGAATAATATCTTTAAGATAAGACAAGACTGGAAGTTAACCATGGAATGAAAAAAAAAAACGCAGAGCACTGTATATAGTTGCATAATATAGAGTGGGAGACTCTATAGAAGTCAGCAAAGAAACTTCCCACTCTTTCAATATGTGACAACAGGAGAATAGCTCTCTTCTCTCGACCATGTACAAACGCCTCCCAGTCCATCCAAGCAGAGGTGGTTGATCCAGAAACTTCCCACCCTAATCTCATTTGAAGTGTGTGCTGTGGATTTGAGCAATTTCGCCTCTCTGGAATGCTTCAGTAACATTGTTAATTGTCATGATTCATGAAATTGTGAGTCATGATTCATTTGTCAAACCCTTCGCACTGGCCCCACTCTCCCTTCTTTCGTTTAATTGTCATATGCATTCAATAATACACTAATTTTAGAGGACACTGTGTTATTGTGAAGTTATTTAAGACTAAAAAAAACATTTTACCAACACAGCAAGAGAGAAATTGATTTTGAAATTGGCAGTTATGTAATTAACAGTATAGCTTTTAAAATAAATGAAGAAAAACAGACCACTGCACAGTGGGCAACCAAACACGCAGTACACGTAATGTACACCGTTCTTTCTGTAAAATGAAACTGTCATACTACATTTGCCTAGAAAATCTAATCATTATGTAAGATGGTAGTATTAGTTAAGGAGTTTGAGACAATTACTCTTGGGACTCCATCTACATCAATGATAGACCGCTTTGTCGCCTGGTAAAATGTGCCTTTACTGTCCTTATAATTGTTTTTCTGGGTGAGCCAAACTTTGGGAATTCTTTTCCTACAAGGAAACAAAAGATTGCAATGTCTGAAAATAAAATGTAAAACTATTTCACATTTCATTCGTCAATGAAAATGACATGCTGTTGGTTTTTCTCATAGTTAGACGGATATCTCTCCATCGTTACATCATTCCATCTCTCACTCATTTTGCCTACACATGTATTTATGTATGTTTGTTAATTCATATTTATGATTTAGTTAATGAAGCACAAAGACTGAACAGCACCCTAGAAAAGAAAACACAATTGCCAACAGGCCCCTTTTGTAAAAGTCTTGAAAAAAAAACACAATGGGGGAGAACTGCAGACTTGGACTGAGGCAAACCCACTTCAGCGAAGTTTCTTGCTTTGTAGTTTCATGAAAGAGCCAACAAATCAATAGTAATGCTAAAGACCAGTAACTGATCCTATGCAGTAGAAGGGAACACAGCGAGATGAATGCAATTGTAAAATTTGGCTTTAGTCTGTATGTGATAAACAAAACTGAGCTCCAGCCTCTCACTGAAGCTTTTAATGATATATGAGAATTTCTGTTGTATGTTTCAATGGAAATGTCCTTGGGACCAGGCAGCATAATACAGATGATTGTCCTGAAATAAAAGAGATGCGTAGTCAGCTGTTCTCACATGTACACACACACACTCTCTCTTTGTTGCCACTTTGATTCGGCTCCCCAAAATCCATTAAACAGCACATCTTAGGAAGAAGCTGTTTTTCTTCCTTGTTTATGTACTCCCTTCAGAGGCCCTGGAAGAAAATATAGCGTCTGACACATTCCTTATTCTATTTTTCATTAGTGGTACTCTCCTGCTCTATTAAGTTTGAAGTGAAAACAAATTCATCCAGAAAAAAAAATTCTGAAATAATTTCTGACTGACTATCATGTATTTTGAAACATATGTTACTTTCTTTCTTCTTTGAAACACAAAAGGAGATGTTCAGCAGAACGTTCAAGCTGCTATTTTCTATAGAAAGTGAATGGTGATCATGTCTGTCAAATAAGATTTTCAGTGAATATCTACAAGTTTTACCCTGTTCGTCACACAAAGCTATCAAATTACTTCAGAGGACTTGGAATATAATGCATTAGTTGTGTTTGATATACTGTTAAGATGCTTTTATGGTGCGTTGTGATCCTTTTTAAAGCTTCACAGCCACTACTTCCCTTTCACTTCAATTGTGTTAAAAAGATCTGTTTAATTATTACACACTTCTGTACATTTCACAATAAAAACATAAATAATAATTAGGGTTAGGCTAACCCTAACCCTAATAATAATTTCCTGGATTTTGTGTATATATATATATATATATATATATATATATATATATATATATATATATATATATATATATATATATATATATATTTGAAATAAGTCTCGCACCAAGGCTACATATGTATTAATAAAAATACAGTAAAATAGTAATATTTTGAAATAGTATTACAATTAAAAACATTTGTTTTATATTTGAATTTTAAAATGTAATTTACTCCTGTGAAGACTAAGCTGAATTTTCTCCATTATTACTTCAGTCTTTGTTCACATGATCCTTCAGATATCATTTTAATATGCTGATAAGCTGCTCAAGAAACATTTATTATCACTGTTGAAAATATCTGCTTAATATTTGTAATATTTAGAAGCAGTTTACAATATTGACCAAATAACAAGAATTGAGCATCATTAATAATGGTAAATACCATAATGATGCTACAGTAAGTGGTTGCTAGGGCGTTGCTAGGATGTTCAGGATGGTTTCTTAAGTCAAAAGTGCGCACCCAAAGCATTCCGATCACTATTTGACTCCGGCCCCTGCTTTAATAAAATGGTAAATTTTATAATCTATAGCCATACAAATTATTTCCAATCAGTAAGGACTGAAGTGCATGATGGGATTGTCTGTCTAAGGCCACAATACAATTACCAAACTAGTTTGACAGATCATTTCTGTCATTTGCATCTGCAATAAAAGTCTATAGTTTGGTGTCAGCCACAGTCCTCTGAGACTGTAATCAAATTAATTGTGCTTGTGTTTTCTGTATTTAATCAGAAGTGCTATAGTAATCAGTATCGAGCAATCAGCCTGTTAATCAGTAGCATTGTTACTACACTGTAGGGCACTTCTGCTACTCCTGCCATTTAAATCCACAGAGAAAGTGACAATTAATAACAAAAAGGCCCAATCTAGTACTGAAATTAAATGATGATAATATATTAACCAAACATCAACAATTTTTTTAAACATTTCATGCTTTTGGTAAATGCAAATACGTTCCCAGTGTTCGAATTGAACACACAACTTTGGGAGATTTGCACCAGTTAGTTGCACACATTCAAACTATATTTTATGGCCACTGAGGAAAGAAAATAATGGTCACATACTCTGTATTCATCAAGTGTCGGCATGTGTGTGCAGGTGTGTATATTGGTGTGTCGCGCAGATGGTGGGGATGGACAAGAGGGAGCTGCTTTGTGACCCACAGGTGGCTATTCGCAGGATACGACCTGCTAAAAGGCAGAATAACACCTGGAGAAGACCGAGAGTTGAAAGGAAGGGAAATAATGAGTGGCGAAGACACTCTCGCAATCAGACAAATACTGCGAGTAAAAGATAGAGGGCACAAAGGTTAAAACAGGATGCCAGGGCTCACCGTTTATTCTCTCTCACAGCAGTATATAAGGGTGGGCTAAAATCTCAATATATGTCATTTTATTCACAATGACAAAACAGATCACAATACAATTTTTTCCCCTGGAAATTAGGTTATGACGCCAGCATTTTAGATGACATAAAATGTCACAATTCTAAAAGCAAAGAAAAAACTAATACTAGCCTAAGTAAAAAGTTCTCAAGTTCGTAAAGACAAGTAAATTCCTAACAAATTCCTAACAAAATTCAGAAGGAACACGTTCAAATAATCTATCCAATCAGCACGAGAGAAGGCCATACATAGCCGATACATCACCTATGTTTCTCTTGCTTTTGGCCGCACTCTAAGTGCCCAACACATTGAAGCTCTTCCTATCCGATAAAGAATATTTTGTCCTTGGGGACTCTCTGCCTCAATGCACCAGCCTAAGGAGCAATTCCCTTCCGCCGCAAGTCCTGGCATTATCTTGGGGGCATCGGCCCATCTAATTGGTCCTCGGATGACAAGACGCCAAGGCCTACTCTCACCCCGGCAAAATTCATTCAGTCATCCCTACCATAGAGAAATGGACAGCTAAAGTGATAAGACAAGCACTGATTAATTCAGACATTCAATTCTCACGCTGAAGCCTAACAATCCGTCCTGGCTAGCTCCCACTCTCTGCCCCACAAGAGCACTACTCAAATCCTTCTCGTGTTCTGTCCATAGTTGAATTTTGCCTTGCTTTCGGTCACTATACTATAGCACTCAACTTAATGTTTATATTGGCTTTCTTCGGTTTTCTCAAATCCTCCGAACCAAGGTTATTATAGTTATGAATTTTTCAACCTGATCTCACAGGAATTCCTAAGAATTTTACGAGGTGGCTTATTCGTAACAATTTATACGACCTTGCTCGTACAAATTAGTAAGATTTTTGCTAAATCGTACATATTTTACGAACTGGCCAATTCGTATGAATTCGTATGAATTACCTACCCCTGACCCCACCCTAAACCTACCCATCATGTGCATTCAGACAAAATCGTACGAAATTCGATACGAGTGAGGTCGTATGAATTAGTACGAATTAGCCACTTTTTAATCACTCGTACGAATTCGTACAAATTGGTCGTGAGATAGCGTTGGAATCAAGTTTAGTCTTAGTTAACTTTTATTTTGCAAACACATCTATTTAGTCTTTATATATTTGGATTTACTTTTAGTAATTATATTTTAGTTATATTTTTTCAATTGCTAACAAGCATCGTCAAAATCCATGAACTGAATGAACCAAAATCCATGACCTTTTGTCATTCATACTTCACCATCTGCAAAACACTATACTGTATATTTGCAGCACATTTTACAAATGTTAACACACTGCTTTCAAAACTGATAAAAGCACATTCGAATCGAATCCAGCAATCCATCCCATACATTTTCCAAACATTTTCTCGGGTGGTGGTAGGCAGGAAAACACCCTGGAGAAATGGCCGGTCCATCACAGACACACACACACACACAAGTAAATATTCAGTATTCACATTCGCAAATACAAGCAAACTTGCAGTCTCCAATTCACCTGTCCTGTATGCCTTTGAATTATGAGGGAAACGCGGACAGAACATACAAATTTCACACAGAAAGACCTACTGACACAGCTGCGACTCCAATACTGCACATACTCCATTATACTTTTGTTACAACGCCACATGAACACATCCGCAATAGAAATAATAATACAAAATTCATATCGGCTGTGGAATTTCCACCAGTCTACCAGTATATCTCTGACCCCTAACTGACACAATGCTGAGCAAAAGTTCTTAGTGACATAGATTTATTCTGTTTGTTTTAAGTACTGCATAGTAATTCATCTCAGTCTGTGTGTGTGTGTGTATAAAGCGGAATTAAATTGCTAACGCAGTGTAAATAGGTCACTTCTTATAAAATTCAAAACATTAAAATTCCTCAAGGCTCCAAACTTTCAAATCCTTGTTAGGGGTGTGGACTGCATCTTAAATGTTACCTATTATCAGAGGCAATACAAGCTCATTTTTTCCCCATTTCAAAACAAAACCTTTAATCTCAGTCAAGGCACACAAGGGTAATTACTGTGTACAGTCATCGTTTTGTTGCCGAATGTAAAGCATCCCAACTGCAAACAGAACTTTTAATTAAGGTTATACTTGCATATTTTATTCATTGCTGTTTGAGGACTTCTCAAAATTGTGTTGACTGTACTTATAAACAATTCTACATTAGCATGTATTTTAATTAATGATACTATATTTTCCTCTGAGGACAGCGTAGGGCCTGACTGCTGACTTTTTGATGAACTGAAAAGAATAAAAAAGGGAAGAGGATGAGAACACAGACCCCCGAGAATGAAACTAGTGTGAACAGACTGTCAAAGCAACTGCTGGATGGAGTTTCCTGAAGTTTTGACACCTAGGGCTAAAACAACTTGCTCTCTCGCACTATCACAGCAAGTATATTACTTTGACTCTTGCATCACCAGTACATTGCTTTGAATTTGGTGGTTAAAGAAAGAACAAATCCTGTCACAGTAAAACAACAATAATCTAAATAAATGTGGATGTTCAAATCATGTTCTTAATTCTCTGATGTAAACTTTTCTTATACTTAAGACTTATGACACATGATCTTGGACGTCACACATCTCGTCACACGACCTCACTCTGAACGAATTAGTATGATTTTTGCTAAATCGTACATATTTTACGAATTGGCCAATTCGTATGGATTTGTACGAATTACCTACCCCTGACCCCGCCCTAAACCTACTCATCACGTGCGTTTAGACAAATCGTACGAATTCGTACGAGTGAGGTACGAATACTTAAGACTTATGTCACATGATCTTGGACATCACACATCTACCTCATAAAAGTTTTGTATTGTTGTTTATTTCTCTCTGGTGTTAAAAGTCCAACAGGCAAAGAGGAGCAAATCAGCCAAACTACAGAAAGCTACACAGAGAGAGCATTTAGCGTTAGATGTTAATGTCTAAGAAAGACTAAATATATCTGAGGTTATGAGAGTGTGAGCCGGACTGAGCTTTAGGACCTTGTACAGTGATGTTCAGTAAGTGTTCACATTTTCAGTTCTGAAAGTTACAGGATATTCTTATAATATGATGACCTCTTAGAAGTCAAAAGCTCAAGGAAAATTTGATTACTCAGTTCATCACCCCTTTAAGACAGTTCTGTTGTGTTTACAAAGTTGTAGGCGATGATTAAAGCAGAAACGCAGCAAAGACGGGCAGAGTTGAATGACAGAAAGTACATTCAGCATTATCACAGAGTAATAGCAGAAATGTCTGATGGTATTAGAGATAGAGAAGAGAGAGAGAGAGAGAGAGAGAGAGAGAGAGAGAGAGAGAGAGAGAGGAGATGGTGGTGGAAATCTATGACTTCAAGACTTCAGGCGCTCTGGCTATATCAGCACATCAACTTATACGGTAGGTGGCGGTAATACTCCTAAGCGGTGAGCAGCCGGTAACAAGAAGTAGTCGAAGAAGAACGTCATCATCTCAATTCTCGCGCATGCGCCCATAAGGAAGTAATGGAACAGTCGAATAAAGTCATTATTTATGTTTTTCGCACAAAAAGTAGTCTCGTCGCTTGATAAACTTACAATTGAGCCACTGTAGGCACATGGAATATTTAAACATTTTCTTTATTGACTTTATATGGGCCGTCAAGAGCCAGTCCCTTAGGAAGTCTATGGAGGAGTGATCCAGCTCTCAGATTTAATCAAAAATATCTTTATTTGTGTTCCGAAGATGAACGAAGGTCTTACGGGGTTGGTACAGCATAGGGGTGAGTAATTAATTACTTAATTTTCATTTTTGGGTGAACTAACCATTTAATTTTGACTTTACAGGGACTTTAATAACGTTACATTCTATATGGCCTGATTATGTCATTTTTTAAGTCATTTTCCCCAGTTTTTCTCAACTTGACTAATTAAGAGGCAAAATTTGATCAGCATTTCATCAAAAAGTCCGTAAAACGAAAGATCCTATGGAGATCCATCAAAATTTTTTTCTAGCCCTGCACTCCATGCCGGTTTTGCAGATTCTCCAGGCCGATCTCCTCTGTGAACTGGACGAGAAGAGCTCAGACCCATCCGCCATCACGGATCTTCGCAGTGCGACGGATCTCTCCCTTTGTGCCTCAAGTCCACGGCCCTATATTTCGCAGCACACAACCGCCGGTTGTGCTGGCTGGGTTTTTACAGCGACCCAGACAAATCTCAAAAAGAGCATAATGTCTGGTTATATGTGTTTTAAGTGTAGAAAATGTGCCCACGTCTCAGTGTTCACCCCTACACAAGCATTATACCCCCGTGTCCACACCTACTCACTGCCCGCTCTGTCTCACCCCAGCGGTCGCTTTGCAGATGTAAGTCTGGTGCCCGCTCATGAGCGCTCACGCTTACTGAAAAGCATTTTATCCCCAGCAACACTCTCGTCTCCCGTTCCCCACACGATATGCTCCCTGTCCAAAGCCACCGGGACCTTGTGTTTAAATCGGCTGGCCATCACTATAAGCGAGCCGCCGTTTTCCAGCACAGAGAGCTGCACCCGTGCCCCCGATCTTATTTCCCTTGATCTGAAAGACGCATAATTTCACATTCAGATAATACCCTATCACAGACCATTCTTGGGATTCGCCTTCGACCGTCAGGAATATAAGTACACCGTCCTGCCGTTCGGCCTGTCTTTAGCACCCCGTACGTTCACGAAGTGCACTGATATGGCTCTTGCTCCCCTGAGGGGTCAACTGGACCAATATTTTCCTAGCGTTCTGAAAGCATATAATTGCTCAGCTTAAAATTTGCCCTGTATTGTAGTGTTTTTTATGATTATATGAAATATGCAAATTAAGTTCAAATGTCACTTTCAAGCCAGCAAATTTGAAGCTGGATTTTTCTTTTAGTTACTGTGCTGTACTTGAAAATCAAGATCCTCACCAACATGATACAACTTGACCAGACATTGTGTTTTTAGAAAGATCCTCACAGTAACAAAGTCATCTGCTAACTAATCAACATATTTGCTGTGGAACTCAGTGTTTCAGTGGACCGTAATATAACTAAACTTCACACAGATGAGCTAAAACATGAGGAAGGAAACATAACAGCACTGCGGAGCAGAAGGGTGGAGTATCTGCACAGGTCTTTATGTCAGTAACTTTCTCTTTATTCTCAAGGTCACGATTATCATCCTTATTCCTTAATAGTAAAAACTTGTTCAATAATTCACCTCATAACGTTTACCAACAGCACCAAGTGTTCAGGTTAGCTGAGGCTTCAATGATAAGTAGCATTTAACAGGGATCACACACACACACATCATTTTCTGAACTTGGTTATCCTGAGCTCGCAGATTCTTTCTTTAATTCTGTTTGCATTTACCACACTCGGTGAAAAAACACCCTTGCAGTTGTGTTGTGTAAGCATGGACCCATGCAGTGTCTGCTTTTTAATTTTTAACCACTAAGGGTGCATTCAAGTCCTCCTGGGACATTTTTTGTTTACAAGTTTAGAAATAGTGATTTTCAGAGAGCGAAAATATCTATATTTTTGGTCATTGTAAAATGGACTCGACTGGACAATTTAATATTTATTTCTCTAAAGGAAGCTTTTTTAGTGCTAATGCAACAAAGAGCTAAGTAATATGTGTGTAGTGTGTAACAGTGCATATAGAAAATATACACAGTAGTTTGTCTGCTAATAACTAGTTAAATTTGTTACTTTTCAGTTAAAGGAAAACTCCAGTGCAAAATGAACCTTTGGGCTAATAAAACATTCGTACCTATTCGAACCGTTCTCTGAGATTTGTTTTCGTGATAATCGAATGTAAAGAGTTTTATCTCTAAAACGGTTTAGCATATAATGCTAGTACTGGGGGCATTTACTAAGTAAAAATAAATCGCTAGTTTATACCACTAACAAGGCTCTAAATAGCCCCACACAAACACAGTAACATAATGAGGGTCCCTACATGCAAAAAACGAAGCATTGAGAACTTTGTAAGTGTACAGACCGTTTAATAAGAAGATACTTTATAAAGACAGTTTTAGACTAGAGAAGCAAAAAAAAAATGCAAGTCAAACTTCTGAGTGGGATACAACAAGAACCTGAAGCCCTGAAGCAATATCTAGAGTAAACTGATCCTGATTGAGACAGAATGACAGATGCTGAGACACGTACCTATGTTGCTCAGTGATCATGCAGTGCCAGCTGTTATGATGGACAGAATATGTACATTGAAGAGTAGGATATGTATAGCCTCAGGGTTGGATGTTGGATTGCTCAGGTCTGAGAGTGCCATTCCACATTGCTTTGCACTAGTCAACAAGCTAAATATTAAGTTTAGTGGTTGTCAAACCCAAGAATTCAACCTACTGTATATGTCAACAAAGACAAAAAGGTGGTCGATGTTCCAGCAAACAAAAAAGACACAATAATTCTGTATAAATCTGTATAGGTCTAAAATTAAAATGTGTGCCTCAGCATTACTACAGCATAAAGAAATACAGTCCAACGAAGTAAATGAATCAATGAGCAATGAAAAGATTTCTCGCTTTTAAAAATAATTTAATCCCAGGCAAGATTAGATTCAATGTGTGTTTTTTCATCACTAAAGCCCCTTTTTGGCAAGGATTTTATTTGTCAAAAGTGTTTGTCAAAGATCCCAAAAGGTATTTTTACATCCATCAGGAGAGAGATTTGATTAATTTTTCCATCCAGCCGTGAGCCAGCCCATCATCCTTATATCCTCCGGCTAAAGCAAGGATTGGCATGGGTTTATGCAATCCAGTCTGCTTTGGAACACTAATACTGTGATGAGCTGCTACAATACACAGCAGGAACAGAAAGTGCTGACTACCACAGGCACAACTACACAAGATGCACAAGATCAGTCTGTGTCACATTTATAGACATTTAAAGAAAAAATGCTTAATGCTACAGCAGACTGACATTCTAGAGCAGTGCTTTTGAAACTAAGGAAAACGTTTTAGGGATAATTTAAATATGTTAGAGACTCAAACAATAATACAATACCAGCTTCATAATAAATAAATTGTATATCTATGTATATATGTATATCTATGTTATAGTGATATATATTATTTATTTATATATTTTAATATAGTGTTTTTATAATGTAATTTTCACATAATTATAGCTATTTATTATTATAATTATTTATAATTTGTATAAGGGATGTCACGATACAAAAATTTCAGTAGTTGATACCGATACCATTAAAATGTTACGCTTCTTGATACCAATTTCGGTACCACAGCAAATTCAGTTTGAATTTTTCCAATTTATTTAACTATTTGGAAAAAAATAAAAAGTATATATATATATATATATATATATATATATATATATATATATATATATATATATATATATATATATATATATATATATATATATAAAATTCAATTAAATTACTTTATTTTTTATGATGGTAACTTTATGAAAGGATTGAAGGCTGTTTAAACGAAAATATTGATGAGATTGAGAAATATTGCTTATAAAAAAATCTACTGAAAAATAAGCAACCTTCTATACACACACTATTATTAGTATTAGTTTGTAGTATTTTTAATTAATGAAGGTACATAGTTAAATCTACAGTAGCCTAATATAATTATTTCTGTTTATTTCTTTAAGTTAAAGCAAACTTTTATTTTGATGGGTTGCAATGAAGACCTTTAAGTTTCTGTGCGTGTATATGACAAAAGTTTTTCTCAAATCAAACGGTTAAGTAAAATGGTCATGAAATGACTTCGTAGATGAATGGAATCATGAATCATGTCATCATATCGCAAGGCAGCAGAGACTGGAAACAGCGCGAGCATCACTCGTGCTTCAGTGTGTCTGTGTGAGGTAACGTTTACTGAAACCACTGTTCATTCATGCACAGACAAGCAGAACATGCAGGGTTCATATTTAAATAGTCTAGTCGTTTTGCAGTTTAATGCACAGTTTTGCTGGTCGCCACGTCTCAGCGCTTTCATGAAGAGGACGCAACTTCACGCCCTTCGTGCATGCATGCGCATCCTGAAACGGGTTTGACCGGGTACTCGGGACCATCGGCAATTGGTACCGTGGCAGTTAAAATTTTTTAGTACCGACTTGGTACCGAAGTATCCGAATATTTTGACAACACTAATTTTGTATGCATCATTTAAATATGTTAATATAATAATAATAATTCTTCATGAAAAATACAAATTTTCTCTAATTTTAAATGGGTTCTTATACATAAAAATCACCTCGGTTAGGGATGTAACCCTCATTCCCTGAGTAGGGAACGGACAGACGGAGACGTTCCGTCGTACAACGGCGAATGGGGTTTCCCATTCATCATCATCTGACGGAACTTGGAGTGACAATGAAAGAAAAATATAGTTGTCTTTATGTCCCAATTCTAGAAAACTTCCACATTTTGGGACAACAGCTTGGGGCATTTATTTTTTTTTGTTCCAGCAGTACAACATGGTTGTTCTGTTTGCGGTGTTCAGATACTCTTGGGCATATAAAGTTACGTCCTCAACGTTTTTTTTTTTCTTTCTTCCCTCTCTCTCTGTATCTTTCTCTTCACGCACACAAATACAGATGCATTCATGCATAACAGCAGACTCTGCAATATCCACGCTGTATTTTGGGGCAGTAGGGAATTATCCATGAACGGAGCAGGCCCGAGAGTTCAGTGTGGACCGAGAGAGTGCTGGAGGCTCATCAGAGGGGATCGGCCTAAGCGAGGAGGGCAGTGTTCTCGACGTCACTGGAATCACAAAACCAGCATTCCCAAAATAGCCTGATGCGTCCCAGCACAAGCCTCTGAGGCCTATAATAACAGACAGCGGAAAACAGAAAACACAGTGTACGGGACAAGGAGTCACATGTCCAGAAACATAATTTTCTCTTACTCGTTGTGTCATTAGTATTTTACATTTTTCCCCTCAGATGTCTCCTACCACCCACCTCCTTCTTTTCAATAAATCCACGGCGTAACAACCACAATTTCCTAAATGTTTTGACAGACATGGCCATGTTCACTATAATACTTCTTTCCTTTTATGGATTATTTGCAAATCCTCTTTGAACGCACAAAATCAGCAGATTTCTGACTTCACCGCTAAAGACACACAATTTACTTCCCCGGCCCCATCTTTCAGTGCAGACTTCAATTGAGTTGGCATTTATGAAAAGCATATATGCTCTCAGACACCATAGGCCTATAATCCAGTGTTATTACAGCTGAACTATATTTCAACAAATGCCAGAGGTGGCTGGACTAATTTACAACAACAAACAGAAGAGAATGTCTGCTCCTTTTGAAGACGATTGTCAGAAGGATGCTGTTCTGTTGTCTGTGTTCACAGAAAACATTTTAAAAATCTTTAAGCTCTCTGCAACCAACCTCACACAACATTTTCCTCACACACTGACAGAAAATCTTTCAAAATTAGTAATTAGTGGAGTTGCTGTTTTTAATGTCACATCACTTCACCGTCAGGACTTCCTTTGCCCACATTGTACTTTGTCAGTTTAAAGCCAAAATAGTGTCTGACGTGCCCAGTGGTGCCGAAACAGTCTTGTCATTTCCATTACACTATCCCCGTTCCATACGCACCTCCTTAATCTTCTCTCCAAATCTCTTTTTTAGCTCCTAGAAGGGTGTTTTATGATATCATCTGTTGCTGTTATTTTTTATGCCATTGCAATTCAATCAATCTGGCTTAATCTATGAAGTGTCATGCTCTAAAAACAGGGATTACAGGAACTGTCATGCAAACAAGAAGATTAAGGTTATAGGAAAAACATGCGATATCTAATCAAATACTGTGCAGAAAAGTGAGACAATGTATTAGAACTGTTACAGGCATCGTCACAAACAGTGAGATAAGTTGGATGAATTTACCACACAGACATTCATCCTGGGGAACATCCAGTGACTTTCACATTTACTTTTTAAAATTTAAGTAGAAGTATTAATATTTAAGTTAACACTTAAGTGAGTATATACAAGTATAACATGTAAAATAATGTTGCAATCTCTAACGGAATAAATTATGGCAATATGTGAAATGTGTATTTTGTTATTGTATATGACTTTTTAGACTGGACTGTGTTTGTAATTTATGTTGCAGTGCAAAAAAAAAGGGTCTGAGAAGAAGTGCATTGGATTTACATGATTTAATCATGTATGTTGGTTCCACATGAATCAATTAAGTTACACTTAATTTGTTGTTGTAATAAAAAGTCATTTTTAGGTAAATAAAGTAGATTCAAAGTGATTTAATATGGTTCCCGAATCCGATCAGGATTAATTCACTACATATTTCTTATACTTTGTGTCACATGACTAGATTGTAAAATTAAATTATTAGCTAACAGTTAATTTCAACATTTTTACTCTCCTCATTGAGGCCCAAGCAACGCATCCTGAGAACTAGTTTCAGCAAAAAAAATTTTCGAGTGCTTGATTAGTTTATATTTGCCCTAAATAATGTAATCTAGCAGATTACACATTTTAGAAAATTACATAAATTGAAAGCAAATAAATCAAATAAATCAAGTAAATAAATCGTTTTATTTACTCCTAAATTAAAAGCCATTCTTTAAACCATGCCTCAAAATACTAATTCTCTTCCAGGTTATAGGATTATGAATTGAACAACTCTACTCAAATATTTCAATTGTTTGGTTTCATGTCACATTGGTAAAATAATACAAAACATCTCCTTTCTCGTTAATCTTTTTGCAGATTAAAGGCAAAAATCCACTCTGCTTTGTGGATGGATCCGCAAAAAAACATCTGCCAATATATAATTCAGTACACTGCCTGTGATGTGACCTGATTCAGCCCTTAACAAATAAAAAGACAACCAAAATTGATGCTTTTCAGCTGATGCAAGAAAACAATTATCTATAATCAGAGCAGATCAAATTTCCAAAACATTTAGGCCTATTCTTAATATTTAACATGCATGAATGACACAACAAAGGCATTCTCAGTTTTGTTTTCTTAATTTGCATATGCATAAAAGCCACTTCAAAGTCATTTGACAGCACAAGAGGTCACTAAAATCAAATAAATGCTTTTATAATTCAATATCTCAGCATATATCTGTTGTTTAATAATGTTCATATTTAATATGCTGTGGTGGCAGGTTTGGAGTGTCTTTCAAACTACTGTAGCACTGCCAAAGATAATCACAAAATTTTATGTAAATAACAGTTAATACTCATTATTGAGTATCATTCCAATTTAACTGAACGATATGAAAATTATATTGAGGATTAGCTCAACATCTTTGATTAACCATAATCTTGTTGATTATTACAAGATTAAAAGTCCATTTGCACTTACAAATGAATAATAATAATTATAATTAAAATCCCCATACAGAGATAAAAAAAGTGTAAAATCTCTATAATTGATTCAAACTCCTTCAAAATGTCATCCTTTACTTAGAAATGAGCTACTATCAAATTTTGAGTACTGTGGTAATAGCTTAGCCTATCCAAACATGCTGCTACTATCAACAGAATTGCCCACCTTCAAAAACAACCACTCTTGTTTCGAGGTACAGATAACAACGAAACAGTGTGCTCAAAGTATGAAGCAAACTGAGGTGATGAAACATTCTCACTGACACTCTGACAGTAATAATCCAAAAATGCCTCTATTTTTGCCTGCCACAGTGAGAAAAGCATTATAACGGCCTGGAGAGAGGATTGGCTGTTCTGACATAATGCCATATTCACATGAAATCCAACCTCTCATTGAACCAGAATATTACAATAAATTGACTAAGCCTGAAGCAGTTAGGCTGGGCACAAAGATATTTCAGCCACAAAATCATCCGGCTCTGCAAGCAGAACTCTACACAAACCATTTATTCAGCCCCAGCATCAAACAAACACATTTTTGAACGTGAAGCTACAAAAACACTGTTTCAAGTTCATCTTGATAAACTACAGACTCTCTGGATGTAGAGTTTGCTTAAATGTAGCCATATTTTCAGCAGGGGGTGCATCAGGATGGGGAAAACAAAATTCTGCTGAGCTGTGCAAATCAAAAGACAACTCCAAAGCTGCAAACAGCTTTGTTGTTCTGGCAAGAGTGTGTTGGCTAATGATAGTTTAGCCATGTGTATAGTCCTGTACTGTAAAGACCTTGGGAGTTTGTCTAAATGTCTTCGCTTAAGGCTGCAGGGACATCATGAGATTTTCCCTTTGAAACCAATCAGTGCCAATCAGGCCGGCCAGAAACCCCACTGGTATACTAGGAACTCTCTGGAAGTCAAACTCTATAGGCTGGGAAATGACAGAACCACTCAAACCATTCCCATCCGATACAGAGAAAACATCAGCGACAACATGCTGTGGCTTGGAAAAACTGATATGAATTCCTGCCCGTTTTGAAACATGATGATCCTTGTAGAGCTGATAACTGGTCAGATCATAACCTCATTTGAATCCATCTCACAAGAGAATATAATGCTGATATTCCCTGGCACCTTAATCCCATACCATGAGATCTCTTACAATCTTCTGCCTTACTTCTGTACTGCTGTCAGACTCCCTCATCTACAGTATGAGAGCTGCCCCTTCAGACTGCAGGAAGACACACTGGAGCTCACTGATGTTAGAAGTCTACTTGAAGTCTGACTTAGGGTTAGGGTAATGGTTAGTTTTCAGAAGCTACGCTTTGGAACAATCTGCATACAAAGAAATTAAACCGAGTTGGCCTGCATCAAAATCAAGCTACAAATATTTTAGAAATCAAATAAAACCACTCTACTTACCAAAGCCCAAGGGTGTTTAATCAAAGTCGCTTTCAGGCAAGTCATTTAACTCAGTAGCTATCTTTGAAATGCCACTCGAGTGCATAGCTGTCAACCTTCCCGTTTTCCGGGTTTCTCGCGTATTTTAGCTCTTTTCCAGCTGTCTTAATTTTTTTGTATTTTCCCATAAAATATCCCATATTTTTACGCTCTGACTGTGTGAGACAAATTGTTACATCCTCGTAAGTGCGCCACGCACGGCGTCACAAAAAAAAGCTGTACACAGCCATGTGGACGCGTAGACTATAAAGGCTTTACTATGTCAAAGTGCGCTCTGATCGGTAAAGGTGCACACACTGCAATCATCTCCTGCACTCGGCCTCTGAAGCACCACTAACTCCCTCTCTGTTTCCCCAAAGCCTGTCGGTTCCCTCATTAGCTGATATTAGTATTTAAACATTCTCTGATATATATTTTTAATGACACACTGTCTCTTTCCCTCTCACACATATGTAGGCTAGTTATAAACTCTTTAGACTTTTAATGGTTAGTGCTTTATTTTTAGAAGTATACTATGGCCGTCCACGTACGTCATCAGGAGGGTTAAGGAATGTCCGTCCACCCCGTCCACATGCAGCCGAATTTTAAGACCACACGGACTGTGTGCGTACAACAGCGCATGCACAAGACAAACAGAATTAATCCACAAGGTGGCAATTAGTAATTGTACTATGAATGTCGAACTCGGCCATCCGCCCTCATCAGCGTTAAAGTGTCTTTTAAAAGCTGTGTGGACACGATTGCGCATCTGGATTCGGAGTGAAGTCCACCTGGGCCTTTAGATGGCGAGACTTATTCCTCCAAAAGAGTTTACCTGTCCAAGCATAATTGCCTGGAAGTTTCTAGTACCACATCTACATTTTTAGAAAGGTACTCTGCATGCCTCTTTGATAAATCAAACTAGATAGCAACTGATTACCTAAAGCATAACCTTGATGACTGGGCTCCTTCAGAGCTAAGACATCCCTCACTAAATTGCTGTCTTCATTGATTCAGCTCTCCTTAATGGATCTCAAAATGACAACTAAACTACTGAAACTTTTCCTAAATGCCATTTGAGTGCATCTAACAAGATGATCCTGGACTTGCTTTTAACATCTGGAAATCCTCTTATTATTATAATCTTACAACATCCTTGATGTCCAAGAACTCAATTCAAGACACTGTTCCTGGCTTTACAAAATCCTACACCATAACTGGCTACCTAATATTAGCAGTTCCAATCTTGACTGGCTTAATACAACTTCTGGAAGTAAGGGCAGACAGGTGTTTTTGAGTCTACTTGGTAAAAAGTCAAGCTGATACAATGAGAGCTTTTGACGTATAACTACACTAGCTGGGTTGTTTGAACACAAATTTGGGTAAAATATGGACAAACCAAAATGTTGGGTTAAAAATGTAATGTCAAATAAACCCCACTTGAACTTTCAACTGTAATATTTTTATTGCATTTTCAACCCAACATTTGGGTTTGTCCTAGCCTGGGAAACCCAGACAACTTCCGGCAAATTTAGATTTGCTCTGAAAGTTAGTCTGGCAAAGAGCTCATTCAAGCCCATTTCCAATCTGTCGAAATCGAGGCACCAATCAGAAACGTTGGGGTGGGGTTTACACAATGACGACAGCGCTGGGCTTTTGAAGCAGATTTTGTAACCTACATCACTCGTTCAAATCAGCTATCACGTCTGTTTTAAGCGATTTGAACGTTTCCTTTTTGTTAAAAACCGAGCAAAGAACAACACTCGGAGAAGTTTCTCCACCGGCCGCCGCTCTGCAAACGTCATCTCCTCCATCACTCTGATTGGTTTTAGGTCTATCCGCAACGTCCGCTGGTGACGTCCCTCTGGAAATGATTTGTCTATGATGCTTTGCCAGACCATAACTCAGTTACAACTGAGAATGGTCTGGTTTTAACCAGGCTAGGTTTGTCAATATTTGACCCAAATTTGGGTTGAAACAACCCAGCATTTTTTAGAGTGTAATCACTGGATTTGCAAAGTTTGCCATGTTATAAGCATGAAAGGTTTTGAGTTTTGTTTGAGGCACTAGTAAGTTGGCTAGATTCACAAGTACAAGATAAGAAATTCAATGCATTTCAAATAACGGTGGGTTCCTTCTTTCCTTTAGAGGCCCAGTTTAGTATTCATCCTGTAATATCAGCAACCTGTGCTGGTAATTATCACTCACATGATATGTGTAAATTGCTTTAGAAGCCAGAATTGTTCATAGCATAAATGATATGAGTAGGATGTTTGAACAGCAATGCTACCGAGATGCCTAGCATAGCTAAATGACTGAATTCGCTGTCATACCGCTGTCATACAATGACCTGTAAGTGCCAATCTCAAGGCCCTTCATGCAACCAACAAGTCAGCCATGCCTATACGATTCTGAACCCAAAGGACATGTTATTTTCCTCTGCCTTTTCTTCAGTACCACTTCCTTTCAGCTATGATCATTAAAGAGGCTACTTTTAAACAAGTGGAGTAGAAAAAGAGAGAGAGAAAGAGAGTGTGGAGATACAGAAGTGTGATTATGTCTGATTATGGCAATGAATGCAATGTGTCCCTTGATATTGCAGTCATTACTTTTGATGAATAGAATTTACACCAAAAGGAGTCATGAACTGCATTTTTTTATAATCTTATCTGAGGCCCACTTTTACATGAAAAACATCAGAATTCAGAAGTAAGCTATTTTCCATCCTGTTTAGGCCATCTACTTCAAAAACACTCTGCTTTGATGGGCGATGCCACATTCAAGACTTGGAAGTAAATGCCCACTGCTATGATTGGGTAACAGGTTTGCGTATTAAAATTATTTTCAACTGCCCAGCCATTACACGTATGGATGAAGACCGGTCTCGAAGACATACGTCACTAGGTAATACCATTATGGCGGCGCGGTGGCTTCACTGTTTATGACGTCATGAGCATAGACAGTAAAAGAAGTGGACAGAGCCATCTCATTGGAACTCCACTGAGACAAGTGAAGCCTGTTTTTGGCGATTTTTAGTACTTCCGTTCCTGACGCACAGACTCAAACCGACTCAGAGCTTGACGACGTAGATGTGACGCGAGCAACCCGTCTGTCTTCTGGTGGCTGTGGCATGATAAATCTGAATCATTCCCTACCGAAACTTGCAGAGGCGGAGAGTGTGAGTAGTAGCTGTCCATGAGCTAGAAGAAACTTTAGCTAGGAGAAACTTTTGCTAGGTAGATTAATAAATTTGTCATGTTGCCTCCACTATTCCCCGATTGCCCGCGAGCTTCTTCTCCTGTCTCATACGGTAATCTCTCTACTGTGCGACAGAGAGTCGCGTGGGTATGACGCAATCGTTAGCCTACTTTTGCAAAAAACTGCTTCTATGGGGCCATAACATAAGCTACAAGGTAATGGAGCATTTTATACATTGCCGTGTTTCCTTAGAAATAAATAAAGGACAAATGGGGTCTTCAAACGCCTCAGATGTAAAGTTATTCACTGTCAAAGTGACACCAAAATGAATGGGAGTCAATGGAAATGCTAACACAAATAAAGTTCTGCTACAAGATGGCAGCTCCCGCGAGGCTTCAACTTCCGGTCGATGGATTATGAGCTATCCAGTCATTCTATATAGATCAGTGGTGTAGATCAGTGGTGTAGATGTGTGTCAGCTGCCTTCCTACTGCACCTTTTCTCTGTTGAGAGTGCTACAAATGCACATCTCAGCCTAATGACTCTGATGAAAAGTGAATGTACTGGTTTATGGCTGAAACAGCTCTATGGATGAAAAAGGCACATGAAGCAACTCCCTTGGAAAGTTTCGAAAACGAGGTGTTGTAGTTTCAAAAATGAGAAATTTGACTAATAATGTTTTTGTTCCCCAATTCCCTCCAGGGAAGGCTCGATTGATCTCAGCAAGATCATTACTTTGATAATAAATTATTTCACTCACTGATCTAGAGGAAGTGATAACACTCAGACCATTACATTCATAACTAGCAGAAGCAAAAAAAAAGTAAAAGTTAAGAAACAAAAAGCCCCCGAAAGAATCCAAACTACATGTATTTCTTGATGTGGTTTTAAAGCCAAAGCTGTTGACAGATATCTGATTTGGTACTGAGGTCTAGGTTTCACTTTACTTACTTACAGGATGTTGTGATAAACCTTTGTTGGTATAGTTGCAGCAACTGGAACTCACGCAAACTTCCTGGTTCCATTTCTTATAGAGCCAAGCAATGGTGAGTCAGTCTCACGGCATGCGTCACATAATAGTCTGTATTTTGAATGCAATTAAATGATAAAGCCAGCACAGATAAAACATAGCCTTACAGAGATTTGTTGGAAATGAAATAAGGCTGTTATTGTACAACGGTGAATCTACTGTTATCTGAAATTGGGAGGCATGTTATTACAACGTTAACCTGACCTGAATTTAGCAAGCAATTCCAACCTGGATCATATATTACACTTGCGATTCTATTCGATGACATGCAAATTGTAAATTTTGGGTTTTAGTGAAAAAACGCAATTCGATCTGGTTATTTACCCATCTAATGTTGAATGCATGTAATTATGATAATCTCTTACCAAAAGTTTCATCACACTCACTCCAGTCATTTTTCTGATCATACATAGTTCAGTTTTGCCTTTTGATATACAACATCACAAGAGCGTCTGACTCATGCAACTCCTGACGGCTAGAACATCATGATTACGTTTTGATATGACTAGAACAAAGTATCTCAATTCAAACACCTTTAACTGTCAGGAATTTCTTATCATATTTCTTATCAAACTACTCTTAAGTTGGATAAGGCATTTTCCATGTCAACGAAACTACTGGTCATTACAGTCTTCCTCCGCTGTTCTGGTCTCTATATATGCAATCCTTTCATAGGTTGGTGACATTTTTTATTCATTTTTGCACCTTCTTGTCTTCAATGCAAAATCTTTAAAGGAGAGAAAGGCTTCTGAAGAGCTTTAAAGTGGGACTGGCTTGCTTTTTGCACAATGCACTCCAATTTGAAAATGCGGACTCATCATCCATTTTGTGTTTGAGTGTGTACAAGTGGGCATGTGTGCCTCTTTGAGTGACTCTTTGTTTCATGTGTTTAGGAGCTACTCAACTAGATAGCTCAAGGACCACAAAGAAAGGCCACACTCCTAATTGTATATAATTATAAACAACTAAAATGTTGTAACGTGTTCAAAACTAAATAACCCTCATTATAATTAACAAATAATGGTTTGAAAATGTTGAAACGTGTCAAAATTAGGGCTGTGAAAAGAATAATTGTGATTAATCGCATCCAAAATAAAAGTTTGTGTTTACATAATATATTTGTGTGTGCTGTGTATAATTATTTTGTATATATAAATACACACACATGCATGTATATATTAACCCATGTATTATCTTCATTTGTGTCTCCAGGGACCCCAGACAATAACATTACATTTTGTAACAGTTTTTATATATATATATATTTGATTTGTTTGATTTTTTTTTTTTTTTGGGGGGGGGGAATGCATAATAAAAAAAATATCACTTTAACCACTAGATGGCCATAGACCTCCACTATAAGCTATTTACTATTTGACTAGCCAAACTACATATCTTTTCACAAGTTTTTCCAGTTGGATTCATACATTTTATTAAAAATCACAATTATAACAAAAATAAAATAACAAAAAGTTTTAGATTTGTATAATTTTTTTTCAAATATTTGTTTTTAATATAATTATATAATTTTAAATCAACGTATCTAGTTTTATAGCCTCACTAATTTAATCCCTGTGTGTGTGTGTGTGTGTGTGTGTGTGTGTGTGTGTGTGTGTGTGTGTGTGTGTGTGTGTGTGTGTGTGTGTGTGTGTGTGTGTGTGTGTGTGTGTGTGTGTGTGTGTGTGTGTGTGTGTGTGTGTGTGTGTGTGTGTGTGTGTGTGTGTGTGTGTGTGTGTGTGTGTGTGTGTGTGTGTGTGCAGTGTGGATGTTTTTTGCATTGTTGGAGGTGTGCCACTTTATTTCGGTCTATGTGATTTGTGTGGTTTCTGATTTTGATAATTAATTTTGAATATTTATTATGCGGGTCCCTGGAGACTCCGAAGATAACAAGTTTTGTTATTTTTCACGCTAACATAAAAACAGATATCGTTTCAATATGTATATATATGTTTCTAGACAGATCTAGACAGATAGATTATGCATTTATATATGTATTTACATGCAAATGATTCTTAAATATATAAATGCATGCATATGTATTTATATATACAAAATAATTGCATCTTGAGAAAAAACAATGGAACTGACGTATTCGCGGTTAAAAAGACCCCAAAGATAATCAGAGGGTTAAGCCAAAGTGTTATTCATATATAAAATATTTATATTTATATATAATATAGATTATGTATTTACATGCAAATGATTCTTAAATATATAAATGCATGCATATGTATTTATATATACAAAATAATTATACTCAGCACACACATATATTATGTAAACACAAACTTTTATTTCAGATGCGATTAATCTTTGCACAGCCCTAGTCAAAACTTAATACTCCTCATTTTAATTAACACACCTGCCTAAGTGCTGTGACAATTTAGAGAACAGAAACGATTATAGTTTTCTGTTTGATGCTGAATTGAATCACACCTCGAATATAAAGCAGTACAAATGGTATAGCAGACTCTCATTTGGGCCACAAAAACTGCTTGAGGGCAGCTTTCAGTAAAAAAATAATAAAAAAAAATAATAAAAAACACAGCCAGCTTATTCCCTAGGATAAAATTGCCCCTTTGATATTTTTTTAAAGAAATAAAAAAGATGTTCTGTGGATGTTTGAATAGAAACTCTCCTCCACCTCCTGCATCCTTTACATACTCACTCCACTTATGAAGAGTGTTCTGAAGAAAACTCCTACCTAACATGAAGAGGAAGATCATCATGGGTAAAATGAAGAGCTTGGCTAAAAGGTCAAGATTAACAACCCTAACAATCTCTGGTTTCAAGAAGCTCAATTCAAAGACAATCTAAGAGTGAAGATAACACTTAATATGGGCCTGCATCTGATACACAGACATAGAAAACGACTGATACTTCGAAAACAATGAAGTATACTGCATAAAAACACTTAGGCCTACATTGAGAAAAGGATGCAAAGGAAACGTAATAATAAATGGTGCAATAAATTGAGCTAATGGCTGTTTTAGACAGTAAAAACAATGGTAACATTACAACACTGAGCTCATCAGCTTTATGTTAACAGTCAAGCAGCACAAACAGTACATCAAGGTCAAGGGTTTGAATACGTCATAATGCAATGTACGTTTCTTTGGATAAAAGCAACTGACAACTGTGCATATATGTATATGTTTCATATGCTGAATAAGCGGTTAATTGCGTCACAGTACTAAAGACCTGAAGGCACGATTTTCTTCACGCAATGCCAGATATATTCAAGTTTTCATCTCTATTTTTGCTCATTTAAGAAGTGTAGGAAATGCGCTGCTGTGAAAAGAGGAATAGCTGAGGACAGGGTCAAATGAAATTAACCTGAATCAGATTTGAAGCACCCTGATTCATTCCTGTTCTGGTGCACAGTGTGACCTCAGTCCAACAGAGCGCAGAACCTCATCGGTTTCGTCACCATAGGCTATGCATAACCTTTACATCATCGGAAGCACATATGTGCAAGCGCACACATGCTAGCACACTTACAAACACATAGTACTCACATGCGGCCAATCCCTAGGACATGTCACATCGCATTTAAATCAAAAATGGGTTCACTAGGTCTAACTGCTATTTTATGTCAAGAATATGCACATGCCACACAGTTTAAAGGCTTTGTTTTCCACTCTGTATTTAAGCACTCATGAATTTGCATAAGCCACGTACGGTTTTGCGGCCTTTGGCCTGAAACAGCCAGAAAGCACTTAGCAACTCACCTCGGTGACTCACTCACAAGTGATTAGCAACTGTGATTGAGTTAGTGGAGGAATAACTTGTTTCCATCCGGAAAACAAGATGGAGAGTGCATTGGCTCTCTGGGCTCGTTTCACTGCCAAGACATTAGGAATCATTTGCACATTAAATACCAAGCCTCTTCTAACATCTGTGTTTTTCAACAAAACATCTGTGTTTCATTTAAAACAAGTGGCCTTGAAATGAAATGACATGTAATCTGTTCTAAAGCTGTAGTGTGTAATTTCAGTCAGGTGATCCAACAAACTCCACAACCAGGTCTCCGTATAGCAAAACTAGCCCAAACTTCAGTCAAATATAATTTATGCAATATGTCCAAGCTTTAATCTGCGGGTTGAGGGGGAATTAATCTATGACAAAAGTTTAAGGCCTTGTTTCACAGACCGGGCTTAAATTAAGCCAGGATTAGACCTTAGTTCAATTAGGACATTAAAGTAGTTTTTATAAATGTCATTGTATTATAAATAGGGCTGGGCAACGATTAATCACACCCCAAAAAAAAGTTTGTTTTTACATAATACAGGTATGTGTGTGTAGTATGTATAATAATTTTGTATATAAAAATACACACACATGCATATATTTAAGAAATATTTGCATGTATATACTTTATATATATACATAATTAATATTATATATAAATATAAATATTTGATATATTAACACATTTTTCTTAAATATATACATGCATGTGTGTGTATATATACAAAATAATTATACACTACACACACATATATTATATAAACACAAACTTTTATTTTGGATGCGATTAATCGCAATTAATTGTTGCCCAGCCTTAATTATAAATGTTATGTATGATTGGTGTGCATCTTGAGATATAACAATGGAATTGATGTATTTTAAGATATTTCACTACAAGTTGTTTTTCAGATAAAGCAGCTCAGTATTGTATTTTAATCTAGAACTAGTGTTTACTTTTGGGACTAGTCTGTGAAACCAGGGTAAAAGTAGACCAGACTTGGCAACCCTGTCTACAACCTGACACTGGTTGGACAAAAAAAAATGTTAGCCCCGCCCTCAAACTCCTGCCATTGTTTGACCTCCTTTTGCTGTGTTGGGCTGATCAGCACAATAAAAAAGTACTACTTTGAATTTTGAAGTGTTAAAGTCACTTATTATTCAATATTTACAACTTATCTGATCACCAAAATTACATATTTAATCGTTTTTATCCAGTGGAAATAGCTTGAATGCAACTCTACACCCCTTACTTCATTTAGTACACATGTAACAGTGAATATGCTAATTAGCCCCGCCTCCACATAACTCGCACACACCAGCTCAGAGAATTCACTCAGCCACCTGAGGTAATGGTATTGCTCCTTAAAACGTCAGACACATAACAGTAATAATATTTGCTTGACTATGTTTTCAAACAGCTAATAATGTGTTGCTAATGTTACACAAACCATGTTCCCATTCGCCATCTCAGAGTCAGGCAGCTGCCTTCTAACAATCATCAGAAACGCTTTGAACAACTTCAGTGAAGAAAGGCATATTCATCATAACGCCGTAATATATATCATACATACGCTATATTGTTAAATCTACCTGATATTTCATATCAACAGAAAAAATACTGGGATAACCTGTCTTTTCTTGAGATTCCATTGCTTTAAGCCATAGTAATTATATGCTAAAGCCCACCCACACGTTGACAGTGATTGGTTACAAGGTAGTTTGTGATGTCCGAAACACCAGCGATTTCAAACATAAACTGTACTTTTTTTATTAAAAACCACCACATAAATATAAAAAACATTAAAAACTTTTTCACCACGGGGACTTTAACACTATTCAGGCTAATCAAACTTAGAAATTGATAAATATATTTGTTCACAATCCCTTAACTGCAAAGGCATGTTCACACCCACAGTGACAATTAGAACACCTGGCAACCGTACAGCAACACCTCATTATAGTGGTGAAAATTTAAAAATGTAGTTCTTTCACATGTTTTAACATATCAGCTAACATTCGCCATCTCTACCTTCATTTAGTTTGGTGTTAATATTCTCTGGCTGGCCAACTGTGTCACAAGCATCAACTACGACAACCGAAATCTTTCAGTGAGCAAATGAGATACACAGTTAATATTCATGCAAATACGAGATTAATCACCTACGCTTGATTATAATGACAGACGGTACAAAGCGAACAATCATGCGCAAATTAGCTTGTACTAATAATGATTAATTACACCACATTGCCATTTCTGCTTATGGAACTGCAGTCGTATTACAGACAACTGATAAATGGTTAGTCAGATCAACCCCTCTCCAGTTAATCCATCTCTAAAGGTGTGGGAGTACCTGAACGCAGTGTTTCAGTGAGTCATTACTGCTCACAGTTCAGTTAACACTGATCTGACATCGACTGTGTGTGCCGAGATGAACAGGCCCATGAAAGGAGACTCTCACTTTCCTCTCTCTGTTATGACAGTGGGGACGCCTCATATTCTCCAGGGACTGATCCGTTGGAAAGGCTTGACACTGGTTCACACCCCCATAGTCCTGGTATGGCAGGTTTAGCCCATTGAGACGAGTTGAGTCATGGATCAGATTCGTTGGGTATTAGCCATGTTGCGATCTCAATGGTGGTTGGGGGTGAAGTCTCCAAGCTTACATAGTCATCTCTAAGAGGGATTCGCTTGACAGCAGACTTGCAGTACATTTGTGAAATTTATGGGTCTGAAACCCACAGACAATCACATTCATTGTTTTGGGTACTCTAGGTACTCAGTCACGGACTGGCTTCCACAACACACACTGCTGAAAGAGGCTGTTTGCAGTTGTAAATGGAACATGTTTTCGTTGCTCTTTGGGATTTTGGATGTTTACAGAGACATCGCGCCAAACACTTATGAAGAAGTGTTTCCCACTTGGGATCAAGAGTCTATTAGCATGTGCTGGAATATTTGCACACTAGTGATGCGCGAGTCGACTTGTAACCTGTGGGGCCCGCGGGTAACCCGCGGGTTCGGGTTGGGGCGGGTAAAGAAATTGTCACTTTATTTGCGGGGCGGGTCATTAATTATTTTTATTTATTTTTTATATCCATGTATGTTGCTTGCAATTTCCAGCCTATATTAAATATTTGGGAATATCTATTTTCATATTTTATAAGGTTATTTGATAAGGTTACAATACCATTGCCGTAGCAACGTAACTTGTGTGAGGTTCCCAAACCTTTGGTGTCACGTGACACGTCACGGAAGCGGCGCGCCAAGCAGCTCTCGCCGCCAGACTCGACGACAACAACAAGCACTTTCAGGCTGAAATAAAGGGTATTTTCATTTACATTACAATGCCTAGTAGCTACTATGTCATTTAACGGTCGCGGGTGCAGGGCGGGCGGGTTGTAAAAATAGAGACAGTGGTGCGGTGCGGGCTGGGGCGGGCCAAATAATTTCATAAAAGCGGGACTCGCGGGTTGGAAAAAAACTGACCCGCGCATCACTATTGCACACTCATGACTAATTGCACACACACCATTGTGGTGAATTCGGGTTATTATAGTCCGATATAAATTCATAGTTCAGTTTCATTTGATGTTAACAGTTTTCAGGTTATATACACAAACTACCCTTCAAAGGTTTGTGGTCAGTAATATTTTAATCTCACCAAGGCTTTATTTATTTTATGAAATAATAGTAAAAAAGTATCAAATTGTGAAATATTTTTACAGTTTCTATTATATTATTACAATACTGTAACTGTCACCAGCTGGAGTGCCCTTGAGAGCCACCAGAGGGCACTCCACACAGACTATTATCACTCTCTCACAAACTACATTTCCCATAACTCACTGCCCGGACTCATCCTCACTGATTGCATTCAACTGTGTCTCATTACCTTGTTCATTAGGCAAGCAGAACGCAAGAACGACGGGATGACAGAAGCTAGGGGCTCGAAGTTTAAAGTGCAGAAATAAATTGTGGGTCAAGTCACCCGTGTGTTTTGCGTACCAAGCTTTATTTGTAGGATGCACTACGAACGTTTCAAAACATTTACTTAAAGTGTGATTTCATTTTAGGATGTTACCTTGGTAGGCAGTATGCAGCTCTGGGTTTTGAACCGAGCTATACAAAAGCACAGATCTAGCCCGGTCTTTCTTTCTAGCTCTCAGCCACACACAGCTTACAAATAAATGCTGCTCAGACTACAGGCACGTGTTCGTTCTTGATACTAATTGACATCTTTGAGATGGCAGGAGCCCAATCTCTGTCAGGACACAGCTAATAGCTTCTGGCACTCTGTTATAGTAAGTGTTCGAAAGGATGAAGCAGACTCAGAGCCTTGCTTTACCTCCTGGGTGTCCCTTTAGCACCGCTGTTCTCAGGGAACAAATTAATCCCAGGAAGAGTAGGATTCTGAGGAAACAGCATCCTGTGGAGGATCGGTAAACAATTACTTGAAGCTTGCAGGAGGTGTTGGCATATTAGACACTGAACGGTGCCGTGAAGAACACAGGTGATCTATAATCTGTCAGGATATTACAATAGAATATTATTTTTAGAATATTACAAAGTTAACACCATTCTCTGGCTTTAAAGAGATAGTTGGCCAAAAAAATAGCAATGTACAACTAATTTTAACTGTACATGTAAACAAACAACCTGTAAATTTATAAATGAATACTTCCCCTAAAAAAATTGTATCTTTGACTATTTTTTGATTAGTGTAGGTAAAAAAAGAAAAGAAAAGGTGTGTGTCCATAATGCCGTTTCCCAAATCACACATCAAACTTAGGTCAGTAAAAAAAAAATTATTTCAAATTCGACGCCACTTCGCTCTTTTCCAGCGAAGAGAACTGAAGTCACCAATGTCCCAATATGGCGCTGACATCTTGGGTCTGAGTCTGCGCACTTTTTCGGGACCAGACATGCGCAGTCGTGAGCAGAAAGTAAAGCCGTGAAATCAAGGCCCCGCCCTCATTCTCGCCGAATGAAACGCAAGCACGCCCTGCACTTTTCTAAAGTGGCCTCTATCTGCTACGTTCCTCTCCAATGGTGTCTTCTGATTGCAGGACCTCATTAAAATAAGGCAAATACAACTACTAACCACATAATCAACATTATTAAAAAAAGTCTGCTGGTGCTTCAGTGACTACTTCTGGAACCTGTCAATCATGATGTCACATGTTTTTATAGCATCAAATAACTAACTAAAAACAAACTTGTTCTAAAAACAAACACTTGAAATTACATCAACATGACAGAAACTATCTTTGGAAAAAAGGATATGTGAAATGCAATTTAATTGTTTAGTTGGTCTTACATCCCGTTGAACAACATGGGGAGGCGGGGTTTATGACCTATACTAGAACCCACCACTGGGGGGCGTTTAAGACGTTTTGGCTTCACTTTTGAAGGCTTGTGTGCCACGCTTGTCTTAAACCTACTAATGCTCAGGGGGCTCATAATTTGGCGGTGGTCGAAATTTGACACGACAACCTCTGTGCTTTCAGACAAGATGCTGCAGAATGTGCAGCGCTACAACAGCTTTCAAGACTTTCTGGATACCAAAAAGTTTCTATTGGCCCCGCTGGTAATCGGCAAAGTGTCAAAAGTTGAACTATTTTGAATTTTTACCACGGTGGTTTGACGAAGCAACAAAAGCCATGCCGCGTCCTGTTGCAAAAGCATGTGGAAAAAAAAAACTACAAAGTTTGCTAGGCCAAAAATACAGTTAATTTCAAAATAAAAAAATTAAATCACATTAAAATGGGCTTGCTTTAACGCTGTAACGCATTTAACTGACAGCCCTAATACTGTTAATGAATTTGTAATTTAAAATCTATTATTTAATTTTGACATATATATATATATATATATATATATATATATATATATATATATATATATATAAAACAAATAATAATAACATTAACAAAAACAAAATATATAAATAATAGAAATGTAATAAATGGCAATTATTATTATTATCACTGTTGTAAAAATAACTGTAATTATTATTAAAAACTATTTTAGGCCTATAATAGCAATAGTTATATATTATAATACCCATTATTACTAATATACTTTATTATTATTGTTAACAATTATTACTATTATTAATATATCAAGAACAATAATAAAAAGATAACAAATAAAAAATACTGGTATTAGCACAAAAATTTAAAATACCTGATGTAGCATGCATGACACCCTTTAACACAAACTCATCCACAAACTTTTTCAACAACAGAAAAGCCAAGTAGCTCAAGGTCTCCCAATATGTGTAGATACTGCATCACTGCACTTTAAATAAATCACAAACTGGTCTACTCAAAAGCACCCAGTAGATTAAGCATGTCCTTTTGTGGCTGGAAACCAATTTAAAGAGTGATTAATTATACACTAAACCTCTGAAGCATAATCCTGGAACCTGTACGTGCCCCTCGAGCTTTTAACCCACGTGTCTTAACAGAGCAAAGGCATAGATGACACAATCCTTGGAATGGCATTTTCCTCCACGCCTTAAAGCACGTTTATGTAAGCTAGCATAGCCGGAAACATCTAAAGGCCCAGTATCAGTCATTAAATTAATGAGCATATCTCTGGAGATTCTTCATGCAAAACAAAGATGTCACAACAGGCTGTTCTTCATGTTGAGATCTGTTCATCCCCGAGCAGTGGTGCTGACATGGTGTAAGACGCCCTTGTGCACATTTGTTCCTCCACAATGGACGAAACATTTCTTTTCAGTTACGTTGTGTCCTAAATTGACCAATGTACGTCCCTGACACAAGAAGGTTAGAGACTTTTCTTCAAAAGTTTAAGGTTTGATAATCAATTATCAAAACAACCAGCATGATCCAAGTCACCTTGACCACACTGTGTGAAATGGAGAGCTGAAACACCACCAGAAATTACAGTCTTGGAAGAAAATCAATGGTAAATGCTAAGATTAAAACAGTCTCCTGTGGACACTCAATGACAAGACATGCTCTAAGGAGAGCTTTCCAACCCTCTATTCAATGTAAACAAAACTCAAGAACGTTTTACTTACGTCTGCCGCACGCAGACGTGTTCAGACTAGTAGACGACAGAGTCTGACGTACACTTTCAATCACAGATTGAACGAGGGGAACAATTCTTAGACCTTCAAAGGTAGCATTACACATCTGGGATAGGTTCAATTTAATCTCCAAAGCAAGCTGTATCAAGGGTTTAATTAAGAATAAAATTTAATTTCCGAACTTCTCTTGAATTAACGAAGACAAACTCATTATTAAAACCTGAATATAAACAAGCCAATTACACCCAGAGTGAGGAGTGAAAAACATAATAACCTATGAAATCGTGTTTTAAAGCAATTTCAGCTTCATACAATTAAAATGAAATGGACATACCCCAGTCAGAGAGAAGATGAAACAATGGTTTGAGGTGTCGATATTATAAGATGGGGTTGGGGATGGCACGAGATCCAATGAGTCATTTAATGAAGCACTCATTAAAGTAGATTCACTTCACAGAACTAGAACGCCTGCAGGAAGGAAGAATGAGAGAATTAAATGTAGAATAAAACTGTGTGTTAATGGCAAGAATGTGAAAAACAGAAGATTGATTTTAGCTATCAGAAATTTGCAGGTGGTCTATGGACAAAGATGTGTGTATGTGGACTGGAGAACATGGGGAGGTCGACATTAGTTGTTTTGCATTCAGGTTGCATTAATTATTAAAGGCCATATTTATGTATAAACACTTTGGCCAAAATTTGATGAAATGTGATGTAATGCAATATGACACAATTAATGATGAAATGTATATAAATATAAACTCTTGTCTTGGGGAATAGAACTGCATTCTGTAAAAAGTAATACACTGCATAAACAAGTGGATAAAAAATGTAAATTACGTGAGACTGTACGTGACATCACGCAACATACATTGTACGTTAGAGAAAAAACATACAATCCTCTGCAAGAGTCACGCATTTTAAGCATCTCATAGTTCCTGAGATATAGATTTTTTACATTGAGTTTATTGTCAAAAAGTGGCCCAATTTTTCTTAACCAAGTTCTCTTTGTGACAAATGTGATTGTGTGATACATGTGTATGAATATGCTTTTCTGTGTGGTTGTTTTCAAGTGTTCTTGGCTACTGAAAGCAAGTGTACTCTAGTCTTTTATAGTTATGGATGTGATTAAGAGGCTAAGCAAAGGAAGCGCTGCTCTCTGATCCTCCCCTGAGCTCCTGCTGTCAGCCGCTAAAGAGACAGAGGCTGTAAATGAATCCTCTCTTTACACACCAGTTAAAAAGACTTCAGAGCCACACCGACAGCCCAGAGACCAGCCTGTCCAGCTTGCATCAGCCCGTTACACCCAACGCCTGCCAGCTATATCTGGCTGAGGGCCAGAACAAGCTTCAGCGGAGCTCAATGAGGATCTGTACGGCAACATTAACCTAGACAAGATTTATGTATCAGTTCAACACAACACTTCCTGAATTCTCTGAACTATCAGAATAAAACCTGTATGACATCAATGACATCAAACATCATTGGTTTTCACGTGTCTATGGATCCCATTTGTATATAGCCAGTGTATAGAGTGTATGCAACAATTTCATGAATAAATCATGATTTCACAAAGTCAATACCACACAAAAAACAACTATATGATTTGTCTTGTAATTAAATCATGAATAATAATTGTCTATTGCATTAGTTTTTATTATATTAAATAATAAAACACATTTTATAATTATCATGATTATTATTATTTAATATGCTGAATAATTTTTATTTTAAAAAATATTTCTTTATTATTAAATAAGAAAATAAATAGATATAAAATTACATATTATTATTATTATTTGTATAATTAAATTATTATTTTTTTTAATTATTATTGAATACCGGTATACTGAAAAAAACACTATTAAAAACAAACAAAAAAACTATTAAATGATGTATAGTTATTTTTAAATGATAAAATAAATAATTATTAATCATTCATTTATTCCTGTTGTTACTATTATTATTAGAACACAGTGAGTGGACCACGAAGAACAGTCTGATATCGGTACACACTGCTAGGTTTAATTGGATTCACTGCGCAGAAAGGCATAGCCGGTGGGTCACTCAGTCTCTGACAGCAGAACGGTCCTCAAGCTCTCTGCAGAGAGGTGCTAGAGCCACCTAGAGACTGACCTATCTGAGAGAAAGTCAGTTTTATTGGCCTTTCTCTTCAGGTCAAACATTGTTGGAATGTTGGAGAAACTGCAGTCCTGTTGTGAATAGACAACTACACACATACCTTATGAAAAGGCCCACAACAGCCAAGCATGTGGGAGTATTTGATGTAGACAATGAGTCAGAGCTTAACAGACGTGACCAGGTTCTCCATTAAGGTTTATTTACTCAAATAATATAGCAGCTCAGTAGGCTGAGTGGGACATGGTTGTTGACATGACAATTTAACTTCTTTCTCATTATTAACACTGTTGTCAAGTTTTCATATACGCCTGGGTCCAATTAGGCAGAAAAATACAAATGTAGATTAAAAATGTGCACTCAACACAAATACTAATTAGGAATATTAAAAAATAACAGCATATAAATACATAAATTACTGCGTAAAATATTTCCACAACCTGGAAAGTGTACATAAATATAATAATAATAAATTATATGTAATAAAATAGAAAAGTTATTTTAAATCATAACACTATTTCAAAATCCTACTGTTTTTACTGTATTTCTGATCAAATAAATAAAAAAAAATAGTATGTGAACTATCCCTTTAAGATAAAAATAAAGACAGAAGTCATAGGGGTAATGACATAACAGAATGTGGGAGCGAACGCAGTATGGAGACGGCAACTGGTGGTGCATGGCGAGATCAGAGGACAAAAAGAGCGATGTGAAACATCTCGTCTCTCTCCATCATTGAATCATCTGACTGACCTGCAGATCAAAGTGGTCAGTGCAGATCTGAAGCAGTGTCAAGCTTCACAGCTCTCAGTCATACTCTTAAAAGTGCTGGCTTGAAATTGTCACTGCACAATGCAAGAACAGGAAGAAGTGGGCAGCCCCCCAGAAGGTCGGGAGTTTGAGCGTTGCTGCCGGCATGCTAGCCCTGTGACATCTCCTTGAGATGCCCACTGTGTACCGCTAGAATGCCCTTGAGCGAACCACTTAAACCAGTTCTGCTGCAGGGGACAAGACTTATACGGCAGTGTGACCTCTCTGTTGGATAAGAGACTCCGCATGCTTCACTCAAAACACCACAACATCCTGTCTAAAGATAACAAATAAAGATGAGCTAGGGAAGTACTGCCTTAGATGTGTGTTGTTTAATATCTACTGCAGTATTCATTATAAATCATTTATCAGTGCACGTCTTATAAAATTATTTGCCCTTGTAATTTTTTAAGTGCTTATTTTTATGCTTTATTGAATATTATCTTTCAATGCAGTGTGCAATATAGCGGTTTGTGAATGTAAAGTTTTAAAAATCAAAGTGCAAGTCAAAAAAAATTATCATTCTATCATTCTGAACTGGTAGTAACGAGTCACCAGTAATTCTAGCCTATATTGAGAATGAGGAGGTGACGTCACGCGTATAACTTCGCGGACCGCGGTGCATTGTGGGAGGGTTTTTGCGATAAGGCACACTTTCTTGGGAATAAATGAAGCAAAAGGAAAGGGTCTCTATCGGGAGAGACTACATAACAACACTAAGCAGCGTTATTTAGAGAAACTACTTGACATCAACACACAGGACCCGAATGGACGAAAGACCCGAAGCACTACAACCTTTCACATATCCTGATATAGTCAAGCACCTGGTTTATGGTAACAGTGCTTAACGTTACTACTACACAATGCAAGAGTTCAGAAGCTTTAAGTCATTAGAAGCTTATGAACAATTCTGCTTTGGCTGGGTGCAAGATAAACCCCCAAACCTGTAACGTTTAACTGCGAGAATTCAGTCAAAAAAAGTGTCTTTTAAAAACATTTCGCGGTACAGATATACCTATAACAAATTAAACACCCTAGTTGAATAACAGAGTATTCATTTCGTTTGTTTGTGTTAAATAAAAGGCTAACTGTGCTAAAATGTATTGCTTTTGAAAACATGCTTTGCTCACTGTTGCTGCTGTCAGTTTAACCACAAGCAGTTTCTCTAAATAAAGCTGGCTAGCATTGTTATAGAACCACTTTCATTTCTCTTCCTTCTCCATATCTTCCAAAGACACTGCCGTGTATCGCTAAAATGTAAACAAATACTGCGCTGTGCTGTGAAAGACGCATTGGACTTTATTTTTTTTGTGCATATATTCTCCTCGCTTCACAACATTTAAGTTAAACCATTGGAGTCACATTATATTTTAACAATGTCTTTACTACCTTTCTGGGCTTTGAAACTGGTAATAATGCTGCTATCTATACGGAGGGGTCAGGAAGCACTCGGATTTAATAAAAAATATCTTCATTTGTGTTCATGAGGGTAATTAATGACAATTCTCATTTTTGGGTGAATTAAACCTTTAATAGCTTTATTTCAATAAAATGATCATGACTGTAATTGGGATTAAAAATTGGCTATTATAATAAAAGAAAACTGGCCTCTAATTTTATCAGAAAGTGAAACAGAATACATGTTTTTCTTTATGGTAGCCTATATAAATAAATAAATAAATAAATAAATCTTTATAAAAAATATAAAGATGACAAACTGCAATATAACATAACTACATAACTTTTCTTCATAAAGATATAGCCCTAGATAATATATAGATGCATATCATCAACAGTAAGAAACCTTTATGGCTGGTAAATTTCCTCCTTTCACCAACATTAGCACAATATGTTAATTTTGTATCCTGCTTAAACCACAGTTATTTACCAACCTGAATTTAGCTGCCCTAATTTAATCCACTCAATGTGTTCATGATAATGTGTGACCCAATGAGACAATGATCAAAGAAACACGAGTGATGATGACATCTTAAAGAAAAGGTCACTTTCATTCATCTTCACATAACACTAATAGAGATCCCATTAGAGGTGGTGGACTATCATTATTAGGGTTGTTGATGCATTGATTGTTTGCCAGATTCAAAAATAAATGATGGACCTGAAGTGCATATAGATGGAGTGAGTTCTTTTCAAAAGAGCCCTTTACACCCTGTACTAATAAAACACATGTGAACACATAACGATGTGCTCAAGATCGTCACTCTCAGGTCGTCATGTTAATGTTAACTAGAGTTGATTCAATTCAAACTTTCAATTCAAAGACATTTCTCATGAATGTAGATTGGTTTCTTATGCAAGTTCATGTAAGTTTTGGCCAAACACTTTTGGGACACTTATACTTTTAATTACTTTTAATTAAAACTCTGAGGTTGTGTAAGATTCAATTTTCCCAAAAGTGTTGGACCCAAAAGTGATTACACTGGCTGAGACAACTAATCTCAATCTCATTAGAAAAGATAACGATATCACGAAGTTGCGATTTTGAAATAATTTAAACAATTATTCATACAGATTTTAGATTTCAGAAATTAGCAAGCATGAAAATAACCCCTAAAGCTAACCATCATCGGAGCATAAACAGACCTTACGATGAGATTAATCCTATTTTAGCTAGCAATTCGCCAAAATGTAAAATAATTAAAATTGCAATGAGAGTCTGTTGGACACCTTTTGTATATGTGTCTGATTAAATGATAGAAAACGTACTCGGTAACTAACGGTAACCTCGGTTCTCTCTAAAAGAGGGAACGAGTACTGTGTAATATCTTACGCTCTGGGAAAACCTCTTTCCTCATGCGATTGTCCATGCGTGCAGGGACCACAGCTCTGGGCGAGGATGCCAAACCTTGGACTGAGAGAGGAGGTCTTTCCTTTCCATTCCTCATGGCCATGGGGGAGAGCTCGTCAGCTGCATCAGGACTGGGAACCAAACTTGGTTTCTCCAGAGCGAAGCCACAAGGAGCACTGAGCATCCGTTTTCCCTGATTCATTCCAGCACCTGAGGCAGGAGCAAAACTGGGGGAAAAGCATAGAGCGGGGCATGACATGGGCACAGCGCATCCCTGCTCTTTAGGCAGTGAGCATACGCTTAGGACGCAAACAGGTCTACCTGCGTTCTGCCGACTGTCTCCCACAGCAGAAGGAGTGTCTCCGGGTGCAGAGGATTTTCTTGCTTGAACATTGTTTCTGGACAGTCTGTCTGGCCCCAAATTCAGGCAACCAGGAACATGTGCTGCTCTCAGTGAGCGTAGATTGTGCTGAGCCCAGACCAGACGTTCCGTCAGCCTGTAAAGGTTTCGAGATCTGACACCGCCCTGGTGATTTATATAGGGTATCACCAACACGTTGTCTGAGCGGACCAAGACACGGTGTCCTTTTAAACGGGGACAAAGGCGCATTGTCGACTGCCATTATTTCTAGACAGTTTATGTGTAGGAGCTTCTTTTGTTCTGACCACTGGCCAAATAATGGTCTGCCCTAGTGCAGCACTCCCCATCCCGAGGTGGGGGCGTCCGTGGACACTCGAGGAAGTCCCCAGGTTTACACCTGACTGGTACCAGTTGGTTGCTCTCCAAGAAATCAGGTCTATGGACGCATTTCTGATCGACCTTAAGGCGAAACAAACTGAGGCCCAAGCTTGAGGCGGTACTTGTGCTATTAGCCATAACTGCAGAGGGCACATGCGAAGCAGACCCAGTTGGAATACTGATGATGCCATGAGACCCAGCATTTTCTGAAACCTCTTGAGTGGAACTATAGTGTCGCAGCAGAAGGATTTCGTGATGTGAATGTTCAGTCTGTGCTCTGGTGACAGTTCCAAGAAAGGATATTTCCAGACTGGGAGACTGAAATTTTCACCCAATTGACTGTGAGACCCAGATTCTCAAGGTGCTCGAGTCATATGGTCCTGTGTTCTATGAGCTCTGAATGAGATCGAGCTAGAACAAGCCAATCGTCCAAGTAGTTCAAAACTTGAAAAAGTCTCAGGGGTGCGAGAGCCGCATCCATGCACATTGTAAATAAGAGATAAAGGCTCTATTGCCTCTTTACTCAATAGTGTCGCTATTTCGGCTCAAAGTAGATAGGCTACTTCGGTTTTTACCGTAGATTCAATACGCGCGTGTAGTACGTGTAGCGGCGGGGCTGTCGAGTGGCCAGTAGATCGAGAGTGTGGTCTCTGTGGATTTCCCTTTTAGTCATTTCTGTTAGCCTTTGGTTAACAGGCCATAACAGCTTAGCCTATATATTGCATAATTATATGAACCAAAAATGGACAAATGTAACATTTCACCTTATTTGTTTTCAGTTAGCATTTGGTTAGCAAGCACACAAACAGTATCACATATAAAGAGGCTAGAAAAGGTCAAATTAAATATTTCCCTTAAGCCAACAGCTTAGCCAACTAGTTTAGGAAAGCACAACCAGGTTCAAAACTCTTTAGATTAGCAAGATAGCATGACTGATAATGCACATATTTTTTGATCAGGTAGTAAAGAAAGGACATAGTATTCTGCAGGAGACTTTAGGTTCTTGTATGACACTGGAAATTTTTGAGCTGAGCACAACTAAGGTATAAACAGTGGCAGCGCTATACCAGGGCTTACCGGGGCTTTAGCCCTTTCCAAAATTGTCTTAGCACCCCCTTTGAACTGTTAAGCCCCCCCTTAGAAGAAAATCCTGGAGCCACCATTGGGTATAAGCAAATACATCGTAGCATAATACAGTCTGGTGATGAACTCAGTAAAATCCCTTTAAGTCTCATTATAGTGAAGCTAATCATGATTTTGTGTATTCAGATTCAGAATGATTGTTCCCATCTGACGAAACTTAATTAGAACTTCAATAGTCCCACTACTCTTGTCTGGGAGCAATGTCTGCCTGTTTACAAGCTCAAAGACATTCGTGTCATTCCTGATAATGACAAGCGAGACTGGCTGACTGCCTGTTTACCTGATTTGCACAATTTTTTTAATCAAATTATTCATTAAAATGATGCAGGCTGCATTTCTTTTATTCAGCGCCACTGAATTTGTCCCAGAGTCTTTGCCTCAGAGGAACAGACACACACAAGTGACACGCCAGCACACATAAGCACACTTTTTAGAGGTTATATGGATTACATCATCAAATGCTGTGCTCACTGAGTCCTACAATGAAAGAAGATATTTTAGTCCTTTGGCAGAATACAAAGTCTCAAATGCATGCTCTTTTGACGAGCAAATATTACAGATGACAGCCGCTTGGCCTTTGGAAGTAATTCTGAGGACATCAGACCTTTTACACAGATCAAATAATTCCCTATTTTGTAGCTGTCTCTCTAGATAATACATCTCTAAATTTAAATATGTGTGCCCTCAGTACACTGTGTGTCACATTTCCTCCATCACCATGATGCTGCTTTGATTTGATATTTTTCAGCTTATTTCCCCACGCTGCTATCAGCTGCCACATTAATGGATCTGGCAATCACACTTCAGGTGTTGTACCTGAACGCGTTCATTGAATGGTAGTGGCGGCTGCCACATGCCGTCAGTAGAGACATTAAGCAGCATGTAGTCAGATCGGTTCCCGACAGGGGGGTCGTGGCCCACAAGGGGGCCTCAGCAAGCTCTGTGGGGTTCGCGTCATATTTTGAAAAGTTTTGAGCAATGAGCAAAAGTCATCAACTTTTTTGTATTTAAAATTTACAACATTTATCTAACGAGCGAGTTCACCATGAATCCATCAATCCATGTTTTTGTCTTATCCTTAACCACTATGGTACACCTATAATGAGTGTTTACATTGGGACTATTTTACACTGGTTCGGATCGCTGCCGCTACGGAGTAGCCCAGTACCTGTGTGACTCATCACAGACGTACACAGAGAGAAGTAGTTCCAGCTACAAAGTTCTTCCGAAAGACGCATTATTCTGTTAATAAACGCAAGAGCATGCCCCCGAAGCCGGAAGCCCCCTAGAGGGACAGAGGTCTCAACATAGTTTTACAAAATCAAATGGGAAAGAACAATCATTTATTAACTTTACTCCCAAAACAAATTTTGTTTAAAGCAGTAAAACTGTTGTATTCAATAATATCAAATAAATGCCAAATAAAAAATTTAAATTGGACAAACTATACATTTGGACTACAAGACATTGTGACGACACGACACCCCATCTTCCTTGGATTTAGCATTACACACACATACACACACACAAAGAATTTACTAGAGCCATCGGTAACACTTTCCTGTTCATCATAAATGAATTACTACAGGAACAAATGAGTAACGCGATATTAACATTCAATTACTATTACAGTAACTAACACAAAACTCTGATTAATGGATTAGTGCTAAATTGAATGTGATAGTAGTTCACTGGAGTGAACTCAGGTTGATTGGGACACTTTTTCCAAGTCATCTCAATGACAAAAAGGGTCACAATCACCCTGAATTCACCCCTATCAACTAATCAGAAACTACTCTTTTTTATACCTCCCAGAGGACTATGAAAATTACCATATACAGGTTCATAATTAATGTGAATAATGCATAATGTAGAAGCATGAGTTCTAGTAATGACTGAAGTCATCACAAGCATTTAAGGTTATTAATTCCCTCTGAAGGATTTGATAGTTCCTCCGTCATTACTAGTGGATTCACATAATCTTCACTTTCAAATTAACTACACAATGCATTTTTCACATTAATTATGAATTATACTGTAGTAGTTCTCACAGTAGTCCTGGGAGGTATGAAAAAACTATTGATTAGCTAATAGTGAACTACTGCATTCAACTGATTAATGTAACTTACTAACTAGTTATTCATAGTTTCTTGTTAGTAAATAGTACTAGAATGTTAATAGTGTGTTACTCATTTGTACCCGTGTAGCGATTCATTAATGACGGAACAGTTACCGAGCCATCAATTCCTTTCTTCCCATTTACAGCACTCATTGCTTCATTATTATTTCATAGTGTGTGAGTTTGATCTTTTTCTACAAGACAATGATAATGAGCTTCAAAAGCCATGAGGAATGGAAAAGGCACATGTGAATGTTCTCTGAGTAAAAGGTAGTTCGTTCAGAAGCGAGACAACTGAAAGTTAAATCTGAGGTCTCTCTCCTCTGACATTCAGTATAATGCAGTTGCTTATAAACTGTTTTTTATAAATATAAATTATAATTTTATAATTATATATTCTAAAAATAGGGATGCATGATGTAATAAATAGTACCAGTTATCTGCTAATCATTTTTGAGGTTATTTTTGTGCATGCTCTTTTATTTTTACATTTAGATCACTTCTGCTATCTATCTGTCAGGGGTGTGTGCCATCACGCACAAGGAAAGACATCACGAGGAGAACAAGAGGTAATCCAAATAATACAGTCTTTGTTAATAAAACCACAAAATGTAGTTCACTGAAGATGTACGAAGAAACTCAAACCACATATAAAGCTGATGAGAACCAACAAACACAACTGAAAACTCAGGGCAAACAAGGAACTAAAATAGACAGTTGAATCTAATCAGTGACTATATGGAAAATAAACAGGGTAAATCAAAACTAAACTATGGCTCCATTTAAAAGTAACAGTTTCATTTGTATGCATTGTATGCATTTGTATGTATTGTATGCATGGCCTTTCATTTACATGGCACTGAAAACATGCAACCTTTTGAAAATGGTTTCAAAGTTTTGAAAAACTACAAAAACATGAATTTGCAAAAATGGTGATGTCATAAGAATTCATATGTACTCGTTAAGCCTATAGTCTATGTGTTTCAACATTTGTGTTAGGTACAGTGTTTCTTGACAAGTTAAGTTGACATCGCCAACTACTGGCCTAACGTACATAATACAGCATTTTGGTCATTTTCGCGAATCTGTGTGAACGGGTTCGCTTTGACAACATTGTTGTCTGTACATGAAAAACACAAAAGAAAAACATTTCAGTTTTTAGTACATCATTGTTCGTGTAAACATACCCGAAACGTATGTGTAAACCATAAAGAAACGCATTAACAAAATGAAAACTAGTGACAAACTAAACATATTCCTGACACTCACTTATTCTTTAAAAACACTGTTAAATGTAAACTTTAGCAAATCTCAAAATTAATATGTATTTTCATACTGTAATAAAATCACTTGTTGTATAGAACTTAGCATTTCGTATTTAAATCTTTTTTTTTCATTGATTTAGGCAAATAGTAGAATTTTAATTAATTACATGAAAGTAATTATCGGTCTTTTGTGCATTCCATAATTTTTTATACTCTTTTTATACTGTTTTATACTGTTTACTTGAAATTAAGGCAATGAGTTTGCATAATAAAATTAAGTAAGAATAACTTAATCGCATCAAGTTATTCTTACTTAATCCATTTAAGTTTTGTCAACTTAATTCTGTCTGTGATCTGAGGAAGTGTACTCCCAGAGTGCATTGCGGTATGAATAAAAAAAGGTACTCAAACCAGTCAAGTAATGTTTAAAAGGTTTTTCTGAGTAACGAAGGCATAGCATGCAAACAGTACAGATTACTAAGAAATTTTAAGTAAGTTCAACAAATTATTGGACATTAAGTTAAGTTATCCTATACACAACATCATTCATTACTAGTATATAACACACTCAATTTTAGGTTTTAATGTTTTATTTTTTATTCATGTTTTTAGACAAAATATAGAATTTTAATATCGGCCAGAGTTATAATATTGTGTATGTCACTACTAATGTATCCTGATTATGTAACACCTTTAGTAGGCTTAAATATCTTACGTTTGTTAAACTGAGCATTCTCTCCACAATAGATTCACGTCAGATTCATATAAAGATATAAACTAACAGTAAATTTGAATAATAACAGAGAAAGAAGTTAAACGTTCATGGGGGCCAGTGGGACATTTGCCATCCAGCCTGATTGTTTGATATAAAATCCACAAATAATAATATCTTTGTCAGCAGGGGCTTTCAAATTTGATGTGATCTTTACTGTCTGCTGCATGTGTGAAAATGTGGCCGCAGCTTGTCATTGCATTCTGACAGGAAATGGAGGAAGACATGCTGCCACCGCATAATCGGAATAAGGTCATCATTGTCTGTTGAGGCAGTGCACTGTGCTTATCAGGACTATGAACTCCATCACTCCACACACTCTACTATAGACATAAGAGCATCTCTCCATTAAGCAAGCTGTTTTAATGAAAAGAAAACTATACCGCACCGCTTAAGCCAAGCCGAGCGACTAGATCACAGAAGTATATCTTGCTAGACTATGAAAATAAACCAGTTCCTGTCTCTCTGGTGGTGTAGCTCATTTCCTGTATCTCTGCTGTTTCTGCTGCTGTTTGACTCTTTCTGTTAAGACTGTTGGTCTAACAGATATGGAGTTTCTGATGTCAGAGGCAACTTACAAACTTCTTATCATTTTATGCATGATACAAGGTAAGAGGGGCTTGTATTTCTACATACAAAGACGTTTAATAGCTTTTGAACTGATATGGTCATGTGGTTAGTTGTTTAATGACGTGAACTGATTGTTTTGTCCTATTTATTCATTTAGTCAAAAATGCATTCAAATTGCAATTTGACTTAAATGCACTGACTCCTATGATAACCCTGATATCATTTCTGTGTTAAAATGAATTATGTCAAAAATTACAGAATGATACAACTGTCCTGATTGTATAATAAAAACAAAAGCATAATTAAAATAATTAATTAGTGAGAACAAAAAAAACTTTAAGTATTTATCATGCAACTCCTTTTTTTTCTTTTTTTTAGGGAAAAAAAATTGCTTCACTGCTTATTACAATTTCCAACCAACCAGCAGACACATCCAAAAAACAACAACAAAAATTATAGGAAATTAGAAGACCACATAAACCCTTAAAGGGATACTCCACTTTTTGGGAAATAGGCTCATTTTAACTCCCTCAGGCTTAAACGTTTGAGTTTTACCATTTTCTAATCCATTCAGCCGATCTTCTGATATTTAGAAGAATATCAGTAACCAGAGAGTTTCTGGTCTCATTCACTTCCATAGTAGGAAAAAAATATACTATGGTAGTCAATGAGACCAGAAACTGTCTTTTCACTGATATTCTTCTAAATATCAGAAGATCGGCTGGATGGATTCAAAACGGTAAAACTCAACTGTTTAACTCTGGAGGAGTTGTAAAATGAGCCTATTTCCAAAAAAGTGGAGTATCCCTTTAAAACATTTCAGAAAATGAATGTGATTTTTCACAAAGCAAGCTTAGTTCAGGTTGTAAGATGCCATGTGGTGCAACAAAAATTTTTTATGATGATAAAAATGTATGTATATTAATAAAATAAACTAACGCTTAGAATAACTATTTTTAAATGATTAAAATAAGTTCACTCAAACACTCTAATCCAAGAGAAAGATATAACACAGGGTTCATATTTAATACCTAATACAACCAACATATAAGACAGCGTGTAAACATAACCACGAACAATGCCAGACAACTAGAAGAGTGCACAAGAAGGTACTTCAATACATGGTGAAGTACATTACAACATAATGAACAGCTATGATGATTAGTGTTAGTGTCCATAGTGACTAATAAAAACAAACAACAAACTGAACATGGTGACACACTCACATGCATACAAGACTTACTGGAAATACATAAAGTCTTAATTAATTCTTAAAACAATAAATCAACTTGTATCTTGTGATATATGTTTAAATCATGATTAAAAATGCACAAAAAAACCTAAGAAATATATCTAAAAATAAGATTAAATGTAATAAAATCATACTACAGATATAATGCCTTAAAGGTGAAAACTTGTCAATCTCTTAGAATAAATGAACACTGACCAATGATGCAATCTGTTTCATGAAAGAAACTGATTATCACTCATGAAAATGGTTTGTCAGGAACGTACGGAATGCTTATCCATCATAACGTGTCCATAACTGCTGTGGAGGGACAGAACGTCAGTCTGCCATGCTGTGTGGGAGAGGAACATGAAATCAAAGTTATCCAGCTGGAATGGCTAAAACGGCAAAAGGGAGATGAGAAGAATGAGAAGAAGATCGTGGTTTTCCATCCCTCAATGCCACTACATTACTTTCAAACCGGTCCTCTTCTGACAACGATGACCAGTACAAAAACTGGACAGCTACAAGGCTCTGTCCTGACCCTTTATGGAGTTACCATGAAAGACAGTGGAAACTATACTTGCGAAATTACTTCTTATCCTAATGGCTCGATTAAAAGAACAACAACGCTGCAGGTCACAGGTAAAACTGCTCACGATAACCTACATTCTCAAACACTCAAAAATGTAAAAGTGAACAAGCAGCTGCTGTCTGCTAATTTCAGAGCCTCCAGCATCAGCGAAGATGTCACATCCAAACGGATTCATAAAAGAGGGAGATGACGTGAAAATAACTTGTTCAGCAAGCCCTCCACCACTAAAATATGAACTAAGACGGTCAAAGGTGAGTCAGATTGAAAAATCTACATTTCTAAATGCCACGGCCTATACCCAGCTGTTGTGTTGATCTCATTCTCCTCATCAGGACAAGATATTTAGGATGGAAAGCTTGAATGGAGAGTTCATTTTACCAAACGTCACCAGAAACTACAGCGATCTGTACATCTGTTCACCTGAATGGTCATCTGTCCAAAATCAGCAAGGTCTCAATACCACTATGGAACTGACTGTCAATTGTGAGTGCAAAAAAAATAGGCTACCTTCATCATTCTCTGTTAAATTAAAGCTTATACAAGTAAACATAATCCATTTCAAAATATATCCTATTCTTCCAAACGGCAGATCTTGACGACATTGAGTGTAACACAAGCAGCCCTTTAAATGTCAGTTTTGGTGAGGATGTGACGATTTCTTGTATTGCAAAAGCATCTCAGTACTTACAATATAAGTGGATGAGGGTAAGACTGTGAAATATTAAGAGAATTGAAATGAAATATGCATTAACTCAGCTTGCTTAAAATGACAAATTCATGTGATGATTTTTTAGGATGACACAACACTGTCTCTCTCAGACACTTTGTCTCTGACTTCCGTGACATCTAACCAGTCAGGAACATACAAACTGACAGCTGTCTTTCAGGACAATCAGCTCCAGACAGACATAGAGTTTTCTGTCCATGTTTTCTCAAAGCATATCGAAGGTAAGAAAAAGCTTTATTTTCCTCTTTTTTTTGTAATTGCAATCATATGGCACTTCCATTTTTAGCTGTGAATATGAACAGATAAAGTCCCAGTTTGCCCAGAGCAGATGCACACTAGAGTGAAAACAATAGAAAAACTTAACGCCACCACTGAAGCCCATGAATTAATGATACCTTTTGGAACAGAGGTACACTGATCAATTTCCCTCAGTTGAAACTCTCCAGGAGTTGTTTTAGTAAAAGCTGTTAGGGTGTTTCTGTGTCAGGTTTTGCAAACATTGTGGAATTATTAAAACCTGACATCATCTACATTTTAACCAGCTGATGGTCCCCATAAGGAAAACATAAACGAAATAATCTAATGTAACAAATATCATTACTTCCTCAAGTACTCCCTCTTCCATTTCAGACTAATTGGGACAGTGAATAAAATCATTGAGCAAACAAATTATATAATATCAAATAATATAATATATTATAATATAATTCATTTTCAAAACCACTTAAAGGGTTAGTTCACCCAGAATGAAAATTATCTCATAATTTATTCACCCTCAAGCCATGTGTATATGACTTTTTTCTGTCAGCCAAACACAACCGGAGTTATATAAAAAAAATATCCTGGCTCTTCCACTTTTAATGGTAGTGAATGGTACTTTTGAAGTAGAGCCAGACCGATATATCGGCAGGCCGATATTCATCGGCCGATATTAGGCATTTTCCAAATCATCGGTATGGCAGTTATAAACGGCCGATAAATGAATATTTCGAAAATAAAATAAAAATGGACTAAACACGCTTGAACCATGTCATGAGTGTTGGAGTTGTATAGTTTGTCCACCAGAGGGCACTCTACACCGTCCCTGTTGGCAACACTTGTTGAGTTGGTCATGAGACATACATTGCTTGAAAAACAATTAAAAGAACATCCCCATCAGTTCTCTTAACTCAAATAAGCATGACAAAATTTGTGACTATCATGTCCAGTTTTGCTGCTGTTAAATAAGCCGTGAGTGAAGCGGAATTAGCTAGTAATAGTTACGTTACAATGTTACAGTGTAGTTGACTGACTGTCCTTTTAACTTTTGACAATGTGACTGAAGTATTTCTTTAATAGCGCGTGACAGTTATAGCAATGAGACGCATCATCTCTCCTTGGCCTGTTATATTGAAAATGTAGGCTATGTTTTACAATTTGCAGTATGACGTTATCCATGCTAAATTATGGCTCATCATAGACTAGCTAACCACAAAGCTAGCTAATGCCAGTATCTTCTGTTCTGACAATAAAAAGAAAAAAGTTTCTTTTTAAAATGCATTATCATTATTTTAGTTAAAACTCATAAATAACTACAAATAACTAATTTTAGGGAGATATGTTAAGGTTTTGTTGCGCGTTTCTGAAAAATAAATAAATATCGGCCGATATATCGGAATATCGGATTTTAAATCCAACAAATATTTGTATCGGTATCGGCTTCAAAATCCTTTTATCGGTCGAGGCTCTATATTTTGAAGGCCAAAAAAGAGCATCCATCCATCATAAAAAGTAATCCAGACGGCTCCAGGGGATTAAAGTGAAGCAATGCGACGTTTTGTTAAGAAAATGTCCTTAATTAGAATTTTATTGACTATAAACTATAACGACTGGCTTCATGGTAAGCGGCCATTCGCAAGTCGAGATTAGTTCCAGCCAAAGAGTGACCTCTAACCCTAAAACGGGGAAGTGCAGGGGATTTCGAGACACATCAAAACACAGCAGGTCAAAAATTAGAAGTCTAAAATGAGAATTAAAGAGAATTGTCACTGAGGGAGCTTGAGTTTGTTGCCCAGCCCTATGTTTGATCCGCGCGAGATTAAAGTTTTCAAAGCTATAATTATGAAAATTTTGCACAAAATGCATTGTTTTGCTTCAGAAAGGATTTATTAACACCCTGGAGCTGTGTGAATTACTTTTATGATGGTTGAATGCGCTTGAATGGGCTTCAGGGAAAAACACTATTATCACTCCCATTATAAAGCTGGGAAGAGCCTGGATATTTAATATAACATTAAACTAAAATGGAAAAAAAAATATATAGTTCTATAACTATAACAGTTTTTATCTATAGGAAAAAATGTAATTTACACCTATAGGATGGCTTTAGGGTGAGTAAACTGTTGAATAATTTTCATTTTTGAGTGAACTATTCCTTTTAAAGAGGAAAAATTAGCCCACAGATGACCCAAAAATAAAAATTAGCCCAGTTTACTCACCATGAAGCCATCCTAAATGTATACTAACGCACAACGTAATGACAACAAGCAGTTGCCCAGTATTGTTGAAACAGCATTTGCCGTGGTCCAATTCTGCGTAAACTGCAGGGTGTACTCTTTTCATGTAAATCAATGCATACGAGCTGTCTGCTGGAAGCTAGTTTATTTCGGTTGATAAAGTTTTAAAAATTGGATATTTTTCCTACAATAATGCAGTCATTTCACTTTCAGAAGACCTTTATTAACCCCCCGGAAATCCGTGTCAGAGCACATTTAATCATGAATGGATGCACTTTGTGGACTTTCAAAGTCAAAGCCATTTGCACTCCCATTATAAAGCTTGGAAGAGCCAGGACATTTTTAATATAACTCCGATTGTATTCATCTGAGGAAGAATGTCATATACACCTAGGATGGCTTCAGGGTGAGTAAATCATGGGCTATTTTTTTATTTTTGGGTGAACCGTTAACCTATGTAGGGTGGCAGGAATGCTGGAGCCTATCTCAGCATCCCAACTTAGGCAGGGAAACACCCAGGAAGTATGGCCAGTCCATCACAGATATTGTTTTACATTACATTACATTATAGAATTGTGTAAAAACAAATGTTGACTAATATTTCCTAATATACGTTTAATTGTCCCTATAATGATTGCTTTTGAAGGAATGACAACACCTTCCTCAGTAACAATCAGCAAACATCTGAGGAACTTTGCCTCCATGCGAATCAGCTCATGGGCCACTGGTGCTATTGATACAACAGAATCTGGTCACTTCCAAACCACCACATCAAAACCAAATGCTTCCCAGACAAACCTACAACACGGACACACCAGCCAAAGCACTCCTCTCACTGGCAGCTCTTCTGCCCCACCTGTGGCAATGCATCTACATTACATACAAGCACTGTAAAATCTACAGGCAGCTCTTGTGCAGAAAATCCAAGCACACGTCCAGAAACAGTTACCGGAAGAAAAATAGAAAAAAACATCACCACCACTGTAACAACACCAGGAGGTAAATTACTATTCTTTTAATAATCTTTTATTAAAATGTAAAAACTTGCTCTGTCCCTGAAACGACTTTAATTTTCTGACGTCACATAGTTCGGTATGGCCTTGTGATGAGTGCCTTAGAAGTTTTGAAATGTTAAATTGTTAGTTGACCTAAAACTTTAAATTCTGTTACTTTAATTAATTACTCACATGTTGTTCCAAACCCTTGAGACTTTGATTTATATTAAGAACACAAATTAAGATTAAGAATGAAATCTGATCTTTCTGTCCCTCCATTGACAGCTACGCAACTGGCACTTTGACGCTTCAAAAAGTTCATAAAACCAATCCATATGAATTGAGCAGTTTAGTCCAAATTTTCTAAAGAGACATGATCACTTTATATGACGAACAGACTCGATTTGGACTTATTCACATATAAACAATGATCAGTGAACATAAACAGAAGCTCAACCGAACCTGCTTGACGTGCAAGAACAAAACCTCATTGGTCATTGTTTCTTGCGGAAGCTCAAACATGCTGCGTAACTTGGGTACATTTTATAAATGTATATTTCTTTTTCATTAATATAATACATTTTGTATTATAATACATAATACATTTACACTTAAATAAAAGAACAAACATTTTACAGAACCCACATATGTAATGGTATTTTAGCATGTTTGTAGTTGCAGTTACGCCGTTTGCCAAGCCAGTCTGTGGTGTTCTGAGTGCTTCGAAAGAGTGAATCATATTGCAAAGAAATTGGTTCAAATGATTCAGAGTTTCAAAAAGCTTTGTTTGCCCCCATCTCTACTATTGTTTTCTATTGAATGTTTGTTACAGTTCTACAAGTATTAAAACCTGTTAGCTTTCATTGATATGTTTTATAGCAATAATAGCAAAATAAACCATTTAAATAAGCTTTACCACACTCGAGCAGCTCTCTGGAGAATTAAATCTTAAGGATCTGCTCAAACCGGCCTCCACAATCAACGGCATCAACTTGGCATTCAGACTCGAGTCCATTCTGGTACAGAGTGCCCACTTTTCATGAACAGGTGTATCAAAATGTGACTACTTGTTATCTCCTGTGCATCTTCCTATGAGGGTAAGATTAAGAATTAGGTATGTGTGGCCGTGTGGGGGTGGTTTTTAAAAGATAGGGACCACTCAGTGTACCAGCCTCCCCAATAAATGGACCAATAAGGAGGAGGGAGAGTAAATTTCACATGGATTAAGATTTCTGTACAACACCAAAATCTGACTCAGATTATTACCCTCTAAATCCCCAGTATAGGTACATTTAGGAATAGATGGGTTAGGATTAGGCAATCAGGTAGCACCTTCAATGAAATTAGTCGATTACTGGCAGTCAAAATTAGGCACAACAATGGTAATGCATCCGGCAATCATCCTATGGATTATTAAAAAAATAAATAAAAAAAATTCACTTGGAAATTCATCACATTACTACTAATGTCATATGTCACAAGAGTCATCGGTCATATATTAGCCTAACTGGAATATTCTCTGAATTAAATTATACATTAAAACTATGAATTAAACTTTCATGACCAATTTGTATTCCTTGATATATGTTGATTTTTAACAAATTGAATACACACAATGAAGTCATCTGATGTTTGTTGGCTGTAACAAGGAAACCCATAAGATGCTGTTTGATTTATAGTGTGTGATGATTGATATCAATGTGTTGTATTTCAAAAAGACGTGCACATGACAGTATAAACAGGATATGCATTTAGGCCAAGTCTTGAGCTAATCATAAAACGATTATTGGTTGTCTTTTCCTTGCAAATCTCTCGTCTCTCTTTCAGAATCAAAAAGCACAGCATATATCGCTATTCCGATTGTGTTGGTGTTGCTCGTGTTGACTGGGCTTCTATACAAAAGACACCTGAAGCAAAAAAGTGAGACTCACCCAAATCATCAGCAAATCCACTGTTCTAATTGCATCCAACACATTTTTCAGTCCATTTATCTACATTTTTACCTTTTCTTTTTCAGAATGGATATGCCACCCCCTTTCAAACCTCCTCCACCACCAGTCAAATACACATCAGTGAGGAACCATGATGTCCCTATGACTGATATTCTTGTATGAATGGGTCATGCACTTTTGCACTCACAATCTGTGGGCCTCATATATACTGACTGCTGAAAATCTTCACTAAAAATGAAAATTGTGTCATCAATTATCTCGTTACAAACCCATAAAAGTTCTGTTCATCTTCAAAACACAAATTAAGCCATTTTTAATGATACCTGAGAGATTCATTTTCCTTCATTGAAAGCCCATGCAACCAAAATGTAAGTAATCCATGGATTACTTAAATGTAATCCATATTGATTACCGGTAGTTTAATTCATGTCTTCCGGAAGAAAAACGGTTGCTTTAAATGATGAAATCGATTTTAGTTTTTATGCTTTTGTTTCCATATAAACATTGATAAACACACATATACATTAAATATGTTAAAAAAAAATGTTTTTCCGAAGATGAATGAAACTCGTTCAATTTTCATTTTTGCGTGAAATAACCCTTCAACGCATTATTTTGTAAAAATATGAATTCACCTACATTTGTTGTGTTTTGCGTTTCTTTTATTGCACATTTCCTCTGTATTTGTGTCTTTCTGAATAGGTTGTACATATAATCTGTTGCTCTAAAAATAATTTGTTATTTTTTTGTAACTTTTAAAAAATGTGAAAATTGTGATTGAATTTTTACTGTGCTTTACAAACATAAAAAATTTGAAAATTGTGATTGAATTTTTACTGCTTTACAAACATCAAATATATTATTGAATATCTTGCGTACTTAGCTTTACTCCTACATTGCAGCAATGTAAAAAAAAATCCCTAAAATGTGTGATTTTTTAAAAGAAAACAACATGTGAGGATGGGTGGAGGTTGGGTTAAAAACTAGGTGAATTCCAGAAATCTGAATTATGATGAGTACCTATGATGAGAGTTTAAAGCTTACACTGTGTGATTTTAACCCCCATGTAGCGGTGAAAGGGTATATGACCATCCAGTGAATTTTAGTTTCTGTTCCTCTCAATTCCGATTTCGTTTTAACTCTTACGGTGGCCAATGTTAGTCCAACATTAACATGGATTCTAGTTCGACCTCAGTTCCATGAGTGTTAACTCGAACGTAAACGCGAAAGGCGAAGCTTGAATTCAACGGGTATTTCCCTCTTTGGCTAAAGCTTCAAGATGGAGGGGCAACATGGCGAACCGACATTAGAACCCCTTACCCGTATGTATTTTCAATGTCATATTATACACTCACGAGAATACTTTATTACTTGAACGAAGTAAATATACATTAATAAGCACATATATTTTTGAAAGAACTAAGTGTTTTTAGCTAAGAATAAACTAAAAGAGTTACACAGTGTAGCTTTAATCAGAAAATGATCTATCATGTTCAATAGATCAGGTGGTTATCGCAATGTTGACTTTTAATACCATTACAATACAGCTGCAAAAAAAGAGAGAAGAAGTGAAGAAGCTATTATGCTATTATGAATCAGATACTGTTAGGTCTAAAGCCTACATGTTGTCCTCATGTGGCTACATGTTCTGTTAACAAAGCGAAGGCTAACAACTGATTGATTCAGGCCTCATAAAACCACAGTTTACACCTCAGATAACCAAGCAAAACCAGCTGCCAAAACCACATCAGACAGTGACCAACAGACCTTAACCTTAAAGGCCAAATCTACAAAAACAAATGCCAACTCTGGTCACCATTTATTATAACTTGCAATAACAGCAAAAAGTTAGCCATCTTAAAATGTGGTTTACCCCTGAGAACAAGCCTTTAATTACTAATAAGATGGGAATAAGTCATTTCTGATTAATAAACAGAGACATATGCCTGATAGCGAGTGTATGTGCTAAGACAGAGAAGAAAACAAGAAAGAGAGAGTACAGCGATGCTTTTTGTACAGAGTTTTGTGCATTGTGGTTCTTTGCTACAAAAGCAACACATTCACGCAGAGGGACGTTTCCTGCTCTCGCTATTGTGGTCGGAAATGGAAAATTCTGAAAAAAAGGATTTATTGCTTCAGTGTTCAGATCACCTGTATCCTGCACTGTATAATCATGATTCCAATATGCTATTGCACTTCATTATGTTGAGTATTATATTAATGGTGTATGAGAAAATACAATAGTTATTTGTGCACATGAAATGTGCAAAAAAAAGTTTACCTTTGACTCAAAGTACAGTGTGATTCAAGTTCAATATAGCGCTTCTTTTGAAAAATAGCACTCTATCTTATCTTATATCATGAATATTATAATAAACTGTAAGTATAAGAACACTTCATGTTCATAATAAGCTTATCTTTGACATATCTCATATTTTAATTAGTATACTATAATTTGTAAATGCAGAGATTTGTTACACACACTAGAATAACATTGCTGTACATTACATTTTCATGTAATTTCAAGGATGTAACCAAATATTCAAGATAAGGGTGACCAAAAGTTAAATTTGAAGAATTGAAAATCTCATATTGATTAACCACTAATCTAAATATTAGTGGGAATTCAGCCCACTAAATGTTTTGAATCCCTGTTTGAATTCTTAATTTTCACCTAATTTTTAAAATAGCAGCATAATTTTTTTCACAAACAAATCAATGCAAGATTAAACATGTATGAGCAATACAATTTTAAACTAATGTACAAATTACTGACAAATTATTATTTTCATTCAACTGATTTTACAGATTTTACAAAATGCAAAAAGCAATAAGGAAACTTTCAAATGCAAATTCAAAGAAAAGCATTAAAAACATTTCACACATAATTTGTTTGAAAAAATGCAATGACAACCATATGGATTAAATGTTTCAATGTACATTTCAACACAAGTGAGTGGTTTATGACGCTACACAATGCAGACAGTGTATCTCTTGAGATGTGAATGTTTGCAACGAATAAGGTAGCCGTCACGTTTCCTGTTTGTAACCGAAAACGTCTAAAGACGATAAAAATAGCACAACTGGTGCACTTCTTGTTGAACATGCTCACGTACAGGTGAAAGGTTTTATCAGACAAGGCTTTATCTGGACATTTGACCCTAAAAAAACAGGATGACGGCAGGTAAGAAGAAAAAAAATGCTTCATCACTTGTGTATGTGAATATTCTTTTGCTAACAGTATTTCATGACATCACACTGTTTAAATACAAGCTGTTTTGTTGTCTCAGTAGAGAATTATTAAATAATAAAATTTTAGATTATTGACTACATTTTTTATTGTATTTTTGCACGTTTTCTATATGGTTCTAAATGGTTTTTTGTTCTTAAAACTTAGAAGACTGAAGGAATTGAAATTAAACCCTGACATATTAAACATTCTTTTGAATAATACAGTAAATATTCTGCACAAAACACTTGTTAATAATACAAATTCATGAATCTATCCAGACTAGAAAAGTGTATTAATTATATGAGTGATAATAATTATATTGTTAGATTCATGAAATTCATTCAGTGTTATGACATGTCCGGAAACGTAACCAAATTTTTCAAATGTTCTTAATGATTTGTGCTTATACTCTTTAAGATGATATATGAATGATATATATATATATATGATATATTATACAAATGTTAAATATGAAACTAATAAATAAATGAAAGGTTAAAGAAGAAGAAAAGAAGAAAAAAGATTTATAAGATAAAACGCCAGGCAAAATAATCAAAGTTCGTAATATAAATATTATATAAGGTGTAATGGGACCTTAATGCAATATTATCAAATCATGATCTGTCATTTAACTCTCTCTTTAGATTTAAATCGATGCTTAGCTTCATATGTGGCTATTGGTCTGACATCTATTGCACTGCTGATATCTGTGTCTCTATAAATGTTGCATTCTATTTATTAAGAAGAAAGGAAAGAAACTCAGCAGGTATGCTTCATAGTTTGACATTTACAAAACATATAAAAAATATGCATTTTTAAGAAATGTATAACAACTTTAGTTCACAGTACCAAACTGTCTCTTTTTTAATCAGCTAATGAAAACATGTTTGAATATGGAGAAGAGCCATTACGTCGAGATTCACTTCAGTCTTACAGGTGATCAGCACATTGTTTGAATTTAATTCATATATTTATGTGATTATGTATTCTGACTGACAGAAAAAAGTTTTGATTTAACATGAAATAATCCTTTTCTACAGCCACAACCCTATGTAAATACATTCTGACTGTGTTGCAGGTTTGAAGATGACGAGATGGAAAGACAAGAAAATCCTATTTATGGAAATATCTGTATAGATGGAGGCGGTAGGTTTAGCTCACAAATACACCAATCACTTTAAGTAATCCAATGTCTGTCTGCTATTTACTATTAATAATTAAGCTGTCATGATGACATTGCTATGCATTTAATGCTTGTTCAGGAGCTTTCGAAATGTCTCCGGAGGTGTGCTATGAACAAATGGCACAGGCAAGAACAGTAAAGCAGGGATTAAAGGTATGGTCTTCCAATAAATGACATGGAAATTGCTGACATTTGATCTAAAGTACTGTCCAAAAGTGATGTCCAGAAGAGATATTTGTTTTAATGAACCTAAGTTCAATTAATCCATCAATATACGAGTATATATATATATATATATATATATATATAATAAGAGCAAAACACTAAATCTGAATATATATATATATATATATATATATATATATATATATATATATATTAGGTAAGAGCAAAACACTAAACCTGGTTAAGGCATTTTATCTGACAAATTTATTTGGAAAAAAGGCAAACTACAGCTACGTTTTATTTTGCAAAAAAAAATTTAAATAAAACCTGTAAAACATGTACGACAAAAATGCATTGAAAAACAAAAAGCATACACTGACTACAGCATATTAATTTTTCATTGGTTCTCTCTTGTTTTTGCATGTTCATAATTACTTTGCATGACAGTCTGGCCAAAAATGATGTCTGCACAATTGTCCGAATGTCTGCACAATGGCATGTTTTATTGCATTAAAACAAATAAAACAATTGACTACTTTATTAATTGGCTACTTTAAAGCACATCTACTTTGTTTATAAAACAATTTTTTATTAATTTTGGATAAACCAATAAAGGTGTCAATTTTCATGTGGACATCCCTTTTGGCCACTACCGCTACATTAGTATGCGTGAAATATATTTAAAAAACAATGAGTTCACCCATTAATCAGAGAAACATGGATATTCTGTACACTTCATCACTGTTTTTTATGAAAAATGTGCAAAAATCTGGCCTTTATATATTTATTTTTACTTATGTATTTATTTATATTTACTTTACGGTATCCATTTGTTTTTGTATTGGTTAGTTATGGTTATTAGATGGCCAACCAGAAACAAATCGCAACTCTTAACAGCATTGTAACTGTAATATTTATTTTTGGGTCTCCGTTTCGTTTTATGCAGCATCTATTAAATTCTAAAGTTTTAAAGTAATATCTGTCACACATTACATGTGTTGTAAGTATTTTCAACACTGAAAATATACGCACAAAATTAAAAAGCAGAACTTCCAGTGACGCATTCTGTGACATTTTTCATAAACACTTTAATGGCTTGATGTTTAAAATTTCAAAACCTTCACAAAGATTGCATGAGAACGTACCCCTGATAACTATTTTAAGCTCGCCCACCCACACATTTTACTGAAAACATAGACGAGTGTAGAAGAAGGTCTTTTAATGAACGCAGCTGTGGTCAGAGTTCTCAGACCACTCTTCAGCAGTATGTATGTCAAAGGCATCATTGTTAAGCCACAATAATACCTCGCTAGCTAAACGTGAGATATTGAGACATTTTTGGCAAGTTCAATTCACTATGAAATCAAAATTGACAATTCATATTTTTTTAACTGCAGTGCTCAAGCTTGTAGTCTTTAATCAATAACTCTGATGACGCGTGCATACAGTCAGGTTACAGAAATAAAAACATTTTTTCCATAGGGAAACAGATTTTTAGACCTTTAAAGACAAACCTACTGTGAGCTACCGGGTTGGTAATAGATAGTATTGGCTTGTTGTTTGTTCAAGATGTTAGCCTGCATTAATTCAACTTAGTTTTAAAATAATTGTGTTTAACCGTGGAATTCGTGGTGAAAAAAATAAAATAAAAATATTACTCACAAAAATTCCACCAATCAGAGAGTCGCTAAAAGCAAAAGTGGCAAAAAACTCTTTAGCTCCGCCTACTCCCATGAAGCTCCAATGATGTAATTAATCTCCCGAGTCTCAAAATAGTAAAATATTTGAATATATATAAATATTTTGCAATTAACTTTATAAAATTGTTATTGTTTCAAATATCATATATATATACATATGTATATATATATAATTCACATTTCAAAATTAGCTTTATATTATTCAGGGTTTTTTTTTTTTTTTTTTTTTTTGATTATGCTGTTCTGGGATTGTACATGTCTTGTACCTTTGTATTTTTGTCTGATTTTAAAAAATCAAATCAAAGTTGGTAATGTTATGAATCACATTGTTGCTGATTGGCTTGGTTCATGGGTTATAATATTTTAACAAATATTTAAAATCCCTATGGGAGAAATTAATGGAAAAAATACTTACAAAAACAGATGCAAAATCAATTCTACCCTCATTTTTTTTTCACTAGGATATACATCACAATTTCAAAGAAAAGTTGATTTGAACTTATGTTTCATCCTGACTTTAAAACCTGACTTTTGCACTATTTCAATACCAAAATCAGAGATGCAAGATATCATAGAGCAGGTTTACAATCTGAGACTTCGAGAAAGCTATTTACCCGTATTGCGTAACTTATTGCAAAATTCATTTGCTGGCCTGTGTTATCTTGCAATTTACCCTGAATTGCAAAAATGTGGCAAGTTTTTTTCCACTGCATTGAATGTGTTAGTTCATGTAAATACAGCTTAGGTTTGTTATTATTTCACAGGTCCAGCAGGGGGATGTGTCCTACGCCTCTCTGGATCTGACCGTCAATAAGAAGCGTAAGAAAAAGAGAAAATATCAAAAACAGGCTCAGGCTCACCAGGCCCAGACGCATCCTCAACCCGCATCCCAGCAGAATTACATGGACCATGATAACGAGGCTGATGTCACCCTCCCGTCCCGGAGCAGCAGCCTCATGGTTTCACGTCACAGTATCTACCTCAACAGTCATCAAGTAGCCCTGGAGGCAGAAGAGAGGGAGAGAGAAAAAATGATGGAAATGGAAAGACATGAAAACGCAGAGAGGGAGTTTGACATGCACGAAGGCTTTGATCACTCCCTCGGTAGATCAAGACAAAGTCTAAAACAGGACAGTTAACATTGTTAGAGTTAAAAGAAGCCTTTAGCATCTTAGGAGATTAAACACAGGAAACTGTGGGGTGGTGCTGTCAACAGTATTTAAAGCACATTCACACTCCAAATAATAATCTTTTCTCTGTGCAAAAGCAAGCAGAGGACACCAGCTATCCGCTCTGAGATTGCGTCCATTGAGACACATTTAAATAAGTTTACCACTTTAAATGTGCTTTCTTGTTTCTTGCCTTTAAAGGCTTAAAGTTTTGGTCTGGTATGTTGTTCTACATAAACACAGAGGAATATGTAAACAAACATTTAATCAGCTTGTTTCTTGCTATCATTTAGATTTTCAAGACAACAAATAAAAGTGTTTTATGAGAGTGACTTTTTATTTTTCTTTGAAAGCTTTGAAGAATGTCTGAAGATGTCAAAATTTACCATAAAATGTCATAACGGTATTACCACAAAATGACCATGAAATTGTCTCACTTTGTTCTGCTATTGACTCAAATGACGACAACAAATTTTTTTTTCTCTCACTCTCTAGCTACTTGTAAATAAAAAAGAAAGAGTTTACAAAATCTTCCTTTTGCTCATTTCACATACCGACATGAAGGCCAGGAAAACTGCATCAACACGAACTCATTTCACCTCTTGGCATGCCAACTTCCAACGGTTAATCATGACGTAACGCTCTTGTAGTCACGTGATTATAAACATGGCCGCGCGCTGCTGAAAGTCATGCGACCGCTCTTCTACTGTGTCTACGTTTTCTACGTCGTTTCTTATATTAATCATTTTCATTTGTAATATATTTGCACTTACATAGACGTTTCACTTGATATATACGGCCAACAATATTGTCATGGACCCCGACGGTCAGCTACGAAATGTAAGTATGGAAGTCCGTTCATATGTGTGAATATGGTGATGTTTTTTTCCATTATGTATATGTTTATTTTTTGTATTCTAATGTGTTTGTGATTCTATTCTGTTTTTGTGATCTAGTTGCGGGACTTCCTCCTCGTTTATAATCGCATGACGGAAATCTGCTTTCAGCGATGCACAAGCAATTTCAACTACAGAAATCTGACAATGGATGAGGTGAGGCAAATATGATTTATTATAAGTGTACTTTTGGTTTTAATACAATGAAAGCTTTAAAAAAATACCTTAATTGATGTGTCCCAGAGTTGATGAGATATTTTTCGTTCATTAATTTTCTGCCTTTAACATTTACATAAAAAGCATGTAGCTATTCAACATACTAACGTCATCAGGCACAAAACAAAAAGGAACCCCTGATTTGAAATCAAATAGACTCAATGAGCAAAAATACAAATCAGTACAGCACTAAAATATAAAACATTTTGACATAGAGGTGCATACTATTTCTGCATTTCCTCGCACAGCGTGTTAATTATTTCAGAGTTTAAATTATATTTTAATTTGCAAATTATTTGTAAGTATTCAAAACATAAAATCATGTGACAAATTCATGAAGAAAAAAAGAAGAGTCTTTGCATTTTTTTTTATTTCCATTCTGTAACTGTAAATTAATTAATTTGTATAGAGGGGAGTTTGGCTTGGACTGCCAATAGAATAAAGGCCTATTCACCAAAGACAACAACTATTAAGTTAACAATAAAGATATAAGTTAAAAAAAATCGTTCTCAATATTAAAGAGATAGCAGAGTTCACACCACAGTTATAATAACGACACAGATCATTTATATCATTGGAATTACTTTCAGATGATTTTATCCTGCTGATGAACAAAAATGTTGACAGCCAATCAGAATCCTTCCTGCTAAAATGAGCTCCAGCATTTAAAGTGACAGACAAATATGCACTTGGAATAAACAGGATGATCCGCTGGTGTGGACACTAATATAGTTATCGTTTTTGGTGTGAACAGGCCTTAAAAAACCTATTATGCTGAATGTAGTGTACATTGAGTCAATTATACATAAATTTGCTATTACAGTCATAATAAGCTTCTTTTTCCCTTGTTTTTATTTTTATCAGGAACGTTGTGTGGACAGTTGTGCTAGTAAGTTAATAAGGACCAATCACCGTTTAATGGGCACGTATGTGCAGCTGATGCCTGCGATGGTGCAGAAGCGGATGCAGGAGATGGAGAGCAAAGCTGCAGAATTAGATAAAGCTGAAGCGGCATTAGAAAACCCATCTACTGCCATCACAGACACATCAACGGAGTCTCCATCAACCCTGGAGTTACCTGCCACATCCTCTTCAGTGGTGGGGATGCCCACAACCACACCAATGCTTGAAAGCCCACAAATACCTTCATCTCCCAATAATTTAGCAGATATTGAGACAACTTCATCGCCAAATGGCTCGGCTTTGGGGGAAATGCAGTCAGAGGGACTAGTAGCACCATCAGCAGTGATCTCAACATCTTCTAGTGTACCTAAAGTAGGTCCCATCTTAAGTGCAGTGGATAAACTCAATCTGAAGGCCAGCAGTCTAACATCCACATCAGTCTCTGAATCACGGTCTGCAGGGGGAGCAGGACAGACCCCCAAACTCCATCTTGATGGCGATGTTCAGAACAGGCAGAGATGATATGTCTAGGAGATGTTGTTTATGCTGCATATTCAGTCTTAACAGCCAAATTTAGAAGCAGAAGCCTTTTAAGACTGTTGATCATTTTCAGTGCAATGGGTTTCATAAATATTTAAATTCCTCTATTACAACGTTGAATAATGGTGCTCTGACGGCTAACATGTGAACTCTCTCTTTAATAAAATACAACATGTGGAAACTAAAGAGTTATCTTGCCATTATTTTGTATTAATATATATATATATATATATATATATATATATATATATATATATATATATATATTATATATTATTATTTTTTTCATTATTAAGTGTTGTGTGAGAGAATTGACACTGCTGGCTGCTGTAACACGGGGGCGCTCGCGGTCGACTGCAGAATGAATGGGAGTCAATGGGGTCCCCAGAAATCCACTTTTCTCAGGATGTAATTTTGTCAAGCATTCAAAGGGGAGGGCTAAAATTGCATTAAGTTCACTTATCTGTTCTAAAAATCCGTTCAAAAATGTGATGACGTCACACAATAGCAGAATGCTAGCGTGTTCAGGCCAACAATGGCATAACCTGTAAGACATCGAAAGGACATAAGTACTCGTTCATTCGACTTTTGGCCTATAATCTATATTGAACTTGCGGAATCAACAATAAAATGTATGTTGATTTAACGACAAGCAGGAGAAAGAGACGCATTTAGCCGTTTAGCCCCATAGACTCCCATTCATTCTGCGCTCGCCCGCGATCACCTCCAGTGGAATTATAATGGAACTGCAACCATACACAACAACATTATTTTGGTTTAATAAACTTTATTTAAACTTTCGTTTGGAGTTAAGTGCGCACACACTTTAACGTTTAGTTTAAGTTTATTCTTACCGTTATTTTTTGTTTGTTTGTTTGGTACGTCTGTTTGAGTCCCGTGAGCTGGTGTACACCATCTAAAGGGGTTCGGATGATCGGCCTTTGGCCACAACCATTCCGGTTTCTGCTCCGGGGAACTCCAAGGACTATTTTGCTTGCTTTTCTTTTGTTTGTTTATAAGAAGTACATTTATTAAGTCAAATCATTTGATAGTATTATTTGAGGTATTTGTTTATGTATACCCCCCCCCCCCAATAATAAATAAATTATTATTATTAAAGTAATTTAAACATAACATTTTGATTAGAATCTTTCAGACAAACAACCAGCTTAAAAATGTTATACATTTAATACATTTACTGTTTTCATTTTAATTTAAGGTTTTTTTTTTAGTGTTTCTGTGTTTTGTTAGGTTTTTTTAAAAATATGTAAAACAGTTTTTATTCATTTTATTTGAGTTTTAGTTATTTGGGTTATTTTAGTTCGTGAAGTTAAACTTAATGAAAAATAAATAAGGGTGCTTTGGAAATATTTTTAGAAAGATGTAAGTTTAATTAAACATATGCCGGTATATTTTATTTAGCCTAAGTTATGTTTTTAGTTTTGGTTAACAATAATAACCCTGATTTAAATTGCCTTTTTTTCTAAATCTGGGATGGTTTATTCATTTCTTTATTTAATGGAATAATTAATTAATACGATACAAAATAACTATTTTATTGTAGAACAGGTAACTTCTAGGCAGTACGTTTCTGCGTGTGTAGAAGAACGCAATCATTTTATTCCCCTCTGATGTAACAGAAAGGACAATGGAAAATGTCTAACTTTGGGCTAATGTTTGGTAGTTTCGTGTATATAAACAAAAAAAACAATATAATATAAATAATATTATTATCATAATTTCAAGCACAGTTCTGAAAACCATGTCCCGAGGCGCATGTTTTTCTCATTCTCCAGCCGGGGGCGCTAAAGGGACGTGTTCTGCGGGAATAAGTGAGTGTCTGTCGGTGGGGAGGAGATCACAGACTCGGGCTCTAAGTAGGGTGTGGACGGTGGAAGAGTGTCGGTCCGGACTGTCCCATAACCGTTGGTCCACTCCAGCTGAAAGCGGTCACATAAACAGGTAATTATGGTTGTTATGATCGATTGAGTGTGAAGGAAGCATGAATCGAGTCTTGATCGTGAAGTTCAATGACTGTGGGCGTAACGTTATATGACTGCTAGCAGTGCGCTAATACGCTAATTGTCCAAGACAAAACTACTAACGACTACCGAATAGCCATAAATAAAGTGTATAGTGAAAATAAATAAATTGTGCATGAGTAAATACATTATAATTCATATTGTGTTTTTTTCTTATTATTATTCTTTTGGTTCGCCCATAATTAGGGGTCTTTAGACTCTTTGAATGGAGTGTCTGTTAGCTACGCGGCTAATGTCAGTTTTACTAAGAGAATACACGTTACCAGTTTTTCAATCTGTCTGCTACAAATACTATCTTATCTATCTTGCTATCTATCTTAAACATTTCTATAGATCTGACCTGTAACGTATCTATCTGTCAGTCTGTATATCTAACCCAATTCATTAGAATACTTAACGTTACTTGCCTCTCGTCTGAACATAACTTTCTATCTGTCTATCTTTCTAACTGTCTGCCTGCCTGTTTGAACTTTTAAAGGGGTGGTTGATTGTGATTTCACTTGTGTAATGTGTAATGTTGCTGTTGGTGCACCGTGCACGAATAGTAACGTTACCTGCAAAGTTGCTGCGCTGAAAGCTCAATTTAAGCTGAGATATCGTCTTTTAAAAATCAGGAAGTTTAGTGCCTACAAAAACGACTCGAATAGGACTACAATGTGATACTTCCGGGGTTTTATACGTAACTTAGCCCATAAATTTACATCAACCTTCCTTCCGGATTATGCAAAAAAGGGGTACCATATTTCTGCAGCTTTGTCCAAGAGGAAGAGTGTCGCCATATGCCGTTGAAAGTGTGTTATTTTCACCCAGCTGTCAGGTATTCTGTGTTCAGTCTTCCTACTGACGCCTAGTCGTCAACAATAGCTAAAATGTATGTTTTATTATGTTCCTGAAAATTACAATCGTAATTTTGCTCTCTGTGCTGCGCATTTTACGGAAGACAGCTTACAGAATCTCCACGAATTTAATGCCGGATTCAATAAGACACTGTTACTAAAACATGAACCAGTTCCAACTTTAAAACCAGAGGCAACAGTTGTTGGGCCACAACCTCTAAATGAGACTTGATCATTTAAAATGTATTTCGATGTATAATTTCAGAGGTAATGTTATAGTTTTGATCCAGAACCTAAACCAATGCCAACGCTGTTTATAGTAGCCAGTTAGTTCGATGCTATTTTGTGTGTATAAGACAAAAAAAAAGTTAAAAACAAATTGTAAATCACAACAGCAAACTTCAGTGGTTTGTTTACAGGTTTGATGTATTGTTTATCTACATACGCATTACTGTTATAGATATTTTGGTAACGTTTCCTTTTACAGTCCAGTTACCCATGTAAATATTATGTACTTATTTTAGTAACTACAATTACTGGTTAATAACTAGTACTTAACCCTGTACTTACCTTATATTAGCCAGTACTTTCTAGGTAAGTACACTGTAAGTACACTGTAAATACTGTACTATAAAAGGAAGCGTTAGCGATATTAACACATTGCCACATCTACACCTAAAGAAAACGATACACTGAGTGAACTAGTTTTGTGAATAGATAAACGGTTGTTCATTATATCGATAAAACAATAACTTTAAAAAATGGTATTACTCAGTCATTTATTTAGTTATATTGAATGTTTAATAGGTTTAATCAGCTGCTGTAACGTTTTCAAGTACCGGTAACAGTGTATCGAAATAGTAGAATAGAATAGAATAATAATAATAATAATAATAATAATAATAAAATGTACCATTCAGAAACGTTCAATAGAAATCTGAGCCCATTGCCTCTTTCTGATGGAGTGGTTTCATAGAGTCAGGAAGTCGAACCGGTCGTTCAAATGACAGAGGATAAAGCGGCTTACAATAAAGGTGAAATTTATGAAAAGTAAGGCTTAAAAAAACAACAACAAAGACGTGTTATAATTCACCCCATAAACGCAATCATGCAAAGAAAAAAAGCAGTAAACCACCCCTTTTAATTTTGTCTCCTTCTGTTAGAACATAAAACTATCTTTTTGAATAGATAGTCCTGTAAGCCTATGTCTGTCTGTCTGTCTAATTCTACTCATCTTTCTATGATTATTAACTATCATGTTTACCTTTTATTGTCTTTGTGATTGAATTCATATTTAACTGAATCAATATCAGCCTGCTTTTATCTAATTTGTCTGTCCTTTTCTGTCTCTCCAGTTTCCCAACTCAAACATTCTCAGCAAAGTATATAGTGCATGATGTTTTAATGAGAAATGGCTTCTTAAATGTATTTGACCGACGCAGTTTCCTTTTTGTTTTTAATAAATGTGACATCAACTTAAAATCTCAAATTGAACAGAAACACAGACACAGAAGTAGCTTTTCAGGAGTATGACCGGTCTTTGCGAAGAGTGATGTCGAGAAACTCATTCTGTTGGCAGAGGGATGTTTTGGACTCAGTAAGGGAGTGTTATGTATGTTATAACAAGCTCGAAGACCTGCATGATTACATGGGTTATTCATCACCAAGGCTATCACCACTTAATGAACTATATTTTTTTAACCCAATGCTTAAATCTGTGCTGAATTATAAGGAATAGCTAATCCAAAAATTTAAATTCTGTTGTTTATTCACCTTTATGTCATTCTAAAACCTGTGTGACTTATATTCAATGTATATTTTGTGGAACATAAAATAAAATATTTTGAAGAATAAGGATCATTAGCTGTCCTATGTTTGCATCCACGGATATTTGAGGTAGGGGAGGATGAGGCGGATATTTTCTTTTTTTATCCCACAAGACACATGAGCATAAACTATGATGGAAACACATTTACAGAATAAATCCTTCAATGCGCAACAAAAAAGGTGATTTTTGCCTCACCTGAGAATGTGTTTGATTGGATAACAGGACCAATTTCATTGCACAACAACTCAAATGTTGGGTTAGTCATTCTGAAATGCCTGAGCCAAACTCTGTTGTCTCAATGATTCGGTATAATGTCTCATTAGATAACATGACGGCGTGTATTGTGTTTTGGTATTAAAATGTTGTTATGATGTAGGAAAAAGAGCCACAGTGGCTTCCCCAATTGCAGCAACTTCCAGTTCTAATTTTGCTCTCTGAACACATGGGATGGAAATGTTGCTTTATTCGGAAATGTTTTATGCGATAATCTAATTTTGTAGCATGATGTCATACTCAGATTCTAGTCAGAGTGTGAGTCTGCTTCATAGGGCTGTGATTAGGGGGCGTTTTAACTGAACCAGGAAAGAAAATGCCTCTGGACTCAATTGGATCGACAAATGCCTTGATCACGGTTCTCTGTTCCTCTTAAAACGTTTAACAAAACTTCTATAATAAACGTGATGGCTGAATCTATACATCTAAATCTCTACCGGCAGCCATTCTGTTGTAAACTAATTCAACACAGCAGCCATCGTCTTGGTCCATGGATGATTATGTTACGGTTGATCATCTGTCCATCATCGTATAAAGCCTCCCCTGACAATTTGATTGGTCTGAACAGCTTTGGTTCGGGCATACTTGCATCATAATCGGATCAAGTCCAAACTGAACTTCCCATTGTCAAATGTTGTGGGCGGGGCTAAGTTCGAACTGGCATCCAAGCTACTAATTTTGTGCGTAAGTTGAATTCCCAATTTGGATGGAAACATAGCTAGTAGGGTTGGGTATCGTTTGAATTTGAACAATTCTGATTCCGATTTCGATTCCTTGTTTTGATTCCGGTTCCTAACGATTTCGATTCCAATTCTTTTTAGAGGCAGGGTCAAAAAAGTTTAGCTAACCTTGCTAACCAACAGTCTTTCTGAAGGAAATACTCCTTCTGTCACAAATACTCCTTTTGTCACAAATTTAGCATTTTGCCGAGATTTCGTTATTTTTGAAAAGTGAACGTCAAGCCGACGTAAGCTACTCATGTTCGACTCGCGCGGTTATGCCAACACTTCCGGTAGACGCTTCTTCGTAGCTGTTGTTCAGCGGTTTCTTCTTCCGGTCGGCGGACTGTGAATATCGAAACTAGGAATCGAAATTAACTTTTGAACGATTTCGGAAAAACAAAAAGTTAGTCCCGGTTCCAATCGATACTCGATTCTCAGATACCCAACCCTAATAGCTCAGCGACATATAATGGGTCCATGGTAAAAGTAAGAAAATCTTCATTTCAATAATATTTTTTTTTTTCATGTGTAAGAATTTCATTCATTTATTTGAATAAATTAATAAACAAGTCAAGACTGAGCATCATGTCATTGAGCCTCACCTTTCGTTTTTGGCTGGCTACTTGTAATTTTTCCGCTTCTTGCCATTGTTCCCTAGTCACTTGGACTGTGACCGTGTGTTTGTTTTGTGCTAGCTTTGGACAGCTCATCTAAACTTCCTTCTTGTTCTCTGCAGTGCAGCACAGACACTTGCCCTGAGGCAGTGAAGAGACTGTCCCAACGCACCCTTCCCCTGATTGGATGTTCTGTCAGCCCTCACCTGTCGGCTTCAGCTGCATCAGACGCCTCTCCCAGGACACTACCGGTAGGGAACGAACGATTCCGGTAGTGTGAGAGGAGAGAGGGTGCCAAGATGGATGACATCTTCACTCAGTGCCGGGAAGGCAATGCGGTAGCTGTCCGCCTCTGGTTGGACAACACAGAAAATGACCTAAACCAGGGGTGAGTATGAATTTAGTCAGAGCTGTTATTATTAGATGGATTCCAGTGTGGTTATTAGCTGTTATTACCTTAATTTCTTATTCATACATGTAGGGGAGGATACTTGGAGGCCACGGCCTCTAAAAACTTTGCAAAACTTGGATTGTATTGTAAAGAAAATTGTATTGTTTACTTTGTGCACACATGGAGAAGGATCTTCTGTCAAGGATTGTCCCTTAGTTCACCCCTTACACTTTTATCTGTATTTTAATCCCTGCGTGCAGTGGCTCAGAGAGACGATGTGGTAAGATTTTATCACCTTTCATCTGTTGTGGATTTAATTCAGTTATTTGGCCTGTCTGTCGGCGTATACGGCTCATATTTCAGATGGTTTTGAAGCATTTAAGGTATTCGGTATTAGTATATTTACTCTTGTTCTCTTGTAGCATATAAAATGATCTGTATTTCATTTTGTATTTTTGTTATTAGGTTTAATTTGAGTTGTCAAAAAGTACAGACTGAAAAGTTCGGTTCTGAAAGATAAAAATGTGATGATACCAGCATTTGCCTCTAAGTTTCTAGTGCCTGTTGAGTGGAATTCTTAAACCCCCTTGATTGGCCATTGTGTTCACGCACTCAACATATATGTCTGACATGATGTCTTTGATGCTCTTTACCAAACACTTATATAGATACATACTGGAGCGTTTGGTAGTACCGACTTCAATTTTAAATCAGAATCGATCAAAATTATTTCACAATCTCTAACTTCGAATAAAAAAATGGTATCGTCGATACTGCCATGCCCTGAATGTCACGTCCGTAAAAAAAAAAAACAACAACAACAAACAAACAAACATACACATATTCGCATCTGAACCGTTCGGTACGAGGCTTACAGTTCGGTTTTTGGTTCAACCATTTTTCCTGCCGAACCAAAATTTCGCTATTTCAAATGTAGGCACGTGGCAAGTGCACATTCGCTGCAAGATCTAGTGAGAAACATTCACATTTCTCTGTTATTAGCGAATCAAACAGCGCCTGACATGGAAACCAGGAACAAACATTGTGCCATTAATGAACTATCCAGTGCAACATTGACCATGGATTTACTGTATTGAAGTTTGGCAGGAATAGTAGGCAATAATGCTTTCAAGTAACATCACATCGGTTTTATTTTGACATTATGAATACAATGCTGCCCTCAAATGTTAATTTGAACTAATATAAACCTTTGTTATAACTACTTGTTATAACTTTGTTACTAACTATTACATTTAATTTTGTCCAAAGAGCTGTTTTGTTTCATAAGCTCCAGTAGTTGTATAAGCTTCATCATTGCTCAAAGTAAAAAAAAAAAACTTTGATGTTAGTTTTAAATAAAAACATAATTTAAAAAAAAATAAATAAATCAAGGAAATTTCTCTACCATTTCTTTCTTTTTGCTGTATCGGATATCGTAATTTCGAACCGTGTACACAGGAGTATCATATTCAAATCCGAACTGTGAACTTTGTGAACAGTTACACACCTGACTAGTATCTATGTAAGCGCTCGAGTGAAGAGCATCAGACACAATATGTTTTGGGAGCGTCTAATTATGTAGCCAATCACAGACATATATGTTGAGCGCGTGAACACAATGGCCAAACACAGGTGTTTAAGAATCGTTTCAACAGCGCTTAAAATCCTACAGGGAAATGCTGGTAACATCACTATTTTTTAAAAGGAGTACCAATTCGGTACTTTTGACAACTAGTCATAATATTATTTTTAATTAATATTAGTCATCAGTTATGGAGCATATTATTAAATCACGGTTCGAGAATGTTAATATTGTACATTCCTTTTCTGGTAAACTCATCATGGTTAACATAGGTTTTAAAGAAATACAACCTAAAATATCCTGTCTATGTCTTCTAAACGAAAAACATTCCACATGTGTTAAAGACCAGAATTTCACTTCTATCCCTATATGGTGCAAAGCATACACAGAGTCGATCCATGCACCCTCTTCAAATACCTCCACCTCTGCCAAGCTCCCTCTCACAAAACAGCCTTGGCCTTCCTTCCTTTACTAATACATCCCAGAACAGCTGAGCAGCACGAAAGAGAGAGAAAAAAATTCTCAGGTGGCTCTTGTAAGGAATTTGATTGGACCTGCATCTCTCGCTGTCAGCCACAAGAGTTATCACCTGACAGGAACCGTTCGGAGACTAATGGTTTCGCCGGGGCTGATTCAGCTCAAAATCAGCAGATTGCAGGCAGCGGCCGGCTAGTTTAGATGAACCATTTAGGGAGGCGTGGCGTCATGTCCGATGTAGATCACAATCGAGGCATTTCCTGTGCTCTTCACATAGCTGAAGTTGTGACTGTAAGGAGATGTTTTGAAAAACAGCCAGCAGGGGAAAATACCTACTCCAGTTGGTATTTTTTGAGAAACCCTTCATATGTTAGCGCACTCATTGTCTGCTATGTCAGTTCCCTACTCTAAACATCAGCTGATCTTTTACAAACCTGTGTGAGTAGGAGTCTGTCTAATTTGTGACTCATATAAGAGGGGGAGGAGAGAATGGTCTGGGCTTAAACTAAATGGTTAGGACGTAAATAGTTTCCATACGATGAGCTCACCAAGCAAAGCATGCTGACTTGAGCCATACCAGTCCTCTCTGTGTTGCTTCTCTCCCTCACTCTCTTTCTTTCTCACTCCCTCTCTTCTTACCCATCTCAAAGTGTTTTCCTTTTCCAGAAATAGAAAAACTCCAGCGAAGGGATTTGCCTTTTGCTTTAGCCTGTTGAGGATTGCCTAATAAAATGATTCCTCTGCTAAAAAGAGGGGATGTCAGTTTTTCTAAGGGCCATGAAGAGATTTAGCATGGCTTCAGATGTCACGACCCTATGCTTTTGTGGGAGGAGACAGGAAATTGCAGACATACATGGGTGTAGTTTATGCTTCGCATTACAGCATGTCAGTCAACAAACTGAACTTTGTTTAATGTCCATCTTTTGTTTTCTATGGAAATGTCCTTATATTTTGGCCATTATGCCTGAAGCCCCTGTTTGAGTTGATTTTGAAATTGTTGGTCTTATTTGTTTAGCTTTACAATCAGCGGGAAATGCAAAACGACATTACTTTACTCTCTATGATTTAGTAGTATCCTATGTTTAATTACTCCACTTTTGAAATGATCTTCCTGATCAACTGAAGGGAAAATAATGTTAAGCAATTTCCCAAAAAGCTACATTATAGTGCAGTCTAGTCATTGTTTTGGCAAACAATTTGAAATTGAAATAACTGATGAAAATGTTTTTTGATGCAGTTTTTCCATTTAGTCAAGAAATGCAAATACTTTAAAAAAATATATTATTACAGTAATAAAACAGCAAAAAAGTGTAGAAAAGGGTTTCCTCAAATCTCAGCTGACAAGATTTATCCGTTTCAGTTATGTTGGTAAATCTTTCATATGCAAAATTATAAATCGGTATTAAACAAAAGGTCCAACCAAACAAATTTTACAACAATTTGAAAAATAAAATGGATTGTTATTTGACTTTTAAAAATGTAATTTATTGTAAAACATTCATTACAAAAGGTCAAGTTTTTGCATTTTGATGACAAATTACAAACTGATAAATCATATTTAGAGAATTTCAACTCATAATCCTTTAGAACACAAATATGTATTAAATTAAAAACATCTATTTTGATTTCATGTAAACTTTACTGTTGGACAAGGCTATTAATACGTGTTTTTAAATATCAATAAAATGTAATTTTTCAAATTGCTAAATTTGGCCTAAGTTTGTACTGGCGAGTTTTTAGTATTTTGCATAATATTGTTAACTAAATGTTTTTAAAATATACAATAATAAATAATAAATTTAAATAATATGACTAAATAAATGAGTGTTGTTTTTTTTGTTTTTTTTGGAGGGATCTTGTGTGCAGTGTAATTTGCTGTGTTACATCACCTATGTTTCAAGTTGTTTTGAAGATCGGATATCCGTATTATGACGCAAGTTTTGCATCTGTGCTTCTACAGTAGCAAATGGCATTTTAAGTTGACTGAGTCTGCTCTCAATTTTGTGTCTCAAAAAGGAACTGACTCTTTTTGTGGATGTTTTTCATTCTTGAAGTCTGGACATGACTCAAAGATGCAAATGATAGTATAAGAAACTAAATGCCAGGTTACAGCTGTCTTTGTCTCTGTGGCTTTAAAACACACACTGAATCTGCTGCAGCTCGAGCCAACAAAAAGCACATTTCTAAAATCCGTTACTATATGTTAAATGCTTCCTGTATTTTAACTTCTTATTTTTAGCCGCACCATCTAAAAATAGAACATCCTTTTTGATGTGCGGTTTGAATCAGAAAGTACCTTTTAGATGTCCAGCGATATTATCTGCCCTGTTTCAGTTACATTTCCTGTGAACATACCTCAATTTGGCCCACTTTCACTAGCCTGCAAGCTCAGATATGTTTATAGACCATGGCGCCTCACTGATGTGTGGCTCATGACTAATTCAGTATGAGCTTCACTCAAACCAGATTACTCCCACCAGTGCTGAAAGCTAGAAACCTGAACTCAGATGTGGAGTGGCACGGTTAAATCATCGCCTTCTGCAACTCCAGAATGCTTTTTGGCCGAAGGAACCTCTTAATAAGAGAGCTTTTCAACTCTTTGATCGTATAACTCGCAGACTCAGAGCGCAATCTTTCAACTGTGTGAACTCGGTATCAAGTGTTTACATAGTCTGTCTTTGTACGTTTGTAAGCCTGTTAGCGTAAACGTTCCTTCTGTCTTTCTCTGTGTGTGTATGTGCTTGTTAACAGTGCATGCTTCACATCCTTACAAGGACAAGGGAAAGTGACTGGGGAATGAGTTGAGCAGGCTAAGGAAGGGAGCCGCGAGCACAGGACTTTTTTCCCCTTCCGTCCTGAAAAATAATTTGAACCGTCCTAAAGTGAATGTCAACCGTCCCAAAAGTAAAATTCCTTTTAAAGGTTTACTAAAACATTATTATCTCTAGTTGTTAGTCACATAATAAAAACACCATTATAATGTTTATTATATATAGTATTATATTTATTTAGCTCCATTCAAAGTAGTTATCTGCAAACAAGTGTAATGTTTTTAAGCCCTGTCAATTTAAACGCAAGTGTACGCGCACAGAGCCGGACAGGAACAGAGTTCAGTGACAGGCGCATAACGAACAGAGAGAGGCCGCGCGCACGCTGCTCGCTGCTCTGCTCTCTCCCTCGCGCATTTTAATCAACATCAATTGCACGCAATGGTAAAAAACGTTACCTTAACTTCTCTATGAAGCAAAGCATAAGATGCAGGGCCGTCTTGGTGCTCAATCTGTATAACGTTAATAACCAGCAACATATTTGCGATGTCATCAAGCCATTTGATAAAATAACCCATTACCGAGTATCAAGTGAGTATAGGCGGCCCTCATTCTGTCTCTGTCTTTTCCCGCTATTATCTTGCCTCCTTTCTTTCTCTTTCTTTCTTCTCTCTTTCTTTCTTTCTCTCTTTCTTTCTTTCCAACTGGCTTCCTTTCTGTCCCATTTTCTTCCTTTTCCACTTTGTTTTTCCCTACTTTCTTAATTCCTTCCTTTCTTCTTTCCAACTTTCTTCCGGTCTTACACATTTTCTTCCTTTTATGATTCTTTTTTTCACGCTTCCTTTGTTTGTCTCTTTCTTTTTTTTCATTTTCACTTTCTTCTCCGTTTCTTTCCTTTTTGTCCAATTCTATTCCTTTTCTGCTTTATTTTTCCGTTTTTTTATTTATTTTCTTTTGAGCTTCCTTTCTTTGGTGCTGTCCTGCTTTGTTTGCTAATTTCTTACCATGACATTTTTTTGGCATTCTTTCCTTGAAATGTGCCGCTTGGCCGGAAATAATGAACATTCCGGAATTCCCTTTGGGAAGCTCATGTAGGATTCCAATCCACTTTAATTAATTGATTTATTGGGGGCAGGGGTTCTTCCTCTTTATTTATCTCTATCTTTATTTTTTGTTTGTTATTTTTCTCTTTAACCCCTTCAGCTGTGGCCAAACTTGACTCGGTGAGTGTGTGTTTGTGTGTGGTCCGGCCTGTTTCGGCAGGACCTTGTGAGAAGTTTTAGCAGCTCTCCCTAAGTTTAGCCACACTACTGGCCTGACTATTTATCCAGAGGCTTCCTACTGTCCTGCACACACCCAGCTCTTCAACAAACACTTCATTACCACAGACTTTACAACTGATCTCTGCAAGGATGAGCATAACCCGCTCCAGACTTTACCTTTATAACACTTTCACACCAGTTGCATTCACTGGTTTTAATAGTAAAAACCTGAATTGGATCAGTTCATGTGAACCGTCGGATCACTGTGTAGTTATTGTAACTTAAGTGTCACTGTCGACTTGAAAGTGCAAGTTTTACTGCGGTTTTGAAAAGGAAATAGGAAGGCCTGAGAACGGATCTCGGACTCGAACAGCGGGGGGTGGGGGTGTACATAATCTAGAGGAAAGGGCCAGTTAACGGCTGTTTATATTTAACTGGCTGGAGACAGACAGCTGAGAGAGAGAACACTAGCCTGACTGGAGACGGTTAACCGCCAACCACTGCTTTAAAAATACTGCCTTGATATAAAGGGACAGCTCACCCAAAAATGAAACTACTGACATCATTCTCCCACCTGTGTGAACTCCAAAAACATTGGTTTTAACAAACAAGCTTATGTCCGTCATACATAAATGAAACGGGTCAGATGTTATATTATTATATTATTTTAAATGCAATTTAAGTACGTACATCAATCTTAAATTTAGGCCTAAATATTTTTTTGAGTGTGACTAAGTATTGATGTGATAATTATGATGTGCTACTGACTCGTCTGCTAACATATGTTTGTTTCTCGCAGGGATGATCACGGGTTCAGTCCGTTGCACTGGGCGTGCCGTGAGGGTCGTTCGGGTGTCGTGGATATGCTCATCATGAGAGGGGCGCGCATCAATGTCATGAACCGTGGTGACGACACACCCCTGCACCTGGCTGCGAGCCACGGCCACCGTGACATTCTGGCCAAGGTGCGAACAGAACGTAGTAGATAAACGCTCACTAACACACTCGCACATCTGCACCTGAACAACCACAGTGACCACAACGGTCATGGGAAGGTGTAAACAAACACACAGCTGCAAACAGAAGCTCCCAGAGTTATAAATACTTTCACACACAAACTTTAAACCATTAAAAGGAACCTACATTGTCCATTTTTATGCCTTTTAGTTCTATAAACAGATTTTAAATGGATGATTTGTGCTTTCTGTTCTGGATACTGAATCATGTTGTGGTTTGTGTTGTCTAGCTGATCCAGTGTAAAGCAGATACCAATGCGGCAAACGAGCACGGCAACACCCCTCTCCATTATGCTTGCTTCTGGGCCCATGACCTGGTGGCTGAGGTTAGATCTGAAGTGCCCTCTGCTGGGTAAAATTGAGAAATTCGAATTATTTTGAAAATATTTTAGTTGGTTGAGGGGAAATCAATGGCTGTTTTCCATGTAAATATAATAAATGGGGACAAGAGCTTTGGAAAACACTCTCAAGGTCATAAACCAATATACGGGTCCGGAAACTATGTAATTACAATCGTTCTTTGATATATAAAAGTCCTGATGGAACATTGACAATCAAATGTGGTATCATGAATGTTTCACACAAAATCATAATTTAAAAAAATATTTTACATATTATTTGAATGTTTAAATTCCTGTTTCCCGTTTTGATCATATTTGATTTAAATAGTCCACACAAGTCTTCTGAATCCATACAATAGCTTTTTGTTGGGAAAGTAAGGACATGAATTGATTTTCATCTGTGGAACACAACTAAAGATATTTTGCAGAATGTCTAATTTTGGTCTGTCTGTCGCATAAAGCTTTAGTACGGTTTCAGAAGACTCGGAATATAGTCCTAGTAAGTGAATATAGTCCTTGTAAGTCCCACTTTTGTGTTATTATTTTTTATTTACATCATTTTTGGAGCTCTTTAGTGCCGGTTAATATATTTATTTATTTTTTGTATCAAAAATTAAACGAAAATTAGAAATGTTGACTTGGCCACTAAAATAAAAAAAAAACACTGAAGTACTAAAATTATTAAAACTGAAACTGGGATATATATATATATATAAATAAGACAAACGCATTTAACAAAATGACTAAAACTGTGAAATAAGCGACACTAAGAAATTAAAATGAAAACTAAAACTATACAATAAAAGCCAATACAAAACATTCTAAAATAAATAAAACCATTTAAAATAGTATATAAATAATAGTAAAATAACACTGATGGAAAAAGGCAACCACTACATTAAAAGTTTCTTTAACATTTCAGCAGAAATAATGGAAATGTTTAAACATTGGCATTCAGTGGTTTACAAAACATAATGATTTACAGGATTTCTATGCTTTTTGGAAAAGTATGTAATTTGATTTGAGTAATTTGCAGGTTTGGTAAAAGTATGGAAAAATATCCTGTATTCAGTTTTCTAAAATATAAAATTAAATTCTAAAAATGTATAATACAAGCAGAGTAATTTCATGGTAAAAGTTTAGTATCGTTTAGTGCTTGTAAAACACAACTGAATAAATTCAAGTTGCACATTTTCATTATGCAAAACTGTTTGTCTTTAACATATGCAAGTCTCTTTTAAACTTTACTAAATGAATGTGCGTATGCCACTCAAACCAGCAACAAATAAAGGAGCAAACCATCATTTAATTTGTTCTGCACTTTGCTGTTTGGCGATTGTGCAACCTCAAACTATGATTATAGTATCAAACGTGAATATGCAGGTTATAAAGCATTTTTGGTTTCTTCTCATCATGCAAGTGCTAATATTTACAGTTGATTGTACTTTATACCAAATATAATTCTGCATGAACCATTCGTGTTAAACGTGGTCTTAATCTTCAGAGGATTTTGGAAATTTGGGTCTGGAAAAATATGGAATTTTGAAATTGATACCTGAATTGAGTTTCTGCTGTACCTGATATGTGATTGTATATCTTATCGCCAGGATTTGGTCAATAATGGTGCTCAGGTGAGCATCTGCAACAAATATGGTGAAACTCCACTGGACAAGGCCAAACCACCGCTTGCTGCAAATCTCAAAGGTGAACACTCTTTTTTTACTAATGTAGCAAATGTGACGTCAGCAAGTCGATTTGTTGGAGGATTGTTTGCTTACATTGAAGCTTCAAAGATTTGTTTCTGTAATAATATGTTGAATCAGGCCTAATAATTCTCTTGTGTTTATGAATCAGAGCTGGCAGAGAAACAGGGACAGAGCTTGTCCAAAGTTCCTTTCAAGGACTCTTTCTGGAAGGGAACCACTCGAACTCAACCACGTAAGTGCCCTCAGAACATCTGACTCTCATTTGCATTCATAACGCAGATGCTTTGGCAAACAGGCCTTTTATTGTCATTCAGTGTAACTGTATATAGGTTGCAATATAAGATTATTTGAATTATCCACAATAAAGGTTTAATTGTGTCATTTTTTTCATGATGTCTGCAGGTAACGGCACACTGAAACAAAACCGCAGGCATAGATTATAAGCAGCTCTCCATGCTGGCCAAGATCAACAGAGAATCACTCTGGGGAGGTAAGCTCATTTACCAAACTAAACCACAATAGCTACCCAAACCATGTCTCAGAGCATTTATGGAAACACTGATGTCTCTCTCTGGCAGCTGTGGCAGGGCCGCTGGCAGGGCACAGAGATTGTGATCAAGATGCTTCATGTGCGGGACTGGACTACTCTGAAAGAGCCGTGACTTCAATGAGGAGTATCCTAAACTAAGGTGATGAACCACCAGTCCAATGTGCTCAGATTACACAGATTAAAGGGAATGAATTCTGTCATCATATACTCATTCCAAATCAGGGTTATTGTTGTTGGCTAAAATTAAAACTTAAACTATTTCTTTACTTGTTAAAAAATAATATAATTGATAGAAAAGTATAAAAATATTAAAGAAACTAATTTCATTTAGTTTAACTTGATGTACTAAAATAGCAAACTAAAACTGAAATAAATATTATTAAAAACTATGTGACTAAATGGATATTTAAAAATAAAAATACACAAAATTAAAGCTTTAACTTTGATACAATATGTAATATTGTATGTAAAATATGTTAAATCTTCGCGGGAGGGGTTGCTAACCTCTTACAATAACACAGGGGTAGGGTCGGGTGACAAGTGAAAATTCCGGGATGGACAATTATTTAAAAAAAATCTTTGGTATATTGCAAGTACACAACTGCAGGAAATATCACACTGTGCAAGTAATTTTTGGATATTTTACAGTTGTTTGGCACTATTGAATTTCATAGTATGAAAGTCAATGGTGCCCACAACTATGTTGGTTCCAATCATTCGTCAAAATATCTTCCTTTGTGTTCAGCAGACGAAAGAAAATCATACAGGTTTGCAACAACTTGAGGGTGACTAAATGATGAGATTTTCCATTTTTGGGTGGAGTATCTCTTTAAAGGAGTAGTTCACTTTTAAAAAAAAAACCTTTGCTGATAATTTACTCACCCCATGTCATCCAAGATGTCTGTCATTCTTTCTTCAGTCGAAAAGAAATTAAGGTTTTTGATTAAAACATTCCAGGATTTTGGACTATGGACTTCATTGGGTACCAAGACGGTTTAAGGACAGTTTCAGTGCAAACTACAAACTGTTCAAAGGGCTTTAAACGATTCCAGACAATGAATAAGGGTCTTATAAGCGAAACGATCGCTCATTTAAAAAAATAAAAATAAAAAAAAAGTTTAAGTTTTATAAGCTCAAATGGTCGAGTCTGTGATGCGCGTTGTGACTCTCCTGTTAGAACTCGTTTATCAAAATAAACAAATCTTTTTTCCGTGTCATTTGGTTCAGTCAACGAACAAAATGAACGAGTTAACTGAGGGAAAAGGTTCGTTCATTTTGATGAACGAGTTTGAACAGGAGAGTCACAAACGCGACAGAGCAGAGCAAGGCGACCATTTGAGCTTATAGAACTTAAACTTTGTTTTTTGTTTTGGTTCACATTGAAGTCCATTATATGGAGAAAATCCTGGAATGTTTTCATCAAAAACCTTAATTTCTTTTTGACTGAAGAAAGAATGACGTGGATATCTTTGATGACATGGGGTGAGTAAATTATCAGCAAAAGTCTTTTTTTTTTTTTTTAAAGTGTACTACTCCTTAAAGGCTTACAATAGCTTAATGCGACACGTCAGTTAAGTTGTCTTTCACCAATAAGCTTCTGCTTCATTTAGCTGTTAACTGTTGCAACCGGATAATTCAAATCATTCAGACTGGTTTGTGAACTGAATCCACAGATTTATTATAAAGATCAGACTCAAAAGAGTGATTAGTTCACAAATCAAGCTGATTCTGGACTTCTGTTGGAGTACCACATTATCTCATTCAATTCTCTTTGAAATAAAAAAAATATATTATTTTGTGTTTTCTATTTATTTTTCAAGAGTGAGTTTTTGTAACCATAATTGTACAGATGTATACACCTACTATGTTGGTGTGTCAACCAGATTCAATTATCAAAATATCATAGTTAATACAAGTCTATACAGGTATGGCGTCAATACCAAAGGGAACAAATTGAAAGATAGAAAAAAGGGAAAAGTCTAGGTGAACTATTTTATACCAAAAGAGAGGGCAGTCCTGATCTGTGTTCTTTGATCTGTGAAATGTCTCCATCGTGTTAGTGTTGTGTTGTATCTGTGTGTTCATGTGTCCCGTTTCCCCTACTGTAGAATCTTCTCCCACCCCAATGTGTTGCCCATGCTGGGGGCGTGTCAAGCTCCGCCCGCCCTCATCCAATTATAATTACACACTGGATGCCCTATGGCTCCCTGTACAATGTGCTTCACGAGGGTACCAGTGAGTAAACACACATTACTGTCTCACTCAAATCATGTGGTGTATGTCTGTTTCAAATGAATGTTTAATGTTGAAAGTATGCTTAAAGGAGTAAGTTAGTTCAGTTTAAAAAAAAAAAAATTGCTGATAATTTACTCACTCCCATGTCATCCAAGATGTCCATGTCTTTCTTCAGTTGAAAAGAAATTAAGGTTTTTGATGAAAACATTCCAGGATTTTTTTTTTTTCATATAATGCACTTTACTGGTAACCAAACAGTTCAAGGTCCAAAAGACAGAATCTGTTCAAAGGGCTTTAAATGATTCCAGACGATGAATAAGGGTCTTATCAAGCGAAACGATCGCTCATTTAAAAAAAAAAAAAACAAAGTTTAAGTTTTATAAGCTTAAATGTTTGTCTTGCTCTGTTCTGTAATGTGCGTTCGTGACTCTCCTGTTCAAACTCATTCATCAAAATGAACGAATCTTTTCCAAGTCAATTCGTTCATTTCCGTTCGTGTAAATGAACCAAATGACAGGGAAAAAAAGGATAGTTCATTTTGATAAACGAGTTTGAACAGCAGTCACAAACGCGCATCACACAACAGAGCAAGGCGAGCATTTCAGCTAATAAAACCTAAACTTATTTATTTATTTTTTTTAAATGAGCGATCGTTTCACTTGATAAGACCATTATTCATCGTCTGGAATCATTTAAAGCCTTTTGAACAGTTTGCACTGAAATGGTCTTTTGGACCTTGAACTGTTTGGTTACCAGTAAAGTCCATTATATGGAGAAAAATCCTGGAAATGTTTTCATCAAAAACCTTAATTTCTTTTCGACTGAAGAAAGAATGACATGGATATCTCGGATGACACGTGGGTGAGTGAATTATCAGCAAAAGTTTTTTTTTTTTTAATTGAACTACTCCTTTAAGTGCTCTTTCAATTCTGGACATTCTGAAGTTAAAATTACTTATGCGAAGTTTTCTTCAAACCTTCTCTTGTATTCTCTTCTTTCTATCGTCAATTTAGACTTTGTTGTGGATCAGACGCAGGCTGTGAAGTTTGGGCTGGATATAGCATGTGGAATGGCTTTCCTGCACACACTGGAGCCCATGATCCCTCGACATTATCTCAACAGCAAGAGTGTCATGGTGAGCAACAAAAAGCAAACGTTTCCCACTTATCTTGGTTTCTACGACTGTGGGGTTTTCCAGTGTGTCTATTCCTGTCTTTTCTACTAGGCGACATGAGCTTTGTTGTAGATTCATTTCCACCAAACATTCATTACTCAATGTTAACCAGTCATTGCAAAATACACGTTTGTTTACTTGCCGTCATGGTATGTGGAACTGATTCAGTGGAACTTGCCCTCCACAAATTTAGTCTCACAACAGGAACTGCTGTAGACAGTCTTAGTTCTCTGTGAAATTAGTTTCCCATTTATTTAGAACAGGAACAAATAACCGTTTCATGCTCCGTTATCCTAATGAATCTGTTCTCATTGATTCACTAACGTCAGATTGATGAGGACATGACGGCCAGGATAAGCATGGCAGATGTGAAGTTCTCCTTCCAGTGTCCCGGCAGGATGTACTCTCCCGCATGGGTGGCACCTGAAGGTATCAATCCTCTCCTTCACTCTCTCAAACTTTCACAAAAATGTCACTTTATCCAATATATCAGTCTAATGTATGGTCACATTTGCAAAATTTCTGCGCATTAAGGCAAAAAAAGTCCATTGTTTGTGAGTAGTGATGCATGAAGCACCACTCGCACAAAAGTCACTTGCAGCTTTGTGTTGATGAACGCGGTATATCTACATGACTATTATTGCCTGCGAAAACTTGCAGAACAAGCAATAAATGTAATCTTAAACTAAAGTTTTGATCCACTGATACCTTAACACCTCCCTCCACATCTCTTCTCAGCCCTACAGAAGAAGCCCGAGGAGATAAACCGGCGCTCTGCGGACATGTGGAGCTTCGCCGTGTTGCTCTGGGAGCTCGTCACCAGAGAGGTGCCGTTCGCTGACCTCTCGAACATGGAGATCGGCATGAAGGTGAGAGAGCATGAATCCTTCATATGCACCTGACTTTCCATGCAAGAGCCAAACCAAACAGCCTTATCCCTATTCTCTCCACTAGGTGGCACTAGAGGGACTGCGGCCCACCATCCCGCCGGGCATCTCCCCCACATCTGCAAGCTAATGAAGATCTGCATGAACGAGGACCCCGCCAAGAGGCCCAAATTTGACATGATTGTGCCCATCTTAGAGAAGATGCAAGACAAATGAAACAGCCCTGCAAACACTGAGTTCACAGTATTGCCTTAAAATTCACCACTCACCAAAGTGCTCTATGCCACTGTAGCCCTCTGCTAAAGAAAAAAAACGCTTTGTGGAAGTGCTGTTGAACATTTTTAAAGCCACGTTCTCACTGTCCTATATTCGTACATGCAATCAGTGAAGATGACGTGTGTTTGTGCATATATGTGTTCATCTGTACTTTTTGGTGTTTTCTGGACGCTCTTCTCAGAACCCTGTTTTCTATAGCCATTAAACAAGAAGTGGCGGCAACGGTCTTTGGACGCAGTGAATGTACAGTGAAATCAGTTTTCAACTAACCACTCCCACATTTGCTCCATTTCTGTCATTTTCACTCCATCAAAGGGACGCCAAACTCAAAATCTGTATTATTTGCAAATGTGCATGCATCAGCCGCTGTTAGTATTTAAAGCATCGTGCCGTTGTCTTTCACCTATGTGTGTGCTTTAGATTGCACAAAAGTCCTATACGCCAAGTTTGCCTGAGATTTATCCGTTTTTAAAATTAAAAAAGCAGTGCAATAATGCAATAGCTAATGCCAATTTGATGCCTTATCATGTAACAAAAAAACAAACTATGAAGTGCCCGTATATATCACGATTGTACAGTCCCTCTCATAGCAGGGAAATGCATTTAATAAAAATCTGATATGTTAGATTAAGGTACCATATGCTTAAAGGAAGAACCATTTACACGTCACATCAAATGTGAGAATGTTTGTGTCACAGATGTCTGTAATTCTAGCTCCCATAAACCTACATATTTACTTGATCCATCCAAATGCATGATTTCTGCATCCTCTGTTGTGTGACTAACATGCCTCCGGCTCCTGTATTCTAATTTACATTGTACATGTTAAGCATGTTACGTGCTGAAATATCTGAGAGATTTTTATACTTGTTAAACGTATTTTTTTCATGGGCGATACATTAGGCTGCCCATGAGTGCCTTTATTTTTTGCTTTTCTAAACACTACATCTATTCACTTCCTTGTTTTGCTTTCACAGTGTTCCACTTATCTGCTCACCAGTATGCAATAGGAAAACCAAGACAGAAACAAGCATACTTGACATCTTTTTTTAGATTTCAGTGTTTCTTTTTTATGTTTTGAAAAGCAAATAGCGGTGATAATGAAAAAAAAAGACTGGTTATCTAACTTATGCTTACTTCTTTCTCACCCTGTGAGGTTTTTAATGAAACTTAATTCTTTATTTTGGAGATTTGGACTGTTTATATTTTATTCATGATAAAGTTTACTAAAAGAAAATAAGAACAAATAAAATGTTTTGGCCATGCAAAGTGTTTTGATCTGTGTTCATTTATCAGTCAGAAAATAAATGAGTGGGTTGTTGACAAGAAAATTTACAACAGTGTTTTGCGATGTAAGTTACTTCTAAATAAAAAGCTTATTTAAAAAATTAACTTGAACAAAATTCTATTTGTTGTTGAGGATCTAAAGGGGGTCATGTTTTTTGGTTTTCTTGTCGCATACACAATTTATCAAAATTCCTTCATGTTGGCCACGGACAATTTTTACCTGTTTTTAAACTAAATTGTTACATGTTTTTAGCTAAATATTTTAAATATATATTTTTCTATACAGTCTCTTGATAATTATACCACCTGGACGTTTTAAGCCCGTCAAAAATATAAACAATACTAATACGAAATTTAATATATATATATATATATATATATATATATATATATATATATATATATATATATATATATATATAATAGAAAAGATGTCCTCAAGTCAGTTGTACCAATTTAACAGATTTTTTAATTATTGAACAGTTCCGAACAAAGAATCAGCTTCACGCCGTTGTCCTATATACTAATAAATGCAAATATATTATAAATAATACTGTCATGTTTACAAAAGCAGTAAGGCACGTGACTAAGAAGCTTTGGCCGCAGCACGTCACGTGATCAGTCACCTGACGCTATATAAACACTTCAGGACCGGTTTGTTTGCTCGGGTCGCGATACAGTTGTGCGGAGGGCAGACATCTGGTTCTTCAAAACACATTTTAGATATTCACAGCTACTTAAAAATAAAAATAATTCGAGATATTTGGACGGTTGTTTTATTTACTCAGGCGTAACCATTTATATCCTCCGACCGAGTCTGTTCAAGAATAAACACATTTTCCTGGAGTCGCTAAAGACTTTATGCAACGTTCATGACGGGGAACTGAAGTTAGTTTACCGCAGTGTCGCAGCCAGGATGAAGCGTCCAGGTTTCGGGTTGTCCACCTTCAGCGGTGTCTTCATGGTCTGGATCATTGTTTTCGGTGATTATAGTCTTCTCATACCCTCTTGAAGGTGATCAAGATGCGCACGAGCTGCGGTTCGTGGAGGAGTTTGCAATCGGTTAAAGCTCGGGTTCAGCTGGCAACAACATGTCCTGCGCGGTGTGTAAAGCGATCTTCGCCACGGTTGACATCGCGCTGCTGGTGAGACACGTACTTTAACGCTGTTAACATGATGTTATGCCTTTTTTACTCTCCTGTCTTTCATGTTAGTAATAAAGGTCGTCTTGTTTCAGAGAGCTGAAAGTGAAGTGTTTCACACAGTTCGCTTTTGTTCAGCAAGATATTCGTTGAGCTTGCCTGCCTGTCATTATAGGCCAAAATGTTGAATATACAAATGTGTGTATATTTTTGTTCTTGCATATAAATAGAAGAAAAACTTGCCTCGCCGTCTAACAGGCTAATAATTGTAGAATTAGTCATAATCACATATATACATGGACACATTTATATTTAAAGCATATTTCTATTAAATTAAATTGTTTAAAATGAGTATTTTTTTTGTTACATTCTTTATATTTCCGGCTATATATATATATATATATATATATATATATATATATATATATATATATATATATATATATGTTTTTTTTTTTTTTTTTACAATTTTTCTAATAATTACATAATTATTTTCATTATATACATTAAAGTGAAAAAGTACATTAAACTAAAGGCATATTCAAAATATATTTAAATGCATATTTATACATAATTATGTTTGCTTATTATATTCTAAATGGATAATTGTTATGCTCTAACCTCAAATACGCCTGTAAAAAAATTTGACGTTTTTGATCGGTCCATGAAAATAAAGAGTGGCAGGTATTAAGTTCTGTGCTTCCTTTATGACCAGAGTGACTCAAACAAGGAGCGTGTGGCACATGTTCTGGGAGATGCGTGTGTCCGACTGCACCTCGCTGATGCGGATGTGTGCCGAGAGATCACGGAGCTCTTCCGAGAAGATTTCATCAGTGCGCTGCAGGAGTCCTTCCTCTGGCCCTCGGAGGCTTGCGCTCTGCTGGTTGGACCTGCGTGTGGCCATTTTGATACTTATGCCGCCTGGAATGATCCCTGCCACGGGTCCCCAAACCCCCAATTAAACCACACACTCCTCCCAAACCAGGCTCTCCACAGAGCAGGATCCTGTTCCTCACAGATATCCACTGGGATGCGGAGTACGCTCAAGGCAGCCTTGTGGATTGCAAGAAGCGCTGTGCTGTCGGAATGACTCCGGAAGGGCCAGTTGGAAGCACAGTGGAGCCGCGATACTGGGGCACATATGGCAAATGTGACCTGCCTCTACGCACAGTGGAGAATCTCCTCCAAACCGTAGCCAAATCCGGCCCATGGATTGGGTGTACTGGACAGGAGACATCCCAGCACACAACGTCTGGTCTCAGTCCGGAAACAACAGCTGAACCAGCTCACCGTCATCACTAGACTGATACTCAAACACCTGGGGCCTAATGTAACCGTGTACCCCTCTGTGGGGAATCACGAGAGCACGCCGGTCAATAGTTTCCCACCTCCGTTTGTACATGGGAATCGGTCGTCCCACTGGCTGTATGACACTATGGCGAAAGAGTGGGCATCCTGGCTGCCTAGGAAGCGCTCTAGACCTTACGGTAAAGTACTGATGGAAAAACTATATTACACTCTGATATAAATGAGTTGTCACTGATAAATACATAAAATCATATGAAAACTGTTGTTGTAACTAATTGTTTTTATTATTATTATTACAGCATATTTTAAATTCAATACTGCATAGATAAATCTGTGATTTTCACATTTATAGTTTTATAATAATAAAACATTTATTATTTGTATTATTTTTGTTTTATTTTCTGAGAGCTTGATTTTAAATGCAAAATAGTAGTAGTATAATTTTTTTGTTATGATTAATTATTATTAGACCCAATTTATTATCAATATATTGTAGCGAAATATTTTAAATGCAATAGCATAGAAGGATGGCCTACATTTCTGGTGTTTTCACTCTTGCGGTTTAAAATAATTATTACTTATTAATAATAAATGGTTTATAAATAATAAACCATATTAATCAAACTGTTTATTGCTATTATTTAATTATTACTTATATTTTTACAGCTTTGTTTTTAAATGCAATACTACAGATAAGTTGGTGTTTATTACTCCTACAGTATTATTATTAATAATAATAATTATTATTATAATATTATAAAATGCAAACATACGGTTTGTTTTAATTGTTTGTTTGTCTATGTTGTGTTCTCCAGGCATGGAGGGTTCTACACTGTGGAAATTCAGCGTGGTTTGAGACTGGTGTCTCTGAACATGAACTTCTGTGCACGAGAGAACTACTGGCTGATGGTTAACTCCACAGACCCGGCCGATCAGCTACAGTGGCTCATTCACATACTACAAGAGTCTGAGAACAAGGGAGAGAAGGTCAAGAGAACTCGAGAAACAAATAAGATGTTCTCTGGTTGGATGTGAAAAACAGAACTGTGTTGAAGCCTTTGCATGTTGCAGCAGTTTAACAAGTTGCACTCGATAGCGTTTGTTTCTGTGGGTTAGAGGTGTTTAAGCTACCAAGCAAATGGTCATGAGTCAGAACAACCATAAGCGGATGTATGTGCAGAGTTTCAGTTTTAATTTGCAGTAGTGGCCAAAAGTGATATTTGTTTTTAATGACCCTACGAGTTTGATTAAAGGACTTCTTAAAATAAGCTTTAAGGTATTTATCTACAAAAATTATTTGGAAAATAAAGGCCAAAAAAATGCATATTTTACTATACAAATAAAATCCTCCCAGGAAAAAGCTTACACTTACTACAATATTAATATTTTGCAGATTTTCTTATGTTTTTGCATGGTCATAATTTCTTTGTTTGAGATCAAGGCTGTCCATTGGACTGGGCAACGAACATGATCGAGAACGATCAGGAACCAAAAATTCTATCAACTCAATTTGGCGTTTCATTACGTTATACATTTACATTTATTCATTTAGCTGACTCTTTTATCCAAAGCGACTTACAATTGCTATATACGTCAGAGTTCGCATGCCTCTGGAGCAACTAGGGGTTAAAGGGATACTCCACTTTTTTGGGAATAGGCTTATTTTACAACTCCCCCAGTTGAGTTTTACCGTTTTTGAATCCATTCAGCCGATTTTCTGATATTTAGAAGAATATTAGTAACCTGATGGTTTCGGGTCTCATTGACTTCCATAGTAGGAAAAAATATACTATGGAAGTCAATGAGTTGTAAAATGAACCTATTTCCTAATTCGAACATGGGTCTCTCACGCCAAATGCAAAAGGATTTTTTTTTTTTCAACTGCAAGTTATTTTGTTTTGTTTGTGGTTTTGTTCAATAAGCAAACCTAAGCAGAGCTCTGTCTGGTCTCTTTCAGGTCCACATCATCGGTCACATTCCCCGGGTCTCTGCCTGAGCAGCTGGAGTTGGAACTACTATCATATAGTCAACAGGTCAGTCACTGTTCAGTGTGAACATTGTATAGCCCATCCTGCTGTACACAACTCGTGCACTTTCATCTGTTGTAACCCGTGGCTGGGTCAACACAACAGCGTGACTGCAGCCTAAAGGGTTATTACACGGTGTCTTTTATGATCATAAGTGTCGTATTGTTGTGAAAATGGGTCATGTTGACTGTAACTGCCAGTTTTTGAGATAATTTTGTATTTTTTTTCATATATCAGTAGGTGTACGTAATGCAGTGGTTAATGGTTCACTTGAGTCAACTTCACTTTCAGCGATCAGTCTGGTTCCTTTCTAATCTTTTTTTTTCTAGATATGAAAGCACCATAACTGGTCAGTTTTTCGGACACACTCACGTCGATGAGTTTCAGATGTTCTATGATGAGGAAACGATGACCCGTCCACTGAGTGTGGCTTTCATTGCCCCGAGTGTGACCACTTATGTCAACCTGAACCCAGGTACTTATTGAACTAGCATTTAGTTGTTTTTTTTATTGTAGCATCTTGCTTATGTTTTTCACATCTAGCTTTTATATTTATATATTTCTTTAGGATTTTGTTATTTTGTTCTCTTTTATTTTATATTTAGTTTTTTTTATTTTACAATCTAGTTTTGATTTATTTATTTTCTTATTTTAAGATTACTTTATTTTAGGAATTTTCATTTAGTGGCATTGGTGTCTTTATAAAAATTGCCGACCACCTGTTGATAAACTTAACCATGGTAAAATCATTTTCAGTTTTTCATTGTTTATTGCTAACATCCCTTTTTATGGTCAGGATTTCGTGTTTATTACGTGGATGGAAACTACCCAGGCAGCAGTCGAATGGTTTTGGATCACGAGACTTTTATTCTCAACCTGACTCTTGCCAACAAACGGCACTCAAAACCCTACCCCAGCCCGTCATGGACCTTGCTGTACCGTGCCTCTGAGGCCTACGGCTTATCCACACTCTTCCCTGCAGACATGGATGGTTTGATCAAAGTCATGGTGAATGATGACCGTGTCTTCCAGCGTTTCTGGTACCTCTTTCATAAAGGCCACGTGTCAAAGCCCTGCACAGACACTTGCAATACTTTCACTAATCTGTCTCCTGCACAGCGGGCGATACGACATTTTAATGCAATGTGATGTGCTACACGGAGATAAGCACTCTTTTAGGAAGACAATGTGTTGAGAAAATATAAAAAATGGCCATCGAGCTCTAATGGGTTTAATACCAAACTGAACCTCACAGACTTTTGATTCATTTAGCACTTTCTTTTAAATATTTTTGGTAGCGTTTGTTTCATTTTGTCAATCAAACTGTTTGATTTTTGTTCTTGTTTGCCATTTAGCTGCTTTGCTATGGCTGTTGTTGGCATTAACAGCTGTGGGCGTTTGGTCAAGATTGGGTTAAAGTCAGTTCTCAGAAAAACATGTAATTTATAGCAGCATTACTGGTTGAAAATGGAACGGGTAATGACTTCACAACCAAGTGGTGTGTCAGTGCCTCATAAAAACCACGATTGCTCAGTCCTCATTCTCACTTAAAGGGTGTTTTGAGTCACTCGAGTGGATTGTGGTTAGTTACCTTATGTGTGTGTGTGTGTGTGTGTGTGTGTGTGTGTGTGTGTGTGTGTGTGTGTGTGTGTGTGTGTGTGTGTGCGTGTGTGTGTGTGTGTCTTTCCTGCATTGACCATCACTATGCACACTGGAGCCTGTTTGAGGCCAATCGTATTAGATGACAGTTTGTTGATTCAACACCAAGTCATTATACAGTTTCAATTGGTTGAGAAATTATGTACTGAGGAGATTCTGTGATTTGTCACTGGCTGATAAATGATTTTCCAATCGTAGTGTGACTTTATAGAAATGTTATCATATGTAATTTGAAGGTCTTGCTGAATAAAAAACATTTTTTGAAGTGGTTTGTTTACAGGTTTAAATGGGTGATTGATGATTTCACTTTCCTAATTTTAGTTAGTGTGTAATGTTGCTGTTTGAGCATAAACAACGTTCAAAAGCAAAGGAAGATTTTTCTTTTATAGAAATCACTTTAAGGATTACAACAAACGGCTGGTGGTGACTACTAGGGATGGGCATTTTCTAAAATATTGCATTCGAATATTCGGGCTCATAAAAATCGAATATTCGTTTATTTAAATTATGTTTAACGAAAAAGACGTTATTTTTACTTTTTTACGTTTTTGTCACCATTTCTGGACAAGCTTACAATTAGGCAATACACAACAAGCTTACAATAGTAATTAAAGTTTTCTTTTAGTTGAAAACATTAAACAGTAGGCCTATGTGTAAACAAAATATATATAAAAAAGCAGCAGCTGAGCGAAAAAAAAAATCCTAATAAAGCAGATTGCGTCAGATATCGCACAGAACGTACACATACACACACGAGTCAGCAAATTATTGATTATCGTCTTTATATTGTTTCACGTTTATGTTGAGAAAAACAATAATATCTAACGTTACATGCAGGGCGCCGCCAGCACTTTATGCTCGAGTGAGAAAAGACGCGCGCTGACAGACGTTTCAGAGACACAAAGAGAACGGTGTTCCTAACAGCACTTTGCATTTCTGTTCTTAAACCGGTCTCCCTTAACGAAACTTAAAATAAGTGTGTCTCAAAATCATTTTGCTATTAGATAAGTTAACATCTTTGATCACGCGGGTCCAGCTGCGCTTACCTGCAGTTATGATGCAATGATGAACAGCTGTCTTTCCTCACTCGACTGTTTGGATTTCATGTGATTTCTCATGGTGATGATATCATAACTCAGATTAATTAATTAATTTGATCAAAAGTAATTCCGTTTAGTAAGAGCCTTTTCAAGTAACGTTAATTCCAAACTTCGCGAGGCAGACGACAACATTATGTGATCAAATACAGACAACTTGTTAACACACTCCACAGCGCCATCCAGTGCATTTAATTGTAACTGCGAGTTAGTTCTTAGAATATATCACTGCATTTACGGCCAGCAAAGCAACGTATTCAAAATTCGAATAGTATTTAATTTTTCGAATAATAATTACATATCGAATATTCGAAAAATTCGAATATTCGTGCACATCCCTAGTGACTACACAAGCTTACTCCTGGGTTAGTGACATCACAAACCCCAAAATTCAGATAAACCTAGCCTAACAAATGGCTCTATGTGGCTTTGCTAAGAAAGAGCTCTTAAAGCTTTGCCCTCTGCGTTGTGAACAGCTGCTCATTTGCATCCAAAGGGACACACAAAACAACTTTGCTCACCCTTAAAAAAGGGATAATTTAAACATGCTGTAAAAAAATATCTGTGGAGTATTTTGAGCTAAAACTTCACATACACACTCTGGGGACATCAGAGACATATTTTACATTTTGGAAAAAGGGCATTATACCACCATTTGGCTTGGCCATCACTGATTCACTACATTTACAGTAGTCAACATTTGAAGTGAACCAAACCTTTCATCAAAGTTACCCTACATGATCTTTAAAGGCGCAGTGTGGGATTTTTAGCGACATCTAGCGGTGCGGTTGCGAGTTTGCAACAGGTCGAGGGTACGCCGTAGTGTACGGCGTTGGCTCACGCATGTAGGCGGTGTCGTTGTGAGCATTTATACTTCTGCGTTCAGGTCTTGGTTGCTCTGCAGTACTGCTCCGAAACGCTAGTTGGCGGCGGAGGGTTTTAATGTTCCTCTGTGTTTAGATTCCTCGCGGCTAGGTTACTACAAGCAATAGCGACTGAAAGAGAGTGGATCATGTTGGAGTTGGAGCTTACTGAGGTGGAAAAACAGTTAATTTTAGTGAAATTACTAAAACTGAAAGGCAGAAATGAGAGAAGACGTTGGAGGGGATGGTACGTGTGGAAATGCGTGAGAAGATACGTGCGGAAATGCGTGAGAAGGTACGTGCGGAAATGCGTAGCTACCAATCACCGATCTCTGCGGTCCGCGTCATCGCGATGTGTAGTTACATTTTTGAGGAGGTGCGCGTCAGGCTACGGCGAAGGGTATGCGGTATGGGACGCGTCTGTGCGATATGCTACGCCGTACCTACTGCGCGCACCCTACGCAGAAGTATAAATTGGCCTTAAGGGCTCAGCCCACTGCTCACCCCTCCCTTTTGAAGAAGCTACGGTTGCTAAAACAGGACAAACAGCTCGTCGTCTGAAACAGCAGAGAATAGCCAGAGTAAGCCAAGAGTGTGCAACATTGTCACTGTTTCTGTACCACAGTCCATTATAATCCACTTCATGGATAAAGTTTACAAAGCCATAGTCAGGTGAGGATCAAGGGTTTTAATATATAATTTAATATAATATAATAATAGTAATCAGCTGATTGTCTCACAAAGGTAACCAGCAGCACATTTCTCCCACGTAGCAAACCCATAGTACAGCGAGGGAGAGGAACCAATTGAAACTATGCAGCTATATACTTTCTAACAGGGTAGAAAAGTTTCGCTGGTTAATATGAGCTGTTACTGTGGACAGTACTGAACTGGTTAAAGCTTAAAGCCTTGTTTACACTCAACACGTCTGTATTAGAGCCCGACCGATAAAGGATTTTGAAGGCCGATACTGATACAAATATTTTGGGGTTTTAAAATCCAATATATCGGCCGATATTTTTTCAGAAACGCACAACAAAACATTAACATATTTCCCTAACATTAGTTAATTGTAGTTATTTATGAGTTTTAACTAAAATAATATGATAATGCATTTTAAAAGAAACTTTCTTTTTATTGTCACAACAGAACAGACTGATGATAGTGGCATTAGCTAGCATTGTGATTAGATAGTCTATGATGAGTCATAATTTAGCAATGGATTATGTCATACTGCAAATTGTAAAACATACATTTCCGATATAACAGGCCAGCCAGGAAGAGATGATACGACTCATTGCTATAACTGTCACGCGCTATTAAAGAAATACTTCAGTCCCATTGTATGAAGTCTGAAAAGTTAAAAGGACAGTCAGTCAACTACACTATAACAACGTAACGTAACTATTACTAGCTAATTCCGCTTTCACTCACGGCTTATTTAACAGCAGCAAAACTGGACATGATAGTCACAAATTTTGTCATGCTTATTTGAGTTAAGAGAACTGATGGAGATGTTATTTTAATTGTTATTCAAGCAATGTATGTATCGTGACCAACTCGAGTGTTGCCAACAGGGACGGTGTAGAGTGCCCTCTGGTGGACAAACTATACAACTCCAACACTCATGACATGGTTCAAGCGTGTTTTTATCCGTTTTTATTTTTGAAATATTCATTTATCGGCTATTACAACTGCCGATACCGATAATTTGGAAAATGCCTAATATCGGCAATATCGGTCTGCCGATATATTGGTCTGGATCTAGTCTGTATGAGTCCAAAGGTGCACGCGGCAAAAATGACATGATTGTAGCTCATCCGCATCCCATAGACACCATTTACTACACACAATAGGCTTTTTCACTGATTTTGAAAACTCTTCGCGATCGACTTAGATCTCTTCCAAGATCGACGGGTTAGTTAGTGATTCCTGTAACATACTGTTTTACGGTCAACGACATGAGTAATCAGCTGTCTCATCGAACGGAACAGCACATTTATCCAGAGATGTATAAAGTACTAGAAACCCAGACTTGAGTAAAAGTACAAGTGCTCTATCAAAAAAGTGACTTGAGTAGAAGTGCTCTTTAAGCACCACACTTAAGTAGAAGTACTAAAGTATTCAACATTTTTTGTACTTAAGTATTGCAAGTAGTTTATTCTAAAGGAGCTGTATGTAAGATTGTGGCCAAAACTGGTACTGCAATCAGTTTCAAATTACTGTAGATCAGTGTATCCCCTCCCCCTCCCCCCTGACTCTGAGGTTGCCTGATAGGCTGCAGGATCAAACGTTTCTTTATCCCACACCGTTTGTAGCCGCAGCTGTGGTAACTAGAGCAGAGCTGGCAACCTGGATGCTGCAACCCAACTGACTTCCGTGATTGGTAGATCGGTAGAGGGTGGAGCATCAGACCAAAACACAACATGACAGTTGAGGGCTGCAACTTTACTTTTTAAATGACAATATCCTGGCCGGACTACTTTTGTCGGTGATATAAGTATTTGAAATGCACATGATTTCTTAATGTCTAGTGACATATCAGGGCCATTTTGTGATTATTTGACATAAATTTCTTACATACAGCTCCTTTAAAATTCACTCCTTAAGTACTAAAAAGTAAAAGTACACGTATTGTATCATGTAATTATTAAAGAAAACAGTCAAAACTTTGAACTAGCAATCAAATAAGGCGCTTTGGCGGATACAAATTTGCTTTGGCGGCCTCCAAAAAAATGTCGTTGCAGGACAACCCCTGCATTAGTTGTCAATGTGTGTCAGTCAAAACCATTACCCTATAAAACTGGCGTGTGATTTAGGCAGCATGAAAGCCAACTTGCAACGAATGATTCGTACAATTTTAAGTGTAACGAGTAACTAGCAGAACATTAAAAAAATATTGAAGTAAAAGTATTAAATTCATTGAAAATATCTACTGAAGTAAAAGTATGAGAAAAAAACAGTACTCTAGTAGAGTAAAGATACAGTATTTGTACTAAGTACAGTACTTAAGTAGTTCTACTTCGTTACTACCTCTGTATTTATCGCCACATAGCAAAGTCATAACACAGCGAGGGAGAACTAAGTTACATGAAACAATCCCAACTACATATTTTACACCACTGACAAGGGAAAATCACTACTCACTGCGTTTATGGCTAGCTTCCAACTTTCTGCTGCTTGTCTTCCAAGGTAGTAGTTTTGTAGCGCTGTTTGTTCGCGTTCGGATACGGTAGAAATATGACGTCACAAAATGGCGATCTTCGTAGAAGGGGATTCCAGAGCATTCTAAGGTAATAAAAACATTACGGTTTAGTAAGTTCTTTATACACCACTGAAAACATGTTTATGAATGTCATATTGCATTTCTGTTAATAGATACTCAACTTTTTTACACATTTAAGCACTGTCCGTTCTTGTCTTATATTATGAGTAGTTCACTTTAAAAAAAAATAATAATTTACTCACCCCAAATCATTCAAGATGTCCATGTCATTCTTTCTTCAGTCGAAAAGAAATTAAGGTTTTTGATGAAAACATTCCAGGATTTTTCGATTCCAGACGATGAATACGGGTCTTATCAAGCGAAACGACCGCTCATTAAAAAAAAAGAAGTTTAAGTTATATAAGCTCTTTCTCAGTTCTGTGATGTGCGTTCGTGACTCTCCTTTTCGAACTCGTTATATCAAAATGAACGAATTTTTCAGTCAATTGGCTTTATGCACAGATGCACTACTTCATGAACTTAAGCCAGCTCCTGGTTTCCAAACTTGATTAATTCAGGTGTGTTTGGTTATTGTTGCCGTGACTGCTGAGGTCAGGCACACCTGGATTAATCAATTTGTCCAATAATGGCATAAAGCCGTTCGTTGAATGAATCAAATGACACGAAAAAAAGATTCGGTCATTTTGATAATATTTACATTATGTAATTGTTTTATCCAATGTAATTATTCTAAATCATTCGCAACTTTCTCAAACCAGAAAGTCTTAAACTTATAAAGCATCCCTTTCATTTCAAATACTCCTCAACATATGAATGCAGTACAAGGCAGAAACACTAGGGGTCGGTATAATGCCTGATGACAGCATGTAAATTCAAGAAATGGTCAAGTATTTTCAATGGAAGCGGGTGTTTAATATGTAAATGCTTTTGAATGGAATTATTTCCCTGACAGGATTTTAAACTTTAGCCAAACATAAATAGAACCACAGTAAAAACTAAGAAAAACACATGAACAGAGCATTGGAAAAAGACAAACATGGCAATACAATGGAGTGAAAATATTTTTTACAAAAATCACATTCAAATCTCAAAAAGCTATAGGTTCAACGTGGAGTGTTAACATTTTCTTTAGTTTGTAGCGTTTCAGTACACCTCTTCATAAGAAATTACAAAATGGTTCGGAGCTGTCTGAGAATGTTCTCCTCAAGGGTCTGTGAAGACCACTGTCACTCCGAAGTCTTCCTTATAAATGTCCCAGGTCTTAGATTTGTGTGGATTGTCCAGCTCCTCCCTCGAGAGATACAGTCTATGACACAAAAACATAAGTCACCCAAAATAAAATCCCCAAATTACTGACAAAAAAAAAACCCACCTGTTGTTCTCAACAAAAGAGGTGTTAAACCAGAAATAGAATGGACAGTCCTCGTAACCCTTTGGCAGACCCTGGACAGAGAGAAAGGGGAAGTTCATGTCCCAGAACCTCATTCAAACTTTCTGCCAACAGCACTTCATTAAACACATGGGTCAATTAAATACTTGAAAATAGTGGAGGCTTACCGCACTGGACTCAAACATGACCTTCACATCTCCAGTCACGACAGGCCCTTCCTGCAAACTGATGACCACTGCATTACTGCCAGTGTCAGGAAACACCTGAAAAACACACACACGACAGGATGATCAGACTGAAATGAAAGCAATAGATCCTACAAAGAGTTGTGCATAGGTGTAAGTGTTTCAGTATGCCAAAAGTAGCGAGCTTTGCCATTTGAGCCTATTTAAGAGAACAGAAACATGCATTGAACACAACAATCCTCTCCTTTGCATACTTACTGTACAGTTCTGCTGTTTAGCACAAACACCCTGGAAGACGAGCTCTCGCTTCACTATGATCTTCACCGTCAGGTCACTGCCATTGCTTCTCCCCACACCTGAACAACAACCAATGACACTGCTTTTATACAATCTACCATAGTTTTTGCCATTAATAAAAATAAATGCAATATGTAGAATTAATATATTCATATGTACATAGAAAAAGTCTTAGATCTTTGAGTTCAGCTCATAAAAAATGGGGCAAAAACCAAGTGTTGCATTTATAATTTTGCTTAGTATGTATAAATACATATACATACATACACACACATATATATATATATATATATACACACACACATATACACATATATATGTATGTGCCCTCAGATCACTTGTACGTGGCTGTGGTTACAAAAGGTTAAAACAATATAAATACTGTTTGTTTTCTCACACAAACCGCTCGTTTCATGTCCTAGGCCATCAATGTGTACTTACATTTATGAGTCATTAAATCATGTTTAATTTGGACTTGTCTGTGCATGCTCTTTGAGGTGGTGACCATAGACCTCCATTATATGACTGACAGACAAAAACGGTTTGACCTAAAAATATCAAAATTGAAACTACTGCGGAAACAAAGACACCTACATCTCGGATGCCCTTGAGGTAAGCTAAAACATGCCAAAAAATATTTTCAAAGTGAACTTTCCCTTTAAATTGAGTCATGCAAAAGGGACAATGATCCCAAGCACACCAGCAAATCTACAACAGAATGGCTGAAAAAGAAAAGATTTAAGGTGCTGCACTGGCCCAGTCAAAGTCCAAACCCGATTGAAATGTTGCAGTGGGACTTTAAGAGAGCTGTGCATAAACAGATGCCCACAAACCTCAATGACCTAAAGAAAAGTGGGCCAAAATTCCTTTACAGTGATGTGAAAAACTGATAAAGTCTTATAGAAAATGATTACTTCAAGTTATTGCTGCTAAAGGTGGTTCTAGAAGCAATTTAATCCTAGGGTGTAAATCGGTCACACATGCCTTCTCCATTTTGACCTTATTTTTGTTAAATAAACAATGGCATGGTGTAATATGGCATGTTTTTGGTAATTAGAGATTGTATTCACCCAATTTAAAAGACCTGCTAGATTTTTTTTATTATGTCCTGATATGTAAAATCATAGAATTGTACACCAAGGGTTTGCTTTCTTTTTCACATGACTGTATATATACATTGTCATTTTATAATGCTGATTCATTGTTATTATGATTAATAGCTGGGTCTGACCTGCGATGGAGTGGATTCGAATGCTCTTTATTTTCAGGCTCTTCTGAGGTGGTAGCTGGCGGTTGTATTGATTCTTCATGATCTCATAATAACCGACATACCTGCTCTGCAAGTGCAAAAATGAACAGAACATACATCAATAAAAAAAATCATCATATACATTCATTGCTCCAAAATGGATCCATGGCTTCTAATGCAGTTTCACACACCTGAGAGGGCGTTTCAACACCCTGGAACTTCGAACTCATGCTTTTATCAGTCCGTCTCTCGCCAAAGTAGTCCAAACTCTCCTGTAAGATTGTTTAAAGAAAATTTATATACAATCTCGAATGAGAAACGTGCATGTCAACATTAATGACCAGATTGTACCTGTGCACTCTCAAACTGGTCACTGTCGATGAGCCATGTGCACACCATCGTCCCAGTCCGCCCTGTTGAACAAAATCCAATCCATTGAAAGTGTTAGAGTGTATTTATATACAGCATTAAAACACATCAAACAACAGACCTTTTCCTCCTTTGCAATGGATGGCGATCACATTCCTCGAGTCTGCCGCCATCCACTCCCTAACGCAGGCTGTGTACCGCAGCATATCACTGACAGGAGAACAGACAGAGATTCATGACAACATGCTTGCTAGAAACTAGATTTGCCACTTTAGTAACCTGTGTGCTGAGAGATACTTACTCGAGCGATGGCACGTTATGGTCATCTATCATAACACGCTCAACTCGATAGTGAAAGAACTTTGGATCATAGCCCTTCTCACCTGAATCAAGAATTGGTTATCATTATTATCATGCCTTTTAGAAACAGAAGAAATTATTTTAGGGTAATTGAGGTAAATTAATCATGAAGAGAAGCGTCTACTCACTACAGAGATTAAACACCTTGTAGTGATCCAGATGTTTGGTGTCCAGGAATCTGAGCCACCTCCTGAAATGTGTAATTTATGTATTGATCATACAGTTGTTGCAATGTTTTCTGAACAACTTTACATCCAATTAAAATCTTCTTAAACATTTGTTTTATGTTGGTGACTTACTCTGATGGGGTTCCTATAAAGCGCCTGCTTCCCAGAAGATGGAAAAGACATGGCAATGACTCTTTCTAAAGAGAGATCAGTGATGAATCACTTTGGTTTGCTTGATTTTAATGTTGTTTATAATGATCTCATAAAAAGACAAACAAGAAGAATTAAATGTCTAGATTTCTTCTGACTAAAATAAAGAGCAACCAAACCTGTGACATATGTGAGGTCCAGATCAAACCCATCTTTTTGGTACCTTCTTTTGTTCTCAGACACCTGTGAAAATGAATAAATAAAGTGTATTTATGTAGAACATTAATAAATTGCTTACATTAATAAGAGATTTAAAAAGCATTTAAAATGATCTAAAAACATGAAAACCAGTGCAACTAAAAGAAAACAAATAAGAAAAAGATCTAAGTTTAAAGTGACCCTATTATGCTTTTTTTGGATATTACCTAAAAGGGATACTCCACTTTTTTGGAAATAGGCTCATTTTACAACTTTGACCATTTTTAAATTAATTCAGCTGATTTCCGGTTCTGGCGGTACCACTTTTAGCATAGCTTAGCATACATCATTGAAGTGCACAAGACCTTTAGCATTTCTCAAAAAAAAAAAAAAACATGAACAAAGAGTTTCGATATTTTTCCTATTTAAAACTTGACTCTTCTGTAGTTACATCATGCACTAAGACCGACGGAAAATGTAAAGTTGCGATTTTCTAGGCTGATATGACTAGGAACTATACTCTCATTCCTGCGTAATAATCAAGAAACTTTACTGCCGTAACATGAGTGCAGCAGGCGCAATGATATGTTGCAGCGTCTGAAAATAGTCCCCAGCTCGGTAACTTCCAAAGTGACCGGGACTAAGTTTGTGTAGTTATGTTGACGGCGCTGAAAACACGGACTGTAAGCAGAAGACCAATCACAACAGACTGAGTCATCTGACCAATCAGAGCAGAGTAAGATTTCGGAAAAGAGGGGTTTAGAGAGACAGAATCCTTATTGAACCATTTCAGACACTGTGACAAAAGACATGGTGCTGCAATGAATATTATGGGAAAATTAAAGTGTTTTTTTGACATTTAAAGTGTTTTTTTGACCTTGGATGTATGTAAACCAATTGTAGGAGACCTTCAGAACTAAATTAGCATAATTGGGGCACTTTAATTTTAAAATGAATTAAAAAGTAATGAAAAGTATATATAAACATTGAAATAATGTGGTGTAAAAAAAAAAAAAAAAACACACACTCACAATCTGATTGGTTGAAAAGATGCAAAGACACAAAAATGAGACAATTTCAATGTGTTTAGGTCACTCACCATTCTCCTGGTGACCTTTTCAAGCTCTTTCTTCTGAGATGCCAGTCTGAAGATGCGTACCAGAATCAATATCCTCAGAGATCTCAGGAACGTGACCACCCTGCAAACACGCCATATTAACATTAGTAAAATATTGGATGAAATGTAAGCATCAACCATGAATGCTTTCTGTTAAATCTGGTGTACCTGGGAATCAGGCTGGCTCCTGAGAGATCGGAGAATGCGTAGATCATGGTGACCACCAGGGTAATGGCCACAATACCAGCATCTATTATGTTCAGTTTGGAGCTGAAATACACCTTGAATCTGAGAAAGAAGATGATTTAAAAATAGTTGATCAGAGACTGCTATGGAATAGATCCTGAATATGTAAAATGATACCTTTGCACCAGTTTTTGATAATACTCATATATAATCAGTATATATGCAGAGCTTCCACACCATTAAATGTATTTTGTGCTTACGCTCTAGGAAAATGTTCCAGAGAGATAAAACCTCATTTTGGAAAAACAGAAAGTGCCAGGAAAATGTGTTTCCTGTAGATCATTTCCTATCATGAGTGACTTGAACACACTACAGCATTATTGGTTGTTGTTAGCATTACATTAACATTATGTGCTGACTTATAGTTTGCAAAATAGGTTTGAAAAACTACTAACCCCTCCACATAGATGCGAAGCAGCACATCAATGAGGAAAAAGAAGGAAATGACAAGAGAAACCGCCTCCAGTGCACTTCCAACATCACGACTCTTGTTGGAAAGGGACAAGTCCACAATGACCAGAATAATGTCCACAATGATCAGTATTAGGCCAAAAACACTGCAAATAAGAACATAAGTCACCTGTTGTATCATTAAAACATAGCCTAAAAGCTCTCTTTTATAGGATTGTATAGGTCCTGTGAGCCGCCTCTTTATATGACACTGAAATTAAAAGATCCCACTCACCGAAATCCAAAGGACATCACAAAAGGAGTTATCATTTTCCGAACCGACTGCAAAATAAATCAAACACAGAATGGGACATTAGAATATTATTCTTAAAGCAGTAGTTCAGTTTAAAAAAAACTTGTGCTGATAATTTACTCACCCCCATGTCATCCAAGATGTCCACGTCTTTCTTTCTTCAGTCGATAAGGAAATTACGATTTTTGATGAAAACATCCAGGATTTTTCTCCATATAATAGACTTTGTTGGGTACCAAACAGTTCAAGGTCCAAATAATGAGAGTGTCAGTGTAACTTCAATGGGCTTATCTTATCTAGTTCATCAAAATGAACAAATCTTTTTAGAGTCATTTGGTTAATTCAACAAACAAACTGACTCGAAAAAGATTTGTTCATTTTGATGAAAGTTCAAACAGGAGAGTCATGAACGCACATCACAGAACAGAGCAAGACGAGCATTTGTGCTTATATAAACTTTTTTTATTTATTTTTTAAATGACCGATCGTTTCGCTAGATAAGACCCTTATTCATCGTCTGGAATCGTTTAACGCTGCACTGAAACTCTCATTTGGACCTTGAACCGTTTGGTACCCAATGAAGTCCATTATATGGAGAAAAATCCTGGAATGTTTTCATCAAAAACCTTAATTTCTTTCGACTGAAGAATGAATGACATGGACATCTTGTATTACATCGGGGTGAGTAAATTATCAGCAAAAGTTTTTTTAAAAGTGAACTTCTCCTTTAAGAAGAAGCTTACTTACTGGTATATGGTGTCTGGCTCCTCATTCTCTTCCCTTTCCATCATCGATTTGCACCTCTGCCTCTTCTTTAACCCTATTACTTGGCCAAAATAGAAACAGTACAATAACAAATATATTGCTTGGATCATGGGATTTTTAGGAGCTGGGAGTAGTGCTGAATTACTCATTTAAAGTTGGGGGAGTAAAGGTCATGATGCTGCTGAAGTGTTAGTAACGTTAATTAAATGTTATTCACTTACCCATTAACTTCCTTGGAATCTATCCCAGGGTTAAAATGTACGGATGTCATTTTTACTGGAAAGTGTCTCTGAAAGATTACAAGAAATTAAACATTCCAGAGGAACTTTAGTTCAATTAAAGCTGCATCTAATCAATAAATATGAATAATCAATGACATTGAGACATCAAGTAGACAGGTCTAACTAACCCTAACATGACAAAAATGTACTTACTTTAGATCTATAAATCTTTAGAGGATCCACATGTAAAGTTTCAGACGTTGGTTAAGAGATTTTTCGTAACCCATGAATCACTAATCCCAAAAGTTGTATGCAACACAAGGTTTCTACATCAACTATGAAGACCTAAATTAAATCCGACCGCATAATGTAATATAACAAGCAATCCAATTGTTAGTTCCAATCTGAACAAGATCATAGCAAAGGAATGCCAGCATTGGAAAAAGCGATACAGACCTGACAGAAAGAAAGCGCATCCGGGAAAACTGTTTTCCTTCCTTTTGCTTGACTCGCAGCTTTTCTGCTATCTGACCAGTCACATATTCCTCAAAAAGCATTTTTGTCTCATGTCTCCATGATTGTCTTTATGAGCGGTGACAGTCCCGTGATTTTCTGCGATAACAAAGGAAGGAGGTTCAAAGGTTAGCAGTAGCCTATAACGTTAGTTTTCTTATGTCTTCCATCCACATTCACACACATTCACACACATTCACACCGCCCCCTTTCTCAGTCTTTTGATGCGGACGTAGCGGTTTTTAACTTCCTCATGCGCTTTACAAGTTAACCATAACACAGAATCAATTTAGACGAGTGGTAAAGGTGATAACAAAACAAAAACGTTCACCGAGACATTATACAACATCGTACTGTTATTAAAATATGGTTTTAATTAAAGTGTGTGAGTGTGTGTGCGCAGGCTGAATACATTCAACCCTACTTTTTTTCCAACAATAGCACTATTTTTTTTATTTTTTGTGAAAACAGCTTAAAGCAACGAAGTAATGATTTAATTAAAAACTAAAAGTGCTAAAAAAAAATGTAAGCCGTGTAATGATTAAAGGAACAGTCGAACCAAAAATTACAATTGGAAAATGTTATGATTTACTCGCCCAAACACATAGCCAACGCTTCTTGCTTGCGTACAACACATGTATTTTTTAACCCCAAAACCGGCAACGTACTTCACCCACGAGACACATATCGTTTTTATTGCCTTTTTGGGCATAAGAACGATTTTTTTTTTTCATCAAATCCTTGCTGGTCACATTATATGCTTCAATTTTTTTGTGATCAATTAGTCAGCCTGAACTAAATCCAACATGGCTGCCAGTGGTGCAGAACATTTTAGATTTTGAGTTAAATATGTATTAAATTTACTTTTCTTCTGAAAAAAAAAAAGAATACAGCTAACATTAATTGTGAACATTGTCTTAAGGTGCTGAAGGAGAAAATTAAAAAACGACTGTTGCTCACGTTACAACGCACGTTTTTGAAATCTCTAGTAGCACTATCAAGAATGCTATGAAATATAGACCTAAGTTTGGTCAGCAGATTATTGCTGAAGTGCTTCAAAAAATGAAATACGTAATTTACTAAATATGTTTTACTATAAAATCAAAGCCATATATCTAATCAAGCTGTGTTTCCAAATTTGAAGTTGATACACAAAAATTGAAGCTCCCATGAGATTTTGTTTAGGCATGATACCAAAAAATAGCTACTGGTTGACTTACATCCCATTGAATTTAATTGATAAGATTAAGTTTATTTATCCTCTCTGAAAATTGTTCTGCCCATACATTGTAGGTATGCATTCTCTGCAATAACAAATAAATACATTTCAGTCCAAATATCAATTCTGTCACAAAATATGAAACCTTGATACTCAGACCTTTCTGACAATATGTGTTTTGTCAAGATTAGAAAAGGTTTTGATCATAAATTATGAAACATGACAATGCCTAAAAGAGGGGGAGCCTGATAAAAGAATTTAAGTACCATGTCTTTGGTAAAGCAATATCAAATTTCAAAATGGGGTTGACAGGCTGAATCTTAAGCTTTCAAATGACATAACATTTTATCTAATCTAATGTCATTTGTCAACATTAGATCAGGTAAAGTATAGGATATAATTGTTTTAAACATGCAGGGGCAGTAACAGTTAACAGATTAATGACTTGGTCTTTTTTTATACCCTAACCAGGCAACATGACTCAGGAGACACATAACTCATAAACACATAACTCATAAAATCCAAAATATATAAGATTTATATATATATATATATATATATATATATATATATATATATATATATATATATATATATATATATATATATATATATATATATATTGGATATGTTTTAAGTCCAGATGATTTAAAATGACATGAAATTATTTTTTGCTTAGCATTCTCCACTCTTGCCTGTTGACGTCTCAAAAGCACCATTAACCAAATGGCTGATGCACTATTATGAATCATAATTGAAGAGTGTGTTTTATGCGAAACAGAAGTTCCACATAAATTATAAAGAAAACAAAACTTTTACATTGCTGGTATGTGTGGAATGGGGGAAGCATCTGACCCATAATGTGGACCAGGCGGAACCAAACAGCCTATAAATATTAGAAATGAACGTCTGGAGGGCATTTCATTGACATAATCTGAAAGAGGAAAGAACACCACGTTCTGTATGTATGTATTTATATTTATTAAGATATTTTTTTATTTATGCTACTTACTCTGGCTTATTTTTGAAATCACTTACATATAAAAACTTTAAATACTACTTTACTTTTTAATCATTACAATGTTTAACGTTAATGCAAATTAAGTGGAAAGCTATACTTACAGTTGATGTTTTAATACTTTGACAAAATTAACACATTTCTATGTTCATGTGAAGAATATTAATAAATGGTCATGCCACAGCTGGTTTTTATCTTGGTGTTTCAAGCTCTTACATCACTTCAAATCTCAGTAAGTTCACTCTTTTACCTGAATGTTTGCCAGTGTGTGGACAATAAATAAATAACAAAAGAGTAATGTCTATTTGTCAAGGCAGAGAAAGCATGCCAAACATCAGAAGTATCAACGCTGAAGGAAGAGATTCGTATGCTGAATAATAAATTGTTGATTGGGGAATGGAAAGTTATGCATCTGCGTGCTCACCGTCGATTCAAGCTGGTTCCCAACCTGGAACTATCACAGGAATTCAAGAATACTTCTGAAAATCACACTGAACCTTTACCAACCCTACCAAGTACTGGAGGCTCATTATTAGTTCATGACAAAGGTAAAGTTTAAACACTTATAAGAAACATGAGCAAATGCATATTCATAATGAAACCTTATTTTTTATGAACAAATTGTCAAGTTAATAGCAATTTAAAAACCCATCTGTCTGTGTGGTCTCACTTCTATTTATTGCATTTCTTGCATTTTAACTTGGGGTTAAACAGACGTAGGCCTAAATGCAACAGAAAAGTATAAAACGAAAGTTAAAGCTTTAATAATATGTGTTTAATGGGGAAAAAAGCCAATCTCAAAATGGTTAAATTGCTGTATTATTATTTCTGTAATTTATATGTCCATTAGATTGTACTGAGCTATATGACAGACTAAAACCAGGAAGCGGATTCTACAGGATTAAACCCAAACCGTCACTTGAACCGGTCCTTGTGTACTGCGACATGGATGATGGCGGTGGCTGGACTGTGATTCAGAAACGGATCAACGGGAAAGTCGATTTCGACAGGTAGCCTAGTAATAGTGTATGTTTTTGCTGCCCATTTTTGTTCACATTTGACCTATAAAAGTATGATCAAATCACCATTTCTATTCACAGAAATTGGGAAGATTATAAAAATGGATTTGGTCATTTCCAGTCAAGTAAAGATGAATTCTGGCTTGGGAATGATCATATTCATGCCCTGCTCAGTGACGGTAAGACTTGGATAATGAGTTTATCACTCTGCTTTTCTGTTACAATAATATTTTTCAAATCCTCTTTAGGAGAAAATGTATTGAAAATTGAACTGATGGACTGGAATGGGGTGAGATCATATGCCATGTATGGCAGCTTCAGAGTGTCAGATGAAAAGGTAAGATGATTGTGGTTCCTACCATTAAATCTTGTATAGGGATGAGAAGTCTCCTATTTCATCACGTTCCTCTCTGCTCTCATTGTTACTCCTCAGGATAAATATAGGCTGCACTACGGGATGTACAGTGGTCAGGCGGGAGATGCCCTGTCCGGAGGAGCCAATATGGTGGAGCAGTGGTCAGCCTCCCATAATGGCATGCAATTCAGCACCCGGGACCAGGATCACGATCGCTACCTGCAAGGAAGTTGTGCTGCGGAGAACAGGGGAGGCTGGTGGTATAACAGGTAATGCTGCGGACTTTCTGAAATTATTAGTTACAGCTTTTCTTATACTAAACACTCTTGTTTTTTGTTACCTGTTGCTTAATTACAGATGTCATGCTGCCAATCTTAATGGGAGGTTTTACAGAGGTGGAGAGTACAAAGCCAAATATGATAATGGTGTAGTGTGGGGCACATGGAGAGGACTGTGGTACTCTCTCAGACACACGGCCATGAAGCTCCGGCCCAGCTTCCTACATGGACAACATGGGGAGTGGAGGAGGAACCCGTGGAGTAGCTGAAGTCTCATCCATCACATTTGTGTATTTAACAGTGCCTGTAAGACATACTGTAGTTTATTGAACCTTTCGGTCAACCACAGGACTGCCAAAATCAAGAAAGGATCTTATTAACTGATCTTGGTAGATTCAATGAATACATTGGCTTATTGTTGCAAAAATATAATGATTATGATTTGATATTAATCAAAATACTATAATTATTCTTTGTGTAAAGGGTAAATAGAATTATAAATATTTTAACTTTGCATGCATTCATATAATAGCAATCTTAGAAAAAAGTATGTGTACCATAATAAATCAACATACTGAAAGTCTTGATTTTTGTAATGCATCTTTAACATGGTCAACAGTAAAAAGAAACATTCAGAAAATAAATTCATATTTACATTTACTGTATGTACACTACTTGGTCAAAAGTTTAAGATTCGGTAAGATTTTTTATGTTTTTAAAAGAAGTCTCTTCTGCTCACCAAGGCTGCAATTTTTTTTTAAAAAAAACACAAAAAACACAGTAATATTGTGAAATATTATGACAATTTAAAATGACTTTTTTATGTTCATATATATATTAAAATGTAATTTATTCCTCTGGAAAAAAAGCTGAATTTTCAGCATCATTACTTCAGTCTTCAGTGTCACATGATCCTTCACAAATCACTCTGATATGATGATTTTATGCTCCAAAAACATGTATGATTATTATCCATGTTGAAAACAGTTTTTTACAATTTTATTTCAGGATTCTTTGATGAATAGAAAGATCAAAAGAACAGCTTTTATCTGAAATGGAAAGCTTTTGTTACATTAAACACTACCCTTTAAAAAGTTTGGGGTCAGTAAGAATTTGTATTTTATTTTTGGGGGAAATAAATAAGAAATCAATACTTCTATTCATCAAGGATGAGTTACATTGATCAAAAGTTACAGTAAAGACATTTATAATGTTAGAAAATATTCTAATTAAATAAATGCTGTTCTTTGAACTTTCTATTCATCTAAGAATCCTGAAATAAAATGTAAAAAAACTGTTTTCAACATGAATAATAATCATACATGTTTTTGGATGCATAAAATCATCATATTAGAGTGATTTGTGAAGGATCATGCGACACTGAAGACTGGAGTAATGATGCTGAAAATTCAGCTCTTTTTCAGAGGAATAAATTACATTTTAATATATATTAACATAAAAAAGTCATTTTAAATTGTCATAATATTTCACAATATTACTGTGTTTTTTGTGTATTTTTTATCAAAAATTTGCAGCCTTGGTGAGCAGAAGAGACTTCTTTTAAAAACATAAAAAAATCTTACCGATCTTAAACTTTTGACCGGTAGTGTATATTTTCATATGTCATGCAAAACCTGAGAATTCACATTTTCCAGTGTACAAACAAATCCAAAGGTTGTCATTCTTGTGGTATGTATAATATCAAAAATGATCATATTTAATGCACTTGAAGTACAAGGATATAAAGTCCACATGAAGCAAAATAACCTTGCTTCACTCCAATAAAGCTTTTATTGAGAAGTTTGAGTTTGCTTCAGGAGAAGTGTCAGAACCTCCCAGAAATGTAGGATTGTTTATGAATTGTTATGAAGTTTATGAATGGTCACAACTTTCTACTCCATCATCCTCACCCAAGTATCCAGAAATGTCCATCATGTGCTGCTCTGATTCTGTTAGACTGTATGGGGAGTTGCTGTAGTCCGCAGAGAGAGGAAGGCTGCGACAGCGCCCCCTGCGCTGGTCTGAGGTAGAGAATGTGGAACTGCGTTGCCTTTGGCAGGTAGATGAATTAGCTTCTCGTAGCTTCCTGGCTAGTATGTTCCTCTGGATAGGCGAGGGACCTCTTCTGCTCCAGTTCTGTTCTGCCCGTTCAGCTCGATCCAGTGCGGAAGATGGGCTTCTGGCCACATTATGACGATCCACCAAGGGCTCTTTTGTTGGTGTCACCGGAACTGAATCTTTCGAGTTTGATTGAGATGGAGGAGTTTCGACCCATGGTCTTCTCCTGTGGTCCACTGAGCTATCAATCATTCTAGGACTGGAACAAGACCAGACCTCAAGTTCAGGAAGCGTATGCTCCCAGGTTCTGCTTCTACAGCTCCCTTCTGGTATTTGGCGAGGAGTCACCTGGGTCATGCTTCTTTCCCGGTAGGGTCGGGACAGGGGAAACTGCTGCTGGTTGTTCTCGTGGAAACTTGAGGATCTCCTGAAACTGGGATTCTTGGAGTAGGGCACTCTACTACGCTCTACCATCTCCACCCAGTCTGCTGTGCGCTCGAGACGGACGGATGTTGGCACTGAACGCAGACTTCGGTGGACCCAGCAACAAGTCCACCTTTTGTCTATCCGATAGAGTATTGTTTTTGGGAGACCACATAGGTTCTGGAAAAGGAGACTTTATGCGGAAGTGGCTGCTGCTTGACTCTTCCAGGCTGTCAAGTTCTTGGGGTGCGGGAGTTAGACCGGCAGGGGTTGAAGCCGTTGCCTCTAGCAGGGTGTCATCGACTGGACTCTGGGACACATGGTAGACTTTAGTGGCCTCTCTTAAGCCCTTCTTCTTCATTTCCTTGAGCTGCTGTTGAGCCAAGCGGTAGCCAAAAATAGGGGGAAGGATCTTTTGGCCAGAAGGAGACATTCTCTCTGGATCTTGAGAAAAGGGAAGAGGAAGGGACATGCTCTGCTGACAAGCCAACACACCTTGGTTCGAAGGTGCCTGCTTTGCAGGCAAGGTAAATCCCTTCTGTAGAGGAGCTGCCTGGAGACTTTCGGAGAAACTGGGTCTCTGCATGCTGTGACCACAGATCGAAGCTTCATCTGAGTTCTTTCGGCCACTGGGAGAGTGCAGAGAGCCACGGCGCATGGAGCTGCACTTTGGAGCACGGCAGAGTTTTCTCCACACTGTGATAAAGATGGTGGCCAGAATCACAGCCAGGCACAGGGAAATCCCAGCCACTACCACTAGATTCCCAGCTAGGGGTGTGCTTGCAGCTGGTGGTGGAGTGAGGGATGGAGGGGAAGCTCCTCTAAAAACAAAGACAAAAAAAGGATTTAGATGTCAAAAAAAAAAATTGATAAAAAAGTAAGTAAAATGTTTACCAGTGCAGTCTTCTAACGAACAGTGAGACTGCTCCCTAACCATGCCAGTGCATCGCATCCCACCACTAGAGGGCAGCAGACATTCACGGATACGCTCTCGCACCCCTTCACCACACGTCACACTACAACCACTCCATGGCTGCCACGGTCCCCACATTTCTTCAGGGCAATGTATTGGTATTAGAGAGAGAGAGAATACATAAAAAATACTGAATATTTTCTAATTGACGATGTAAGTAATGCTAATTCCAGATTAAAATAGGATTATTTTACTGGTAAAAGCAGACTCACTCGTATGTCTTTGTACAATCACACAGGTTTGTGCTAAACTGGGAGCCTGACTGTAGACGAGTGTGAAATGAAAGCAGTACTTATTTCTGCCGGGGTCAAAGATGGAGCAGTTAAACTCAGTCTCATTCTCCCCTTGCGTGAGGAAGTTGAAAGCCATGTGAGAAGAAATGGCCTTGTTAGTCTCTTCTTTATAAAGCAGAACTTTTCCAATTGTAACTGTACAGGGAGGAGCGATTAGACGAACAGACACTGCTCCCTCACATCCACTTTTGTAAATGTTATCCACATGAAGCTTGTAGGCGAACATCCTGGACAAGTAAAGAGGACCAGAGGATTTAATGTCTTGCTGAGTGACAGGGGATTTTATGGAGATCTTGATGAAGCCACGCTCTGTCAGAGAGGACGCACATGGCATCTCCACATGTTGTGACCTAACTACTTTGATATTGTATCTTGTCCGGTTCTGCACCTTCTCAATGGCGTTCCCCTGAATCTGGTCTTGTTCAAGGTAGCTGACGTCGAGGTGGAGAGTTGAAGCTTTGCTGCTAGAACAAGAATGGAAGTGGTCATTAGTGTACACACCTATCCTAATGTCATTAGAACTCTGGTTGTTGCTGCCACGATCCACAGCCAGGTGAAAGGTGGGCCAGTGCACATGCAGAACAGGACTCCACCACCAGATGGCACTTCTGTTAGACACGTCAAGGTTGTGCTTCTGCTCCAGTCTGAATCGGAAATTACCTGCATACAGGAAGCAGGAGCAGTTAAACTCCAGTGACCCTTCTGATTGGTTAACGAGAAGGGACCTGGAGAGCACTGTAACATTCATGTCAATGTCAATCAATGACACTGTCAGTCTGTGGTCGGTGAAGTTGCTTTCGGTGTTGTAATCCACAAACACACTGGCATTGCTCAAGGCAATGTGCATTGATGGCCAGAGGTTGATACCAGCCATCGCTATGGGAAAGAAAAGAGAAAAATGTAATGAACCTGTGTAATTAATATGTGTAAAGGAGTCAAGAATCTTCTCCTTATAAGTAGATTTTTTACATTTTCTAATTAATTTATTTTTTAGTAATCATTGCCCATGCAAAACTGCACTGATGCTAGTGGGTGGTTGCCAGTGTTGCTATGCATTTGCTAAGGCACTCTGAGTGGTTGCTAGCATGCTGCAATGCAATTACAAGGCTGTTCTGTGTGGTTTGGTTATTTACTGGTCCAAAACTATAGAGTCCAACACTAGAGACCAAGTCTAGTGGCCCTTTTGTGGGTCAGAGCACTAAAAAAGCTAGATGACTGCTACTTACAGGCCTGGAAGAAATGTAACTTTTTTTGGCTTCATTGCTACTAAGAATGGCACACTAAGAAAACAACATAGCTGTCACAAGGGCGGTATCCTTTCAAAATGTACATCTTTGTACCAAAAGAGTGCATGTCAAAGGTACATATTGGTACCAAACGTGTACATAAAAGTGCCTAAATTATATATTAGAACTGTTTTACTAGTGTCCCAGTGATGACCTTTGTACCTCTTTGGTGCACTACAGCACTATTGTGACGGAGCACTAACATCAACCAGGCCACTGTTGCTTTAATCAGACCTGGATTAGACCTCATGGTTTGTCTCTGACATTACCATAGATCTTTTTTTCAGGTTGTGCATTTTATGCCAGATGAAAATAGAAGGCATCATAATACTTAATAATAACAAGTTCTCAAGTTAAGATTTCAAGTTATTCTGGAGTATGAGAACTTGGAGGCATTGTGATTCATAAACTTTGTGTGTGTGTGGGTCAGTTCCTGCTGAAAAAACAAATGCATCCAGGGGAAGAGAGTGCAGGAAAAGTCTGTGACCCTCCCTTCCCCCTCCCTCCATTTTACTCTCCAACTGAACCCGATTCACCACTGTGCACTTGAAACTGACAATCACTGATCTTCATTTAAACATTATTTTGGCATGAGAAGCAGGGAATTTGGATCATATAACTAAAAATTTGTGCCATTGTCATGATCCCTGCAGATGTAATGAGAACTAAATATTTTATTACACCTGTTGCATTGTTTAGAGTTCCTTTAGTCGCCTTTAGTTTGCTTGTTAAGGGCATTATTCTCTATAAAAGCTAATTTGCCATGCAGGATAAACTTTTTAAATGCAAGAACGCCTTCTTACCAAATCCCAACAGGAAGAGCAGCACAAATGGGGTTGCTCTAAGGAAACCCTGTGTCATTCCGATGTATGCAGCCTCTTATTTGTCCGCATCACCCCAAACCACTATTTTTTCTCTGTCCTGCAATAGACACAATTCAATCAGACACAAGGGATGAATCAAATACATTCATTCTCAATACAACAGTTTGTGCAGTCACTTAAATCTTTCACTGGACAATCAATCGGTGGAAAAATGAATTTGAATATCTTCTCAATAATCTCACATTTTAACACATAGTACATGCTATGACTATTCAGTAGCTGCATAGGTATACAATTTCATTTGATAAAATATGGTGCACACAATGTCTTTTCTTTATTTCTTTTAAATTTAGTGTCCATAAATTATTAAGCAACATTTCCAGATATGTAGCCTATATAACACTGATTTCTTACAAAACAATAATAATTTTTACGATTACACTTTATTTTAAGGTGTCGTTAATTGTTACAGTGTAATTATACATTTAAGTACTGAGTAGGTTGTTGTTATTAGGCTAATTAACTACATGTACTTAGGGTTTAGATTAGGATTAGTTGCATGTAATTGGGCTATGTATAATTTATATAGGCTAATTATTAGGAACTATATGTAACGTGAGTAACAGACACTGTAAAAATAAGTATTATCAAAAAAAAATTCTGCCACTTATGAACGAAGCCAGTCAAACATGCTCAAATTAAAAGTAACCTAAATAACATATATATATAGACGTGGATGTTAGAAGTAGTTTACTTACATTTGACATTGAGGCGGATGAATACCGTCTGTTCGTGTATCCAGAAAGATTACAGTGCGTTTTGTTTATGAGCGTTAAATGATTGAACGTCACGGAGCGGTCCTGCTCTGAGACGCGTTCTCGTGAGCGCGCCCACAATTCGAAGACTGCGCGACCGTGAGCGCGCGTTGTCTTGCTTCCGTTCCTCCACTGGTTGTTATTAGGGAAATTAAGTTAGGATGCGGTCTGGTCTCCACAAAAATCTATTTAGGATTTACGTCTGGCCGACGAATTAAGAAGAACTGCGGTGAATACTTCTAATTTCGAGAAATGCATATTACACACGTCCATTTTCAATAGAAATCCCACCACAAATTTCTGTGTGACCGCGCATAGGTTTCTGCTTGTTCTAAAACAGCCAATCCGCAACTATAGTTCATGTTACCAAACATAAATGTCAGAAGTAAGCAGTGAATCATCTGCTTAATAAAAATACCCTCTCCTCAATAAATCTCCTCACAATAGGGAGGTCTGTCACAAGATGAACTTGACATTTCAGGTAAACTTTGAAGTTCATTAATATATTAAACTATATTTAGGAACAATCTACTCATTGTAATCTCAGTTGTCATTACTGGCTCACATGTTTTGGTGGAATAGACCATAGAAAAACAGTGTTATTAAATTCCTCAGTATTAGCAATTAGTGCCAAACGAAAAAAAACACCAACAAAACAGAACATACACCAGAAATAATCAAGAAAGAGAATTGAACACTTGAAATAAAAACCAAAGACAGATTTAAAAAAAAAGAATAATTATTTTTACATAATGCTCCAAAATAAGTTTGGAAGACCTTATGTTTCCATTATAGGGGAAAAGAGTGTCAGATGAATTTTTGAATTATTTTAGCACTAACAGTTTTTTTTTTCCTGAGAATAAAATCTTAAGATTTCCTGTTTCTTTTCCACGTCTTGATGTACCGGTATTATTTTTATTGACCATCTAACCGCATTGAATGTGCTGGAATCACACACAGTATCAAAATAACTGATTCCAAAGAGAAAGTGCATCCTCTGCATGATCATTTCTGTAATTCCCTATTCATTATAGGCAGTGGAAATCACTAAACATGTTACACACAGAAGAATGCAGTTCATGAAAGACCCTATTGACAAACACAGTGGAAAGTGGGTGCCCACTTGTGTCCAGAGCGAGAGCTAATCAGTTAGTAGTTCTGAGAGGGATCAGGGGCCAACAGGAGCTGAAAGCCAGCAAGGTTCGATAACATATCGGCCTTGTGCGTCAGAACAGGTTGGGATAAAATCGCAGACCTTCTACTGAATCGTCTCGGCACAAGTGACCCATTTTTTCAGCTAATAACAACCTGTAAAAGAGAATGATACATCAAAATACCGTGAAGACACTCGAGGGATGAATTATTAATGAAATAAGTAAAAAGATGTCTCCTGTACCTTTCTTTAGCAAGGAGAACTGACAGTCCCAACAGCTTGGCAAACTCTTCAGCAGTGAGGGAGCCTTTATCAGACACCTGGGAAAATCAAAAGAGAAAGAAACCTCAATTAAACCAAATGCATTCCCAATAAAACCACCGCTCTGTGTTTTTAGATTATTACAAAATCCTCATTATCACAAAACACTGACTGAATAATTTAATAAATTTTTTTATTCATATTAAAAAAAATTTATATAATTGTGATTTACACAAACATACAATTAAATAGTCCAAATAATCTGAAATACAATAGCTACAACCATCCTATATAAATATTTTATACTTAATATATAAATATTATATATATATATATATATATATTATATTTTTTTATATATATATATATATATATATATATATATATATATATATATATATATATATATATATATATATATATATAAAATATATATTTATATATATATATATATATATATATTCATTGTTTTTTTTGCATTACGGATGTAATGGCCATTTTTTGGGGAAACATTGAGAAGACATAACGAAAATGTCATTGCAAAGCAAACCATTTTAATGGTTACTTAATATTTTAAAGGCTTCATTTTCTATGAGCAAAATCTATTTTCTGATTCTTATTTTAGAGTGAAATATGACCCAGTTATGATCTTGACAGGTATACCAAATCTAATAGCTGAAACAATGTGAATAGAGCAATAATTGCCATCTCATGTCAAACGATCTTCAAATATGCTTTGTTTTTTTGAACATTGCTCTCGTTTACCACATCTGTCTTGGACTCTTCAGAGATGGAAATTTCTAATCTGACACGCCTCACGTTCCAGTTCTTTGACCTAAAACGCCACCCCCGATCACATCTGCTAGCTGTGTCTTGTCCAAAACACTTTGAAGGTGGTTCATTTCATGCAATTTCTAGGAGAATGAGATGGGAAGCCTCTCTCACTCTGACCACGAGCATTCAATAGAAGTGGACGAAATTGGCTGTACAAGTTTGTGGTCATAGATCCGATCCAATTTCCACTAATAACCCGTAATTAAACATGACAGAAAGTTTCTGCATGATGTTTGAACGGCCACATAAGTGATTTCACAGATGGGGAAAATGATGGCATGACACTCACGTTATCTAGAGCTGAGGCAATCATTTCCTCTTCACTGTGGGACTGGAGTTGAACAACCATCACCCCGCTGTCAAATACTCGCAACCTGACAGGGAAGGAAAAATGTGGGTTTTTTTGTTGCTGGTTACTTAAGACCTCAACAAGACATTACTACTTCATAATCTAATTGTGTGTAAGCTAACTGTGGTTTATGAGTCAAATGGTTGTTTTCTTTTGAAAGTTGGAAAATGCAGCCAACAGACAGAGGGCGGACATGGGTCCTGAAAACAGGAAGTCTGCCAGGAAGTGGCTGACCGATCCCACACTGAGCCGCCTCTGCCTACAAAGCCTGGCTCGTACAGACACATGCACATTCGTTCACGTTATGCAAACACACATATAAATATAAATGCTCACACCCTTACCGTAGAGGAAGTTTCTGTGACTCAAACACCTTGCAGGCATTGACCAAGTCCTCTGGAGAGAGAAGCTGGGAAAAATATTTGCAAGAGATAGGTTATTCGTCTTGAATCGATTTATCCAGAATGTTTTTAAAATATTTATCAAAAAAAAAAAAAAAAAATACTATAGAACTACATAGATCTTTCTGCATATTTCATTTGAGACATATCAATTAAATGTAATGACTCTAAAAATGTATTGGGTGAAAATATTTTCCTTAGATAATTTACTGATAAATTTGCTGATAATTTACTCACCCCCATGTCATCCAAGCATGTCCACGTCTTCTTCTTCAGTCGAAAAGAAATGAAGGTTTTTGATGAAAACATTCCAGGATTTTCTCCATATAATGAACTTCAATGGGAACCAAACGGTTCAAGGTCCAAATGAGAGTTTCAGTGCAAACTGCAAACTGTTCAAAGGGCTTTAAAACGATTCCAGATGATGAATAAGGGTCTTATCTAGGACCCAATATTTGTTCATTTTGATGAACGAATTTGAACAGGAGAATCACAAATGCTCATCACAGAACAGAGCAAGGCGACCATTTGTGCTTATAAAACTTAAACTTTTTTATTTATTTTTTAAATGACCGATCGTTTTGCTAGATTAGACGCTTGTTCATCATCTGGTGTCGTTTAATGCCCTTTGAAGCTGCACTGAAACTCTCATTTGGACATGGAACCGTTGGTTCCCATTGAAGTCCATTATATGGAATAAATCCAGGAAATGTTTCTGCAAAAACCTTAATTTCTTTTCAACTGAAGAAAGAAAGACATGGACATCTTGGATGACATGGGGTGAGTAAATTATCAGAAAAAGTTTTTTTAAAAGTGAACTACTCCTTTAAAGCTTAGTATGATTATTTTTGAAAGAAATTAAAACTTTTTTCAGCAAGGATGCACTAAATTGATCAAAAGTCATAGTAAAGACATTTATCATGTTACAGAGTTGCATTTCTAATACATGCTGTTCTTTTGAACTTTCTAAAAAAAAATATTACAAACTTTTCATGCAGTGGTGTATTTTTCAAAGAAAATTTTTAAGTAATTAAAATTAGAATTTCTTTTAGAATTTTTTAAACAAAATAGGTTTTGTGGTCACAGCACATGGCATTTTTAACCCTGAACTAACCTATCCTATGATGATACAATGGTCAAACTATCTTTTAAATTATTTTCCCAGGATGTTGGTTGCAGAATATGAGCTTGATTATTTAACTTTTATTAAATAATTAAAGCCACTAAAAGAACCCTGAAAAACAAATAAATAAATAGTAAATAATATAATAATAATACTATTAAAATAAATAAATAAATGAATAGATGTATATACTGTAAATTAAAAAGACAGTAGAAAATATAATAAGCCTTATGCCTATGCATTAATAATTGAAACGTTTAAATTAAATTTTTTAGTTTTTTCTTATGTTAATAAAGTTAGCATAACCCAGAGATTAACCTGAGAGCAAGTTTTACAAAACGCAGTGATATAGTCAAACACGTCTGATTTCATGTGAGAGTTTGCTCTCTACTCTTAATGCTGCTGGAAGAAGATCAGGATCAGATCTGATTAACTCAGCTTCTGTCTTGATTGTAGCAGTCCAGATTCATCTTACCTCCATCCCACGGGCTCTGTTCACCAGACAGTACACTTCAGTGAGGGCCATCATTCCTCCACGCTCCTACAGAGACAGATAATAAAGATCATTAGAGGCTGAGGAAGACTAAGGAAGGAAGGATAAAATTCGCATAATATTAAGACAAAATGTACAGCCAGCTGATCATATTGATCATAATCACAAATTAAACTCCAACAAAATTAAGAAATTTGAGATAATGATAAGCTGTAAATTATCATGATTAACACTCAACTTCACCAAATAAATCAACAAACAGAAATATTAAACTCAGTTGCAATTACGGTACTAAGAAGAATATAGATCTAGGCACTGACCCTTGCAAAAATTTGTGGTCGATAAGATGTTTTTGAAGTCTCTATTTAAGGCTGCATTTATTTAACTATTTGATAAGCATGTTTCATAGAAATCATAGAGATGCATATAAACACACACCTCCAGTGGGGCTTGCAGCATGTCTCCCAGCTGTTTGGCGAGTTGGATGTGGTACTGTGTGCCAGAGCCGTGCGTCTCTCTGGTCACTGGGTTGGCTATACCCATACTCAGCAAATAAGACTTAAAACGCAATGGTCTGTCAGAAAGCACACAAAGCAAACATGACTAATTTAATTGCAGCTCCACACTAAATATATAGCCTACTGAACAGCACTGCGAATTTCTAACAGCCAGTTATAGCATATGAACTTCAACATTTTCAACATTTTGCATCTACTCATTTTGAGATGTGCCAAAGTTTTTTCCTCATCTGATTATGGACCTCTGTAATAACAGGTCATTTTCTGTCCAATAAATATTTATATGTTTCCATTTGGATGCAATCCTGCACTTAAGAAACATATGCGCTCTGATTGGTGGGTCTCAATCCTGGCTGCTTTTCAGCTCGATTCTAAGTTCTATTTGTGTCACAGTCTCATTTCCCAGCCCTTGACATCCCCGTGCAAAGAGTATTTTGCGAGCCACTGGGATTTCTGGGCTCTGTGTGGATTACACTGCTAATGTTTTCCATGCTTTGGACTTATAAGACACTCCAATGAGCCCTAGAAAATTACAAATATACATACATGATCAAATGTAATATTTTATTCAAAAGAAAGGATTGATATACACACCTATTAGAGGCATACCTGTGCATATATGATAAATAAAACTAGACAGATAACTATAACAATACACATCGCAGCTGTTATCTACATGTACTCTAAGAAAGCCTATTAACTTAAGCAGGATAAAAGCAGTAATAGACTTTGAGGAGGAAACAGCCTTATAAAAAGGCAACAACCTCCACTTACAAGTTCATATACACTAGTAAATCACATACATTTATAATGTTACAAAACATTTATAATGTTACAAAATATTACTTTCAAATAAATTATGTTCTTCTATGAACTTTCTATTTTTTAAAGAATCCTGGAAAAAATAGATCACGGTTTCAAGAAAATATTAAGCAGCATAACCGTTTCCAACATTGATAATAATAAGAAATGCTTCTTATGTACAAACTTAGCAAATTATAATGATTTCTGGAGGATCATGTGAAACTGAAGACTGAGTAATGATGCTGAAAATTCAGCTTTGCTATCACAGAAATAAATTACATTTAAAATATATTCAAATCTAATACCGTTCTTCTAAATTGTAATACTATTTCACAGTATTAATGTTTTTACTGTATTTTTTATCAAATAAATGCACCCTTGGTGAGCAAACAAAAACATAAAAACACTTCAACTCAGAGCTGTAATATCATCACTCCGGAAAGGGAAAGGATTTTTCACGAGTGATGATATTACTGTGCAAGTCGAAGTGCTTCCAAGCACTTGCTGTGGTTTTCCACCATACATAATAGTTATCCACTTTATACGCTTAGAAAAGCGCAACGTTTTATTTTTGCGTCACCATTCTTGGTCGAGTTACTCTATTTGTGTAAATGTATTTAAATAGGGAAAACGTGAAGGTGTTTGGTCGCTTCTCTGCTTGGCCCATATTGAATGAACTGGGCTAGTTAAGTGCTATCAAGTGTCTCGCGCACCAGCGATTGAGTGCACGCACTGAGACGAGAGAGGTATATATCGACTCGTCTTAGTTTAATATGAATAAACAGTGGAGTATCCCTTTAAGCTCACCTCATCTTCTGTGATGTCACCCTGTTTGTCTTTGATTTTGTTGGCAATGGATCTGGAGAGCTCCACCATCTCTTTTGCCTACAGGGAAAGATAATAAGTCGCTGAAACAAGGCCGATAAACCTGACCGTGGCTGTATTCTGCCTGACCCACAGACCTCCTGAGTGACTGACCTTTTCCATTAGTTTACTGAGATCCTCAAAGGCCTGAAAGAAGAGACAGATATTAGAATGCAAACGTGAAAAAGGTGATATCCAAAAAACCTCTTTATCACAAGCATAAATCACTGGGTGTGCCCACACCTAACAGGATATCCCACCGCTGTGCACTTTCTTTTTATCGTCCATTATAGCTGTGCCAGGAAGCTAATCAGAGCTATGAGGTCATCTAGCATTAAACACAGGGTGCAGTTTTCTTTCAACATCAGGGGCCCATCAAAAGGGGATCACGGCACCCAATGCCTGATTGTGGCCACAGCTTTCCTTATTATCTCATGCTAGTATCCCAGAGCTCTTTAGTTTAGATATGACTACCTGTCAGTCTGTTTCTTACCTCAGAAATGTTTTTATCCGTCTCTTTCTTTTCTCCTCCAACTTCCGTTCAATACCCACAATGCCCACTGCACGTGTCCTTCCTGCCTACAGAACCACAGGAAAAAAGAAAAGAGAAAAATGAGTCTTTGTTAAGCACACCACGCACAAACAATAACTAAAAAAAAAAATCCAAACAAATGACAATGGAACAGGAAGGAAAGGGTTTGGCCGTGGGTCACTGTTTCAGGGCTACGGCATGTTCCTTACGAAGATACAGTCTTTAAACAACTGCCATACAAATGTGAAAAATGTTTGGGGTTGGTAACATTTTTTATGTTTTATGTTTTTGAACAGAAGTATCTTATGCTGCAATTATTTGATCAAAAATACAATAAAAACAGCAATATTGTAAAATATGAGTAAAATTAAAAAAATACTGCTTTATATTTGAATATATATTTTTAAAATGTTATTTATTCCTGGGTGGCAAGGCTGAATTTTCAGCATCATTACTCCAGTTTTCAGTGTCACATGAACCTTCAAAAATCATTTTACTATGCGTGATGCTCAAGAAACATTTTTTATTATTATCAACATTGAAACAAGTTATGCTTCTTAATATTTTTGGGTAAACTAACTGTGATAAATGTTTTTCAGAATTCTTTGAAGAATAGAAAGTTCAAAAGAACAGCATTTTTTTTCAGAATTTATATTTCGGAGTGAACAATCCCTTTAATGCATACTTGTTGAAAAAAAAAAAGTACACATTTCTTTCAAAATTGTATTTTTCTAAAACCAAACTTTGGAATGGTAGTGTATTTTGAACAGCAACATTATTAACATTATTATTTTTTGTTTTATTTATTATTTCGATGACAGAAACAAATAACAATTATAAAACTTGATAATGATATCAAGTAATATATATATATATATATATATATATATATATATATATATATATATATATATATATATATATATATATACTTGGATAGTTATAAAAAGGTTTTAAGCTATCAACATAAACATTTACAAAATAATACAGATCTTTAAATAAGCACAAAAACAAAACAATAAATAGAAAAAAAACATGTACTGTATATTATTAAAACATTAAGTAACATTCAAAGTCTCTGTCTGAGCTGACCTTGGGTCCTGTTACTGTGGGGATCGGCTGTGAGACGGGTGTATTCTCCCATCGCTTCTGAGTCATCTCTTCTGTTAGACGTCTGTAAAACTACACATCAAACACAGCACAAGTTACATTATTTACACCTTCCTAACACCTCATCTGCTCCGTTCCTGTGTAAGTGTCATGACTGCTTATGCTCCAAACTGTATTAAGCCAGATTTAGTGGAGTAATTAGCTCCATGCATCATCTCAGTTGAAATATTTTTGTGACATCACTCCATCAGTTACTGACCTCAATCTGCCCATGTTCCTTGAAGGACAGCTTTATATAAGAGTACTTGCTCTGCTGGTAGGGGCCCGGCTCCTTATTTTCAGGGGATGGATACAGGTGAATAACAATCTTGGCACTGCAGGGTTTGAAAGGCAACAATTTAATTTTAATATATAGATTAATAAGCAGATTTACAGGTTGAAGCTTCCATTATTATTACTGCATGTTCCATATGTCAGATGTGTGATGTTACCTCTTTCCGATGCCTGCTGCTTGCTCCTCAAAGTATATGACCTGTGACAGGGGTATGCATATACAGCATTCCTACAGAACAACATATTAGAGGAATCAAAAATGTAGGCAAATACAAGTGCTCTCAAATGTTCTCAGTTTAAAGCAAAAGGACAGGAAGAAAAGATGACGGATCAATATCAGAAAATATACTTAGTAAAGTAAAATATAATCGATGACAGAAAATATACTGAAGATGACATTACATGACTCTTCTGGTCTCTCCAGAGCAGGCGATGGGTACTGAGAAGAATGGCTCCAATATCAAGTTTAGCCTGTCAATGAGGAAAAACAGAAATCTGTGATTTACGGAACATTAATGTACACCATTTAAGTAGAGCACATCTTTATATGATCTACTAGGTAACATTTTACAATATGGGTGCATCTGTTAATGGTCCTGTATTAAAACTAGCATGAACTAAAAGTCATTTATTTCTTTACTTGTCAATGTTAGTTAATAAAATACAATTCTTCATTTTTCTATTAAGTCATTAGTTTACAGTGGATTTAACTAATTTTAACTTAACTTTTAATTTTTAAAAACGTATTAATAAATGTTGAAATTAACATTAACTAAGGCTAACAAATGCCTTAGCAACTTATGTAGTGAACTAATGTCAACATTCAACAATTTAATCCTTATTGTAAAGTGTTAAATCTTCTAGTAGGCTATATTTAATAGCCTTTATTCTAAAATTGTATTTTTTATCTCTTTTAACAATTTTAATAAGCCAAATACATGGTCTCAAAAATGTTTCGTCATCTATAATCTTATAGATTATTGTCAAAACAGAATTTTCGACATGGATGTCATTTTATAACTTTTAGCTGTATTCACATGAACTATCTAACCTTGTCTTCCCTGTCGTAAAGTCTCACTCCTCTTTGTTGAATTACTAACGTTTCGTTTATCTCAAGGAGCCCATTTGTCCAAATAAATCTGTCCATTTTTATCAAAATAATAAAACAAAAGGGAAAAACAGTACTAGAGCATATTAAACATACACATGAAGCTAGAGCTGTTTACTTCCGCTAAAGATGTCCGAGAATACGCCTGTCTCAAAAATATGACAATCCATTCAAAGAAAGCCGCAAAATTGTATTTAATACGTGTTATATAAAGTCATACAAATACAATTATTATATATATATATTTCAGTTTTCATATTGTGAGAATTATATTAATACTAATACATAACTAGTTTGTTGTTGTTGCACGCAATTGTCAATATTTTTGACATCTAAAAACAACAACCAAGTTAAAATATAGATAATAAAATATTAATGATTTACTAAATGCCATTTAATTCAAAGTAAAATGTCAACTTCTAGAGGCGCATTTAGAAACAGACGCCTTCGTTTCGGGGTCCTGACAAAGAAAGTAGCAGACGAACTGCAGCATTAGCATCTCTGCTAAACCCCATCAAACACCGAAACTATATCAAAATAAGCTAAATTGGCGCGTGAACTATGACCTTCAATCACTTCGGCAATTTTTTTAATCTGCAACAAGCATGACAAAAGACTTGCATGTCTGTGAAGAATGATGAATATGAAGAGTGTGGATTTAACACTGGACTATTGTTGTTCCTCATGTCAATGATGCCAGTCGGCACTTAAAGAGACCGCCATCCTTCTGTTGGACTCGCTGAACCTGTCCGAAAAGGATTCACAAAAATATATATATAAGATTATATGCAAAAAGTTGATGAATTCAGACAATAGTGCTGTGAATAATTAAAGGGGGTTACTGCATGAAGTTTCCCATCAGCAGGTGAATGAAGGATTGTCATTGAGATGCTGTAAGAGGTTTTGATCATCAATACAGTGATCAGAGAAGATGGACAAGAAATCCTTTGATATCGTTTTGGACGAGATCAGAAAGGTACCATTTATATTTACAAAATGATATGGGTTATCTGTTAAGGAGGTAGGGAGTGGTGATCAGTTATCAGTGATTATTATTATCATTATTGAATAAGCAGCAGTATACATTTATTATATTATATTTTCTTTTGTTCTGAAGTGTGTTTTGACAGATCAACGAATCAAAGCTATAGAACAGGTTCATGGGTATTTCTCCAGTGAACAGGTATGTTGACATTGTAACACCAAGGAACAGTAATTCCAGTATTTTACATCTGCTTACCTGTCAAACTTCCTTCCTCAGGTGATTGACATTTTGAAATACTTCTCCTGGGCAGAGCCCCAGATAAAGGCTGTCAAAGCCTTGCAACATGTAAGAATTATGCTTCTTTATATTTCTTTATCCACAATCTTCTGACACAATTTAACCACATAACATCTTCCTGCAGAAAATGGTTGCAATTCCAACAACAAAGGCTGCAAACATCCTTAATTGTTTCACATTCTCAAAGGACAGAATAATTGTACTGGAACTCATAGCTCTGTAAGTTACACTCTTGTCTACCTAAATGATTATACACATCAGAAAATATCCAAACAATTCAAATATAATCAAGCATTGCATTATGTAATGTGTTTTGTATAGAAATATTTCTGATGCCCAAAACTACCGTCCTGTGGAGGATGTGTTTGGTATTCACCTTTCCTGAGAGGAAACATGCAAGAAGGATCCTAGAGCAGGTAAAACGTGGATTTAGAAACTTTGCTAAATCTAGATTGTATTAAATGAATGAGGATTTTAATGCAGGCCATGTCTGTGATTTGTTCAGGTTTGTAAAGTTGGATGTAAAGCTCCAGTAGCGATGATTTCATCCTGTGGGATGATCCCAGGGAACCCTTATCCCAAAGGCAAACCCAGTCAGGTCACAGGGACATTCCCTGTGAGTTCCCTTTCTTAATAAATTTAAATGTATATCTTTTAATTTAACTATTAAAAAATAATTATGGCTTTTATTGAAACTTTCAAGGGAATTTCTGCCAAAAAGGATGGAGAGGATGCAACCCTGGATGGAAAGGGAATTGCTGCGCGCATACTCGGACCAAGCAAACCGGTATGTTTTACTGGCTAGGTGTCGTCTGTCAAAAAGCTTTTGATGCTTCATTAATAAGGCAAAAAATCATGTTATCTTGGATAATGGATGGGTCTCTTTGATATCATATCTTTACTGGTCCTTTCATCGCATATATTTCTATTTTTCCAACAGTCACCATCCACATACAATCCACACAGACCTGTGCCATATCCTATCCCGCCATGTCGTCCACACGCCACCATTGCTCCAAGTAAGACTCTTTTTCTTCAGATTAAAAAGGAATTATTAAGTTGTCTGGGAAATTATCTCACTAATGGACAAAAGAAATATGGAGTAGACCATGTATATGCCAGCAGAGTGTCTGTGTACAATATGGAAATGGATGCAGAATGTTCTTACCCTCTTCTCTGGATGCTGCTCAGGTGCGTACAACAACGCAGGTCTGGTGTCAGTAGGTGGGGTCATCACTGCCACTGTGCCACCCCCACCCTACCGAGCCACTCTCAATTCGGCAGGTACAACGTGCAGTTGCTGTTGCTAGCACTGTGTGCTGCCTTTAACAGCTGTGACGGCAATGTAGACGCTACCTCACCATGGCATGCTCTAAATCTGCAGCACCTATAGCATGCAATATGTTCATGCTTAAAACTCTCTCCAGGGCATTCTTTACTGTTCTAACTGAGCTAATGTTGTCATTTCTATTTGCTATGACTGATTATAAGGAGCACAAATTCTAAAATGCATATTATTGTAACTGATTTTTCGGAATCAATGTGTGAAAGCAAAGGTCTGGGGTTGTTTTTTTTTTAAAACGACACTTGGTTACTCTGAGGCACTTGCAATGGAAGTAATCTACACTAGTTAAGTTAAGAGCACAAATGTGCACAAAATTCTTTTTGTAATGAAAAGTAATGTTTTAGACTAATGTAACATGCCTACATTTCACTTGATAATTTTCTCTTTATAAAAGGTCCTTGCACTATTGTGCAAAATTTACAATTTACCAGTTTTTTATTATCATTATAGGAGTTAGTGCATATAACTTATTAGTATATCAAGTTTTTATATTTTTACAAACCGAGGGGATGAGTGGATTTTTTTAACCCAGAACATTTTGCCTGCTTGCTTTTACCACAAGGGGGCACTGTGACATATAGTGTCAGTCAATGTTTTGAGCATGAGTGCTTGTCTCCGTTGCATTGCGCATCTTATGGTGCTTCTAAAAGATTGGGGCATTTCCTGAATTCTCTCTTGCTTTCTTTCTAATGCGTCTAACACTAATAAACCAAGATGCATGTGGTGCCTGTGTCTAAATTTATATATTTATAATCTATATTTCATTGTGCTTATCGTTTCATATTTCCAGGTTACAGCCGACCTGGCAGTCAACAAAATCCAACGTCCAGCATCTCTGGCACACCTGCTATTTCTCCTCATAGCTCCACCCCATCTACTCCCGTCACCCCCCAGCCTCATCCTACCACACCAATCACTCCGGTTTTCCCAGGCATGGTCCCATCCCAGAATCCTGTAACACCCTCCCCTACTCCTGCACCCTCACCCTCAGTCATCAAAGGGCCTCCTGCCCAGCTGGCTCTCCCCAAGTTGCCTCTAACTCCAGTGGCCACACTACACCTGTTCCCTCTCCATTCGCTGGCATGCCCCCTTCTGGTAGAAACACCCCTTCAGTCATCAGAAGTCATACCCCATCTGGAAACACCCTGTGGTACACCCGGGCCAAGTACAAGCATCCCTCCTTCTCCGTTCCACAATGCACCCGTACTGAAACGCCTTCCGGTGGCCTCACACCTACTCCCAGAGCGACTGGCAACCCCCTGACTCCTCATGGAGCTGTGGGATTACCCTCAAAGAAGGGCTTACCCACCTTCCTCAGATTCCCAGTCAGGCACTTCCATTCCCTAGCACTACCTCTACCCAGCCACATTCAGTTATCCGTAGTTACACACCCTCAGGAATGTCCTCTATTACTCCTGGACGCTCTACTCCCATCATGCAAGGTGTTGGAGGATTATCAGTGGCTCCTGCTGCTCATAGTCCTAAACCCTCTCCTGGATTGACATCCCAGGCAGCCATGATTAGCCCTGCTTTCTTTAGCGAGCAGCATGCCAACTCCATGGCCCGGCATGGTGGAGGTAGTGGAAGCAACAGTCCTGTCCATTCCGCTTTCAAAGGTCCCTCTCGCTCTGGCACCCCTTCTCTTAGCTCTCTAGTAATGCCTAACTCAGGTGTTCTTACCCGACCTGTGGGCATGGCCCATGGTGCTGCCTCACCACAGTCTTCGTTGCCCAGCACCATAGCTGGACTACACAGTCTTTCCTCTGCTCTGGGCTCTCAGTCTGCAAGCAGCCCTGCTCCTCATTTTTCAGCAATGTCTCCTTTTTCTGGAGCCCAATCCTCCATTTCCTCTCCATCCACTCCTACTCCTCCGGTCTCATCTGTGTATTCTGGTTTAGCTCACTCTAGTGCTCCCACTCACTCCCCCTTTGGCCTGGGATTGACCACGGGTCCCTCAGTGTTCCCGGGTCTTCCTCCCGGCCCAAACTCTGCCTTCCCAGGGTTTGGAGGCTCTGGACCCCCTTCAGCAGGTAGTCCAGTGCTGTCCTCCTTAATGGGGCTTCCAGGTGCCTCTTCCTCAGTAGCCACCGTTGCACCTCTCCAGGCAGCAGTCGCAGCGGCCGCCGCCGCAGCAGGAGTCCCCTCCTCTTCTCCTGTGCTTCCTGGATTCGCCTCTGCATTCAGCTCTAACTTCAACCCTGCTCTGGTTGGCCAGGCTGGGTATGTTTTTTCTTCTTCTTCTGTTTAGTTAATTTGCATATGAATTGTATGTGATATGAAAACAACTGTTCTAAAAACCTTGTGAACTTCCTACTTAGCCAGCAATATAGTTGCACTACCAAACACAAAGGCTTTTCCAAAATGTTGGAAGCCTAATTACAATTAAGTCAGTGATCTCAAACTCAATTCCTGGAGGGCCACAGCTCTGCACAGTTTAGCTCCAACCAGCTCCAATTCACACTTATAAGGAAGTTTCTAGTAATCCTGAAGACCTTGATTAGCTCAATGGATCTGGATCAGGTGTGTTTGATTAGGGTTGGAGCAAAACTTGCAGAGCTGTGGCCCTCCAGAAATTGAGCTTGACTTCACTGATTTAAGTTATGTCAAGTCACCATTATTTATATAAAGCTTTTACCATACAGGTGGTATCAAAGCAGCTTCACAGTGATAACTTAGAAAATAATCCGACACGGATCAATAAAATATGTTGAATATTAAATGTCCCCAACTAAGCTAGCCAAAAGCCAAGGCAACAGTGGCAAGGAACCAAAACTCCATCAGGTAATTGAATGGAGAAAAAAACCTTGGGAGAAGCCAGGCTCAGTCGGGGGCCAGTTTTCCTCTGGCCAATGACAGAACAGTGTGTGGGGAGCATTTCCATCTGTTTGGAAGTCGAAGTAATCACACACCAGTTTGAAGACGAGATGTTAAGGATCAATGCCGATGGCTGTCATGTCGATGAGGGCGGCACTTAAGGATGAGTTGGGATGGGTCCAGGCGCAGGTCCACCATAGAGAGTCCCTCGGGATAAACAGAGAAATTAATATTAGCGTAGACGCCATCCTTTATATAATGTACCAAGTACATCAGGATTTACGGACGTGTTCCAGGTTCCGGCTGATCTAAACTATGCAGCTTAATTTTGAATTAAGGAAGTCTATAGTGTGTTATGTGTATACATAACACACTATAGAGATAGAGATAGGCCATAGAGATGTGTTTTTAGTCTAGCTTTGAACTGACAGAGTGTGTCTGCTTCCCGGACAATGGGAAGATTGTTCCAGAGTTTTGGTGCTAAATAGGAAAAGGATCTACCACCAGCAGTCGTTTTTGATATTCTAGGTATTATCAACTGGCCGGAATTCCAAGAATTGCAATAGACGTGAAGGACTACAACGCATTAATAGCTCGCTCAAGTACTTGGGAGCTAAGCCATTTAGTGCTTGTATAAATTCTCAAACGTATCAATAGCCATTCAATGTAATTACAAATGGACTCTGTTTTATTCAGAACTTGTGTATTATGGGGTCTTCCTCTTAGGATGCTGCCTTAGAATGATTATGTAGTCAGTGGGCAGGTCACTGGGTTGGGCACTAATGTCAAACATTTTCCAGTTGATATGCTCTCTGCAAAGTCCAAAGTCTATACTTTCAATTCTTTGTATTGTCAGAGTGATGTATGGATTCCTCAAAGAAATTGAAAATCTGTCAAAGTAAACCATAACCTTCCAAGCATTTTATGGTCATATGGCTGATTAACTCAAAGTTCAGAATCGTGGGTCTCTCAACGTATAACACGTGATTTAGTGCAGTCAAGGCCCAGGGTGTTATCGTAGTGAGCACATATGTCATATGCTATAGCTTTTCTGATTACACGGTTGTCTTTGAATTTGTGAAACTACCTAACAAATTCAATCTTTTTTGAATTTGGATCTGACAGTAAGATAATCAATAGAATTGCATTTTGAATAGCCTGTAATGTTGCTTAATGTGTTACTCAGACTAACTGGAAGTCTTCAGGCCCCTGGAGGTGGAGCTTTCCCAGGGTTGCTGTCTTTCCCCCAGGGATGCCCAGCTTCTCCACAACAGCATCCCCTGTTGCCCTCTCTGGTCTACACAACTCTGCAATGCAATCTGCACTCTTGCAGGTAGAGCACACATGCTCTTTGTCTGTATCTCTATCTCTCTCATCTATCTGTCCGTCTCTCTCTGCCTATGTTTATATGAGTCTTCAGACTGCTAATTGATTTATTAAAGGGTCACTGGCTATTATTATTAGTATGTCTATTATTATGATTACGAGCAAGATTTTTAAAAGAATTTGCAAATCAAATGTTTGTTTTATTGCACGTGATTGCAGGCTCACTCAGCATCAGCGCTGGACGGTTTCCTCCCAGGCGAATGGATTCACTAACTACCCTGCAGCCGCTACTTCGAGCTTTCCTCTGCAGCCTGGCCTGCACCCATCACTGGGCTGGCAGTAGCGCGCATTAAGAGGACAGGCATATTGGAAACTATGAGTGGGTGTGTGAGTAAATAATGCAGAACATTGTGGACGGTTGTGCTCTGCATGAAAAAGATGTGTCTAAAAGGGTTAGTTCAACCAAAAATTTTTAATTCTGTCATTGATTACTCACCCTCATGTTCGTTCCAAACCCTTAAGACCTTCGTTCATCTTCGGAACACAAATGAAGAAATCTTTGATGAAATTCCGAGAGCTTTCTGTCCCTCCATAGACAGAAAGGCAACAACCACTTTCAAGGCTCAGAAAGGTAGTAAAGACATAGTTAAATGTGACTACAGTTGTTCAACTTTAATGTTATGAAGCAACAAGAATACTTTTTGTGTGCAAAAAAACAAAGTAACATCTTTATTGAGGAATTTCTTCTCTTCTGTGTCAGTCTCCTGCACTGTTGACGTATTGAACAGTGCAGCGCTTCCGGGTTCTATGTCAAAATGCCGGCTTTGTATTGGCCAACTCCTGCGTCAGCATCACAAGCATGTGTCATGGTGCTCTTGTGAACAGCGTCGGCCAATTGAACCTGGAAGCGCTGCTGCACCGTGGTAACATAAACAGTGTAAGAGACTGATACAGAAAGAAGAAATTCTTAAAATAAAGTCATTTTTGTTTGTTTTTTTGCGCACTTAAAATATTCTTGTCTCTTCATAACATTAAGGTTTAACCACTCGTGTCACATGGACTATTTTAACGATGTCTTTACTACCTTTCTGGGCCTTGAAAGTGATCGTTGCGTTTCTGTCTATGGAGGGACAGAAAGCACTTGTATTTCATCAAAAATATTTTAATTTTAATTCTTTTTTTATTTTAAGGTCTTATGGGTTTGGAACTACATGAGGGTATTTTTAATTGTCATAATTTTCATTTTTGGGTGAACTAGCCCTTTAATGCAAACTAATGTGGCAGCTTTACTCTCCACTAATTCCCTGTAGAAGAGACTCAAATGTCTCAGATCGAGACATAAACTTGTGGTATAGTGCTCTGCATTAGCAGATCATCATTTTGATTCACTTTTGAGAGCTGGGGTATTCTCATATATATTTGAAAGGATGAAATGGATACTGAAATTAAGTATTATTTTTGGGGGGTGGGGGCTGTAGAAGTAACTAGGGCTTAAATTTTAATTTTAAATATACACCAGTAGATGAACTGTGAATAGTGTGGGTGTCTATTTTTCTTTCCTTGTATCATGAAGTAGTGAGTGAATTAACTGATCTTTTCTTCAGATGTTGGTCAAATACTGTAAATGTAAATACCCTTTGAGATTGGGTAAATAAGATGTTTGCTCTTTGTACTGTAGCTGGTTTTTATTTCCCCCCAACTTAACCTTGCAGACGTCTCTATAGGATTTGAATGAGTTGTGCAATTTTGCTGATATTAAGAGTCAGAACCATGAATTTTGCATGTATACAATATGTGTAGATCTCATTTGTCTCCATTATATATGATAAACTATAATAAAGAATATGGTAGGTGTAGATAATCATTAGTATGTTCTAACAGCATAATGAAATAAAAGCTCTTTTCTTAGACTTTCTTTGTTTGTGTTTATTCAGATTTTTTTGTTGTGGCATGATTTATCACTGTTAGTTAAGGAATTTCCAGAATGACCATAAAACCCACAGTAACCTTTTAAAATGAGATTCTACAGAAGTAGTCACTACAGACAAAACCAAATTCAAATAGATTAGCTACCAGGATTCTGTTCTGCATTCATGTTTGCCACATAGCAGGCCTGACATCACTGCAACTGCATTACTCTCTTCCACGTCATGAATCACGAGACTTTTCATAACGACTAAGTTACCACTTGACCTTTAGTTCACTTTTTCTTGGATTTATGAAATACTACCTATGACTATACGTTTTCCATGCAAACAATGAATGGAAGTCCTCATAAGACTAGATATAAGTAATAGAATGGTAATATTTAAATAGGAAATATAGTTCAAACGGTTTGGGGATGGGGGCGGGGCACACTGGCTAAAATGAACGGAAGTGATTCAGAGAAATCACAATAATCTTCATTAAAAACATCAGCTGGATAACATAAAGTGAGTGGTGTCATAAGACCATTAGAGTCTGTAAATGATCTTCTAATTGCATTGCCAGCAAGGCCACACCCTTCATGGGAAGTGCTGTAGCAGTACAAAAACATCTCTCAGTTAACCTCAAAGCCAGTGCTGTCTTCTACACATGGTAGCAACACAACCATATGGAGATGGAGTCTGAAGTGGAGCGAGGTGCCCAGAGCAAGCAGAATCTAATCAGTAAGACAATCTCTCTGTTTTTTCTGTGAACTGTAACTTGCTGAGAATATTATACAGTAATATAGTAACCATCTTAACTAAAACTACAGCACTTTAGTATGGTTTACGGTTGACTGAGTTTGTGTTCCTTAACTATGGTGTGTTAGGTTGGTATAATTTGCATTAGTGTTTGATTTGCAAAGTGGTCAATTTGCCAGACCGGTTCACAATTGTTGCATGAGGGAAGAGAAAGAAAGAATACAGTACATAGTACAGTTGTACTTAGTGTAGTTTTTAGTATTCCAAGTCACGTGTTGTTTATATATAATTAACCAACAAGAAAGATTAACTAAGCTTGAAGTCAATGGTTTTACACGCAAATACTGTGTCGCAATATAGGGAAGCTAACAAAATCTATAAACAAAAGCGGTAAATGACTGTCAGCTATACGGCTGCCTAGCAAAAACCGTAAAAAATAAACTAAAATATCCTAATTTAAATAAAGTGTGAAAACGTTTACAGAAAAACACTGCTATTTAAAATTTTACAATCTGCCATTTTATAATTTTATAATTTAACTCTCTCAAGACCTCAGCATCTTTACTTATTACAATCCAGACGTTATCTCTTGAGATAAAGTCTGGATTGTCTGTATTGATATTGAGAATTAACAGAGGTTTGAAGTCACCATTTTGATGATCAGTGTTTGCTTTAGTCTTGACCCTTCCGTTAGTAATTTATTATTATTATTTTTTCTGGTAGCTTTAACTATGTCTCACATATTTGTTATGGTAGGAATTACTAAGAAACTCAAATCAGAAGATCTTTGTCGCCTTTTAGTGATGATAGTCATCATGTAGTGGCCTGATTTTTGGATACGGAAGTCTGAAATCTGATTAAGTCAATAAATATTAGAAATAAATCAAATCAAAAATAAATCACTACTTTTTCAAAAAGAATAAATGTAACTAACTAATAATGTAACAAATGTATAATAAGGTAACAAATGTATGATAACACTAAAATGTATGATTATATTGTAATTAACGTACAGTTAAATTGTAATAAACACATAATTGTTATAAATGTATAAGACTGTAACAAATGTATAATTAAATTTGACACTACTTTTTTCAAAAAGAATGGCTGCTTTTTTCAAAAAGAATAATGTAATAAAATAATAATTTAACAAATGTCTAATAATAATAATATAACAACTTTTTAGTTTTTTTTAAAGGTAGCGATTCTTTTTGAAAAAATGTGTTGATTCTTTGAAAAAGTACAGATTCTTTTTGGAAAAAGTAGCGCTTCTTTTTGAAGTAGTGGCGATTGTTTTTGAAAAAAATTAACGATTCTTTTTTTTTTAAAATTAAAAGGTTATTTTCTTAAAAAAGTGGTGTTTTTTAAAAGTAGCAATTCTTTTTAAAATAGTAAAGTAAAATATGCAATTATACATTTGTTAGACTTATTATAAATATTTTACAATGCAGTTATACATTTATTAAAATGTTTTTATATGTTTATTACAATGTAATTATACATTTACTTCAGTGTAATTATACTTTTGTTACATTATTATTATACATTTGTTAAGTTAGTATTTTGTTACATTGTTCATTTTGAAAGAATCAGCGATTGTTTTTTAAAGTAGTGATTCTTTTTGAAAAAGTAGCAATTCTTTCTGAAAAAGTAGTGTAAAAGAATGTAATTATACATTTGTTACAGTCTTATTTTACATTTATTACTATGTAATTATACATTTCTGTGAAACACACATTTCTGTAAAATTAAATGATTCTCAATATAGTTAAAAAAGAGAAAGTGACAGTCAGAGAACCTTTTCAGCATTTTGAAGTTTTTGAGTGGGCCCATTATTCTGATTTGAACAATTACATCCGATTAAGAGTGGAGAAAGTGTATTTGAGAGTGTATTAAAGTTTCATGATTTCTTATTTTAAGTGAATAGATTGCTCCAAGCATTGACACAAAATAGTCAGACTCCTGACTGTAAAGTGAGTCATACCGTTAACACTGCAAGTGAACATATGTTCAAATGTGAAAATGTACACACTACTGCATAGAAACCATGGCCTCAGTTGCAAATTGTGTGTGGAAAAAAGGGTGTAGCTTTATCCATCACACTTACATATGATAAGTAATGAGAGGCTTTGTGGGCCAATGTTCACCTACTCATAAAGGGCCACCAAGAATTGATTTATGATGATGAGGGTCTTTCTGGTGACACATTTATCTGAGCTATACTGTTGATCTAGTGAGGGGGCGATATTGATTGCAATGGTGTAAAGTGCTTTTACTCGGGAATTAAAGGTAAAAGATTATAAGATGTGGTTCATGGTTTGAGTGTCATGTATATGTTGCGAACAAAACCATCTAAATAAAATGCTCATTTTAAGTTTAGTAGTCAACTGCTACACTTTGGGTTTGACTTCATGTTAGTCATGTGCTGTTTGTGACAATGTTTTCTTTTGTTGCAGGTGAAAATAATGGGGGTTTGGGTTGCTGTGGGTGGATCCTTGTGATTATCTCTGCGTTTTCAGCATCTTAATATTTCCAATCAGCATCTTCATAAGCATTAAGGTATGAACCGCAATAGAACAAAGAAAACGGATAATCTTGAAAAGTGTTTATTACTATTACTAGGCTCTCTGGACGCCGTTTTGTTTATTGAGGTTCGATGTTTAGGGTCACTGTGATTGACACTCGATTCTCGGCTGGTTTTGTACTGGTTTCATGACTCTTGTATTAAACAGCTTATTTTTTCATCTCAAATAATAAAAGTAATGTATTAAATAAATGTTAACATTTCAAAATTCCAACTTTCACTTACTATAATTTTAAAAATGTTGATATAAAATAAGATAACTAAACACTTTCCTGATATGCAAGTAATAAGTCTTGTATTTGAACAGGAAGCAGATGCCTGAAGGTGTTGTTCAAATGTTTTATAACCCATTTTATGTTTTTCGTTTTATAGATTGTGAAAGAGTATGAGCGTGCGGTCATGTTTAGACTGGGGCGGATAACAGATCGAAAAGCCAAAGGACCAGGTAAACAAGAACGTAAAGTACCTTCTTTAGAACTTAGTAAGAAACTTTACGTCCCACGGCTAAACAAATGCTGGAGTAACACCAGCTTTTAATGTGTTCCCCTGATATGTTCCTGTTTTCAGTTCACACCAGCTGAGGACTTTTGCAGAACTTGTTCTTAAAACAATAATGACCTACAAGGTCAAACTCATGTACAAGGAGTTAGTTTAGGAAAATGTGTTCACAGATCATATAACAAATATAATTAAAAAATGTCACTTGTGTCTAGGAATCTTCTTCATTATCCCCTGCACGGACTCTTTTGTCAAAGTGGATCTGAGAACCATCTCGTTTGACATCCCTCCCCAAGAGGTGAAGTAAAAATAGATACGCAATAAACGGGAAGTTAATATTGAGTAATCTTACTTACATTTAACTAAATTGCCTATTAATATGTCTGATTTAGCTCCGCCAACAAAAATAGTTCCAATCGAAGTAAAAGTGGACGTACAGTAACTGCTAAGTCTTATAGCAAGTAATTCGTTCTTTAACGAATCAGTGTTTCGAATGAATTGTTTGCGTGAACGATTCAATGACTCACTCATAAGGAAAGCCACATGTTTCATCCTTGTATAAAACTGTTTTTGACTGCAAAGTTTAAGGCTGAATTAGGATATATTAACATAATATTTGTGTCATTATAAATGGGAAGAATTGTAATAGCAGTATGCAATATTGAATTCAGCCTAAGTGAATCACCGACTCACTAATGAAGATGTCCCTTGATTTATTCGTCAATGAATCAGTGTTTTTGAACAATAGTTTGAAAGACTACATGACTACAAAGTTTAATACAAAATTTAGCCTACATTTATCAGTTTAAGACTCACGCTTAGTGTTAACTTAAAGGGATAGTTCACTTTGAAATTAGTTTAGTTTAGTTTTAGCTTACCTCAAGATGTAGGTGTATTTGTTTCCACAGTATTTTCAAATATCAGTCATACACTGGAGGCTAAGGGGTCCAGCAAAAAGCATGCACAGAGAAGTCAAAATTAAACATGATTTAATGATTCGTAAATGTAAATACACATTAATGGCCTAAGACATGAAACGAGCGGTTTGTGTGAGAAAACGAACAGTACCTCTTGTAATCATAGCCATGACAAAATGATCTGACGGCACGGGCGCTTCGGTCAGCGCATGCGCTGGTAGTGATCGCTTGAGCGCCTACGTCACTTTTTGTTTATACAGAGATTTCGGAAGTTTTACCTTTCACTAAACATATTTAGATATACGGAAACCGCAATGGAAGACGATTTTCGGTATATCTAAATATGTTTAGTAAAAGGTAAAACTTCCGAAATCTCAGTGTAAATATTGAGTGACGTCACACGCAAGCGATCACTTCCGGCGTAACATTGAACTGATTCAGTTCGGTTCAGTTGGACACTGCACAACTGATTCAGATCACTTGGGCGTCACTGTGATTACAATAGGTAAAAGCGATATAAATACTGTTCGTTTTCTCACACAAACCGCTCGTTTCGTGTCTTAGGCCATCAATGTGTACTTACATTTACGAATCATTAAATCATGTTTAATTTTGAGCTTCTCTGTGCATGCTTTTGGTGGACCCCCTTACCTCCAGTGTATGACTAATAGAGCAACAACGATTTGAAAAATGTCAAAATTGAAAATACTGTGGAAACAAAGACACCTACATATTGGATGCCCTTGAGGTAAGCTAAAACATATCAAAAATTAATTTTAAAGTGAACTATCCCTTTTAAGCATTTAGCCTACCAAGTTTCCATATTTTCATTTTTGTTTGCATTTAGATATTGACCAAAGACTCAGTGACAATTTCTGTGGATGGTGTCGTGTACTTCCGTGTAAGTGACCCTGTTGCCTCAGTGGCAAACGTGACAAATGCGGATTACTCCACCCGCCTACTGGCCCAGACCACCTTGAGGAACGTCCTGGGGACCAAGAACCTGGCTGAGGTCCTTTCTGACCGAGAAGCATCTCCCACAGTATGCAGGTGTGCTTTTATAAGAGACAAAAGTGCCCCCAATTATAATTGCAGTTTGTCCAACAATCCTTATCCCTGCTACAGGTGACTCTAGATGAGGCCACAGATTCGTGGGGTATCAAGGTGGAGCGGGTGGAGATTAAAGATGTTAAACTACCACAGCAGCTGCAAAGAGCTATGGCGGCCGAGGCCGAAGCAGCCCGTGAGGCTAGAGCAAAAGTGAGCGTCACAGCCAAACCTACCTCATGCAACGTTTGGTTTCTGTGTGCATTGGCTCTGTGTGGGATGCCATACCTTAATACTGTTTTGTGATAATGCAGGTCATTTCAGCAGAGGGAGAGATGAATGCATTCCAGGGCTCTGAAGGAGGCGTCTCTGGTGATCGCAGAGTCTCCATTCGGACTTCAGCTCAGATATCTCCAAACTCTCAGCACCATCGCAGCTGAGAGGAACTCCACCATCATCTTCCCTCTGCCCATGGACATGATCAGTCACTTCATGAAGAAATGATCACTGAATATTCACAAAGTCTACAGATGTTTGCTAGTCATTTATTAAGAAGTTTTACATTATTTTCTTATGTGCCATATTTTACACATATTTCAGTTTATTGCATGTTGTAGGAATGATGCTCTATATATGTGTATATAATTACAGTGTCATATTTCTGAAAGTATATCAGTGTTGTGCAACTTTCAAATGCTAATTGCAAAAGTATGCATGAAATTAAATTAAATCTACAGTAAAAACTGAATTTCTTTAGTCATTTTTTCCAAATGGAGGTCTTCAAGCTGTTCTTCATCATAAAGAGTCATTCATTTAGGAGAAGAAGAAATCAAGAATGTCTTTCGGACATTCATATCAGAGTTCTTAGTCCCAGTGTTGTAACCTCTCCATTCACGTAATTATATCCTACCGTACCGTTCCACTAGAGGACACTATTGTCGTGTCAAAGACTTCCTCGGTGTCCATGTCACGGTGGAATCTCAAAGATTTCTGTGTGGTCTTCCATGCTCTCTGGTGTCAGTATCATAGATTCTTCATACACATCCAGACGGAGACAAAGAATAACACTAAAGGGAAGATTTACAGTATAAGTTACATTTCAAAATTTAATCTGTGACCATTTTAAATAGAATTAAACTAAGGTGACCAACGGTCTTGTTTTCCCAGGACATGTCCTGTTTTCACATCCTGTCCTGGCCGTTTTTTAAAAATGTCCTGGTTTTCAAAAAACTGCTGGGAAAGATCAGCTCTACAGCAAAATATAAACAAGGAGGATGAGGAAGAAAAACAGGATAAGAGAGAAAAAAAAATATATATATATATATATATATATATATATATATATAATTAGGGCTGTCAAACGATTAATGATTATTGAAAACTATATATATATATATATATATATATATATATATATATATATATGTATATATATAAGGGCTGTCAAACGATTAATCGCATCCAAAATAAAGGTTTGTGTTTACATAATATATGTGGTGCACTGTGTATAATTATTTTGTATATATATATATATATATACACACATGCATGTATATTTAATAAAACAATTTATTTATATATAAAATATTAAAATATATATTTAATATAAATTATATATAAATCTATATACAGTATATACATGAAAATATTTCTTAAATATACAAGCATGTGTGTGTTTATATATATAGAAAATAATTATACACAGTGCACCCACATATATATGTATATATATATATATATATATATATATATATATATATATATAGTTTGTGAGAGCTATTTTTGTTCAATTTGGAGGTATTTCTTTTAATTAATTATTAATTATACATGTAATTTTCTAATACAAGAGACATTATTTCTATCATTATTTCATTCATTATTTTTGAAACCTGTCATAATAAAACATGTTGAGTAACCTCTGAGAACCCTATCTGAATTTGTGTCTTGTAATATAACAATTTTCTATCCAATACAGAGGAGGCATAGTCTATTTAAATGTATTGAAATTAATAAGGCATCTTTGAGTAATCTTAGAGTATCATTTGAGCATCTGTTTGCTGGGCCGAGTGTCCTGGTTTTTGATATTCAAAATATGGTCACCCTGAGTTATATCATCATTGAAAATTATTTGCTATGCACTTAAAAATGAAGGCCATGCATTGGATTTTGTTACACTGTGACCTCAGAAAGTTTGATAAATAACAGAGTTTATATTTTTGGCTGAACTATTTCTTGAATAAAAACATGTTTTCACAAGGATAATTGAGGATATAGCAGTGGGAAACTCACCAGATCAGGGTGGCTGGTATGACAGTGAGGCCTGCAGCCAGAAGGAAACTGAAACCCAGAAAACCAGGACAGTGTAGATGCGTAGATGCTGCTGAACATTGTAAATGAAATGCCAACACTCAACATCTCCACAAAGGCTACACAAGCAAACATGGCACCTGTACACAAACACACAGGCACAAGAAACAGTAAATTGGGAATGTCCTACTTTTTTGTGCAAAATGTGGGAATGATGTGCAAAATACTGTAATGATTAAATTATTTTAAAAAGGTATTCTATTACACAGTTCTACACTATTAAGTTTCTTACCTTGCTCGGATCCAGACACAATTTTGGACATCATGGATCGTAGGACAGGAGTCGGCATGATGGACAGCAGCAAAGGCAGCCGCACTGCAATGAATAAAACATGTACCATTGTTTCACCTGAAAATAGTCCATCCATCCATCCATTAGAAACTCCATCAATTTCCAAACTCAGTCTTACCCAGGAACATGAGCAAGGTAGACTTTGCAAACGGCTGCCATGATGAGGCCGGCTGCCACAGACATCAACCCCAGAAGGATGATGTAGGCGTCAGGCACACAGCGGGAGAGCAGTGCCACGCCGGCAAAACTCACCAGATAGATAGCAGTGGAGAGAGCTGAGCCATAACCCACTAACACCTCACTCCAGCACAGAGGAGTGTTCAGTTCATACAAGATGAAGATGGACATGCCACCCTGCAGAGCTATCTGTGAGGGACACACACACACATACAAAAAGGACATTTCTTTTATTTTTTGCATATACACTACACTACCGTTCAAAGGTTTGTAATAGGGTTGGAATGTTTCTTATAGAAGTTATCAAGAGATTTGATCAAAAATATAGAAAAACAGTAATATTATGAAATATTATTACAGTTTAAAATAACTATTTTCTGCTTTAACATATTGAAAAATTATTCCAGTGATGGCAAAGCTGAATTTTCAGCATCATTAATCTAGTCTTCAGTGTCACATGACCCTTTAGAAATTATTATATTATGCTGATTTGCTGCTCAGGAAACATTTCTTATTATCAATGCTATTATCAATGTTGACAATGATAAAATAGTTTTAAAAACAGCATTTATTTGAAAAGGGAAATTGTTTGTAAGATGTCTTTTCCATTAAATGTAATGCAATTTTGCTGAAAAGTATATATTTCTCTTTAAAAAATAAATAACAAATGTGTAATTATATTTCATTTTATAATGAAATCAATTTTTTATGTAACTTTTATTTCATTTAATTTATTTTTTACTCTGAAGCTGAAATGGGTCAGTTGTACAGTATCGTATGACTTCAGCTTGTAATATAACCTGATCCTTATTTTTGCAATTCTGTTTTTTTCCCCACAAGAGCCACAAAGCGTACACACTTCACCCTTACTTATAAAAAAAAATATTGTTGGTTTAGCTTAAAAAATGTAAGTAACCTGGTTGCCTTCAAATTTTATGTTCATTGAAATGGAAAAATTGAGTTAATACAATAAAGGAGATTGATTTAATCATCAGAAACTCAAAATATTATGTTATCTGAACCACATAAATTATTTAAGTTGATTTGACAAAAGAAAACTATTATTATTAACAGCATATTTTGTTTACAGTCTATTTACAACTTTACCTTCACATTTGTACAGTGTTACACAAACATACATGAAATTCATGACTGTACCAACATTAACTTTTAATATTTATTCCAACAGAAATTGTGGAAATTGTCACATATTAATAAAAAAACTATCCAAAACATGGACATAATGAAATTCATTAGGTATTAAATAGAGAAACATGATGGTTGGGTTCATCCAACTTTTTATCTTTTGTCAAATCAACGTAATTAATTAATGTGGTTAAGATAACAAGATTTTGAGTTCCTATAAATCAAACCAATCTCCTTTGTTGTTTTAACTCAAATTTAAGGCAACCAGGTCGCTTACTTTTTTAAGTTGAACAAACAACAATTATTTACAGTGTGATGTTCCTCCAACTAATGGAGCTTGTGAATAAGATCAGAATAATCATAATCACCTTAAAAAAGGCAACGCAGCAAGCATGAGCAACAGCACCACGCTCCTTCTCCGTTTGGAGGCGGCAAAGAGGCATGTAGGCGCCCTGTAGACGGCCGGTAAGAGCCTGAGACCGTCGCAGCCGAGGGCTTCTGAATCTGAGAAGCTGGACGTAGACAGAATGGGATTCGGAAGAACCAGGACTCTCTTCAAGAACACCAGCACATAGAGGAGGTTTACCAGACGCACAAACACAGCGGTGAGGAAGGGCCAAGTGAAGCCAGCTGCTTCAGATGTAGAATCCAGATACACAGAGAAGCTAAGCCAGACATAACCCCTAAAATCATGTCCAGTTCGAGCCATACGGACAGTCTTCTGTCCTTCTGGCATTTCTCGCAGAGATCGGCCACATAGGCGAAACATCCGCCCGATCAGAGTGGTGGGTCCGCCCATCAGGCCTGTTAGGAAGGAGGCAGCTGAGCAGGTAATTGAGGCTGAAGGAGAATCTACTGACCAAGACGTAGCTCAGGAATACAGAGCGTCGCCCACCAGTGGAGGAACAATGGCAACCTTACGCCCACAGTAGTCGCTGTACGAGAACCAGGAGCAGCGCGGATATGAGACTGGGAACGAGGAAGGCACAGTTCACTCTCTGAGGAGGAAGAGAGACGTCTCCTTCTGCACTGCCTGAGAGAGGAAGAGAAAAACTAGTGGTTTAAGTTTATTATCACCCAAAAATTCTGCTAGTTATGCTTGTAAAGCTTAGTTGATTGACTAGTTAGTTAAAAAAGAGGAATAGATAGTGAAAGTGAACTAGAAACAGGATAATGGTATTTTGAATGCTATCAAATGACAAGCCCACAACAAAGGCTTGTGAATTGAAAAGAAATTCTCTCTCACACACAACATGAGCACAACTGTCCCTAATAGAACTCGGTTCTCTAGAACTCCTTTATTGAGATAAGAGCATTAATGTAAACTTTACAGTCGCGCAGCAAACAGTTTAGTGTCTGAATGCACTAAAATAAACATAATTAATGGCAAACTTAAATTCTGTATCAAAGGTTTTCATCTGTCTTTCTCTAAATTGAAGTAAATATATATTAAATTATAGCTTAAAGTGCTTTTTCATGATGTTTTTTTGTTATATTCGAAGGTTACAATTTTGGGCTTGGTTTTCATTTTATATTAAGTGTTAGTGGTTTTGTAATGTGCTTTTGTCTATTTATTTATTCATTTTTTAAAAAATATAAATATTCAGGATTTATTTCAAATTAGTGCTTCTATACTTAAGATTATTATATTTTCACTCTAATCCTTGTATCCTTTATTTTATTCTAGCTTCATTATACTCAGACATTTTAATTTTCCCTATATACTCAATTTATGCATTTTTCCAGAAATGTAAACAATAATATCCATAATTTAAATTAAACTGATATTTAAATCAAAATGCAAGCAAATAAAATAAAGAATTGCCAGCCTTAATACAGCTGTCATTGCCATAAGCATTTTAGATTATTTTCCCAACAACTTTTCCATAAAGTAACTTGACATATTTTAGAGACAATCCATTCTTATACATTTACAAGTTTAATTGACTGGTAGCTAACCTGTGTTGCCAAAAAATAAAAAATAAATTACCATTAGACTCAGATCTTCACTGAACATGTGATAAATGCCTTAACACAGATACATATGGAAGGTTGTTTCTGCTTGTTTCTACTTTTTTTCTGACAATTGCGAGTTTACGACTTTATTTCTCAGAATTGCGAGATGTTAAATCAGAATTGCGAGATTTAAAGTCAGTAATTGCGTGATATAAGTCGCAATTACTTGTTATAAAGTAAGAATTGCGAGATAGCTATAAATTCCTAATTGCGTGACAGTCACAATTGTGTGTTATAAAGTTAGAAATGCGTGATATAAGTCAGAATTGTGAGATTTAAACTATTCTGAGGGGAAAAAAGACTAACTTTATTAAACTTAAAATTAGCCTGCAAACTACAATTGCGAGTTTATATTCTCAAAATTCTGAGAAAAGATGTCAGTAATTTTAACATAAAAACTTCGCAATGTGTTATAAAGTCAGAATTGCGAAGATGTAAACTCTGGATTGTGAGATAAAAAGTCAAACTTCTGTTTTTTCTCAGAATTGCGACTTCATATGACTTTATATCTCTCAATTCTGACTTTATAGCTCACAATTCTGATTTTATAACATGCAATTCCAACTTTATATTTCACAATTCTGACTTTATATCTTGCAATTCTGACTTTATATCTCTCATAACACACAATTCTGACTTTATATTTGAATTCTGACTATAACAGGCAATTGCGACTTTTATCTCGCAATTCTGACTTTTTTTTATTTTTTATTCAGTGCCGGAAACAAGCTTCCATAAATACAAGATTAAAGAAGAGATTAAAAGATTAAAAGAGAATTCAGAAGTGGCCATGACTGAATCATGAAAAGAATCATGTGTCTGTGACGGCTGTGACCGCTTACCTGGTGAATGGTGACATTGCTGTGGTTGTTTGAGCAGTGAGACAGACTCTCTGCAGGGTAGATTGTTCCGCTCAGCTCAAACCACAGCCTACGGTACACATACTGCTTGGAGCAGAGGGTAGATCATAAACATGGCAAACGCATACACGCCGAGCGACTCGGCTCCGATCAGGGGACACACGACCCATCCTGCTTCCTGTCATATCAGGCAAAAGGAACAGGAGAGATGTTTGAGAAGACATAAAATAGTGACAAAACTAATGACAAAAATTAGTTCAATTATCTGTTGTGAATAATAAAAGTCTCTTGGTTAAAGTGATAGACAGTCTGCTTAGTTATTGACTTTAATGGAGAAGAACCTTTAACATATAGAAAACTAAAAATAGACCCAAAAATTGTTCTTCAATGGCATCAAAACATCCTTTAGGAACCTTAATTTTTAATAGAGCTGGTGATTCTTACCTTAAGTTATAATGGGAGAAATCTTTCCATATTTTAAAGGATGCTTGCCTTTGCCTTCAAATCCACTTGAAAGTCGCAGGGCACAGAGAACAGAAAGATCCCATCTTTTCACATTATGCACTGATCTTATTATTCAAAACCTGTAAGACAAACACTTCCACTCCTTACGTCTGTTTGTCAAGACTACAAATCCTCAAAGGAACACACACCACCCTCAGAACACAGTCAGTGTTTGTGTAGCAGAAAGAAGGGAGGAGTGGAAACCAATAGAGAGATGATAGCCTACAAGATGTATTTTGCCATTTCCGTTTATAATGTTAGAATGTTTTTGCATTAGATGTAAAAAAGAGAAAGAAAGAAAAAAAATAAAGTGTCAAGAAACATCGCACGCACAAGTAACTTGCTTTTTAGTGAGCTTAACATTAGAAAAATAAAGTTTGTTTGCAGTTTCGGAATTAACGCAAAGACGTTTACACGCATGTTTTAAGGCTTTTAAGACTTTGCTTAACCTGAGGTTTTCGTCCTTCTAAACACACATTTTAACCCGGGATGATATTCATTTTATAACCGTTTTCAGCAAACGGCAACAAACAGCGTCGTGTGGTGTCTTTTACTCAAGTCTGGACAGTCAGGAAGAGTGTAACTAGCACATTGTCAGCGTTTTGGAGGGAAAATGTCAAAAGGTGAAAAGAAAACGCCACAAATGGAATGAAGAGACCGTCATTCTTACCTTTATAATCCAAAAAGGCCATTCTGGATAAAATTGATAGTTTAGTTTGCCAATATTTAATGTGAGGATGCACGCTGCGCAATGCTAGAACCTGCTTTAGCTAGATAAACATGCGAGTCGGAATTTATATCCTACCGAAACACTTGCACCGTCCGCAAATATGAATATATTGCAATGCAAATTTGCATCTGGCAGCATTGCTTGTTTTGGAATCTATAAAAATTATTAGTATATATTTAAATACATATATTTATATTTTATATTGGCCTACACACGCAAATACACTCAGCTAAAGGATTATTAGGAACACCTGTTAAATTTCTTATAATTAACCAATCACATGGCAGTTGCTTCAATGCATTTAGGGGTGTGGTCCTGGTCAAGACAATCTCCTGAACTCCAAACTGAATGTCAGAATGGGAAAGAAAGGTGATTTAAGCAATTTTGAACGTGGCTGTTGGTGCCAGATGGGCCGGTCTGAGTATTTCACAATCGAAGGCGAAAATGCCTTGTTGATGCTAGAGGTCAGAAGAGAATGGGTCGACTGATTCAAGCTGATAGAAGAGCAACTTTGACTGAAATAACCACTCGTTCACAACCGAGGTATACAGCAAAGTATTTGCTGAAGCCACAACACACACAACCTTGAGGCGGATGGGCTACAACAGCAGAAGACCTCATCGGGTACCACTCATCTCCACTACAAATAGGAAAAAAGAGGCTACAATTTGCAAGAGCTCACCGAAATTGGACAGTTGAAGACTGGGAAAATGTTGCCTGCTCTGATGAGTCTCAATTTCTTTTGAGACATTCAGATGGTAGAGTCAGAATTTGGCGTAAACAGAATGAGAACATGGATCCATCATGCCTTGTTACCACTGTGCAGGCTGGTGGTGGTGGTTTAATGGTGTGGGGGATGTTTTCTAGGCACACTTTAGGCCCCTTAGTACCAATTGGACATCTTTTAAATGCCACAGCCAACCTGAGCATTGTTTCTGACCACATTTATTCCTTTATGGCCACCATGTACCCATCCTCTGATGGCTACTTCCAGCAGGATAATGCACCATGTCACAAGCTCAATCATTTCAAATTGGTTTCTTGAACATGACAATGAGTTCACTGTACTAAAATGGCCCCCACAGTCACCAGATCTCAACCCAATAGAGCATCTTTGGGATGTGGTGGAACAAGAGCTTTGTGCCTAGATGTGCATCCCACAAATCTCCATCAACTGCAAGATGCTATCCTATCAATATGGGCCAACATTTCTAAAGAATATTTTCAGCACCTTGTTGAATCAATGCCACGTAGAATCAAAGACAGTTCTGAAGGCGAAAGGGGGCCAAAACAACAGCTAAAACATGTAAGAACGTTTAGAAAATTTAGAACAAAATATATATAAAAAATAAAAAATATATAAATATATGTATATAACATTTAGAATTAAATGTAAATGAGAATTGTACGAAAATTTATAATAAAAGTATATTTACATTTTTAAAACCATATCCTGGGTTAAGTATGAACAGTGTGAAATGCGAAGTAAAATGATCAGTTTTGCCAGAGTTTACAATGACCCAGTTAACTATTTCAAGCATGAACATTGCATGGTGTCTTCATTAAATCATTTTTTTTGTGGCCATTGTATAGCAACATCCACAAATAAACCAAAGCACATAAGCATTGTCTTTTGAAACATTTTAATATTCATCCCTCCCCCCATAGTGAATACAAATGAGTTATATATAAATTCTTTCCATTCCTTATTATATGTTCTATGCTACAGTTACAGAGTGAACCATCACAATATGAAAACATACATTGGGAAGGAATGATCCGCCAAGACAAACATGCATTAATTACTGTGCACTACAACACAATTAATAGTAGCTTACAAGCGACTGAAAGTTCAGTAAAAAAAGACATGAGAAGTCAAATGTTAGTAAATAGACAGATGGACAAATTTCATTCAGTACAATAAGTGACTCCACCACTCCCCAGTGTACATTGACTATCAGTATTTTCAGGGCGAAGTTAACATTCAGTAGTTTAGATGTCCATAGGACAAAGAGTCAGTGTGTCTCAGAATCTGATTCTGTTGTTTTATATCATTTTTCACCATCTGGACTAATGCCACAGTGAAGTCTGTCTTGAGGGCAGAGAGGAAAGAAACCATTTACATGTAAGTAAATACATGGTTATTATAATAAATGTGGATTAGTGACAAATTTCCACTTGGTTATAAACAATAGCAGGTGCCGTATGATTGTGTTAATTGTGGTTGCTGAGGTTTGTTGTTGAGAGACATAAATATGCAAAGAATCAAATTAATTAGAAGGGAAACCACTTAATATATAGGTTTAGAAATATATAGAAAATAAGCAAAAAAAGATGCATTTATTTTCCTGCATTAATCCAGATAAACTGTTTGTAAGGCTGCTGTAATGTGAAAACCCTTTTCATTTTTGCTACTTTGGACATTAAGGGCTAAGCTTATCTGTTGCTGTTTTACACTTTAATAAAATGATTAAAGATAAGTGCTCATTAAATTTTTTTCTTTTTAAAAGTGGTCGTATATAATGTTATTGTGCTTGACCGGAAACATCCAGAAAAACTCATTAGCATCTGTGTCAGAGTAGCAAAAATGGAAAGTTAACAATCGACACTTATTATCACAGTGCAGAAGCAAATTAAACTAATTCATAATGCAAAGCTAACATATTTGCATTAGAATTCAAATAAAAATAGATTTCACAGTAATTAAAAAAAAACACATTATAAACAGTAAACAATAGTCTCAAATGAAGAAAAACATCGGCAAACACATATTTGCTGTGTTTGTGGATTTTTGTAGATTGCTGGTCTTGAATAGCAGATTATTGTACTTTTGTGTATCGATACCCTGTACAAGCACCAACTGATAATACTATAGAAAAAATATTATCAGTCAAAAGTTTACAAAAATTCTCCTTTGTATCAAAAGTGTAGAAGGTTGATCATTGAAAGATGTATCAATTGTAAAAACACACAAACAAAAAGAAAGCAAATCCAATTTTTCAAAAAAAATTTCTTTGAAATATCAAAACCCACTTTGCATGAGGAATGGCGTATTTTTTTAATTAAAAAAAGAAAAATCAGAAAACTGCCTGATTCAGAGACAGAGCAAAATAATTTCCCTGAACTTTATCATACAACATTTAAAGACGCAGTTACATTCTTTTCTAGTTCCACTCGTACAGAGAAAACTCTCTCTAGGTTATGCTACACTCTACAGAGGTAACAGAAGTGTTAACCAGCATTACAATAAAGATAGCTTGAAAATCCAAATATGCGTATAACCACCATATTGTACCTCCGTGAACCTTTCCACACCTGTAACACATTCCTGACAGGTGTGACATTACAGGTTTAATATATTCCTGTCCTATTACTATGGGTAAAATATTGTCCTCAAACATTACAAAAAAAATCTGAGGTGGAAGCTATCATCCCCAGGAGTCCATGTGTTGACTCTAACATGACAACTATCCTAGGATTCACATTAAAGGGTTAGTTCACTCAAAAATTAAAATTACCCCATTAATCACCCTCGAGCCTTTCTAGATATATATGACTTTTTTTCAAGCGAATACGATTGGACTTATATTAAAAAAATGTCCTGGGCTCTCCCAAGCTTCATAATGTCCCAAAACCCAAAAAAGTGCATCCATCCAAGATAAAAGTGCTCCACACAGCTCTGGGGAGTTAACAAAATCCGTCTGAAGCAATGCGTTTATGTAAAAATGAACGTTTGTATAATAAAAAAAAACGTTATAAAGTAAAATAACTAGCTTCCGACAGACGGCCGTACCGCATTGATACACGGTGAAAGAGTAACACTTGAGCTGACGCATGACGTATTTGACGAACACTGAAGCGTATAACAAAACAAAACACTTAATTCTTTAAATTAGAATTTTTAAAGAGAAATGTCAGTTTGTTACTGAGCCATATTTGTTTGAATTTTTAAAATCATATACACCTACTGAAAGATGAAGTAAATTACGGGTAATTTTCATTTTCGGGTGAACTATCCCTTTAAGAATGGAAGACTTACATCACATGCACATCAAGTAGCAAAATGCCCATTAAAATACAAATTACTAATAAAAATGACTACTACAATTTACAACATTTCATGTAGTCGGTACCTTTACATTTGCTTGATCGCCCTGTTTATAGTCATGCATTAAGTGAGAGCTCTTGTTTTGTCAGATACAGTATGAAGAACAGACTTGATGCTGAAGAGTTTTTTGCCTAGTAAACCAAGCTGGCACAATGAATCTGTGCCACGGAAGGTCTCAAAGTCATGTCAGCAGGCAAACTGATCTGTGTATGAAGAAAAGCTGCTTTTGATATTAGCTGGATTAGTCTTTTAGGTGGGTCCAGGAAATCATCTACCCATGCACCAGTGGGAGGCATCACAGCTTAAGACAAAGTGAAGAGGCCTTTACACTGCAAAAAATCATTTTCTTGTTTTTCATTACAAATATCAAAACATTTAAGCTTTCTTTATTATTATTATACACTACTGTTATTTTTTTTTAGATTTTTGTTTTTAAATATAAACGTATTCAGCAAGGATGTCTGAACTTGATCAAAATCACAGTAAACATTGTTACAAATTTCATATATATGCTGGTATTCAAAACTTTGTTATTCATCAAAGAATCCCTAGTTTCACTGTGTTTTATTAATTAATTAGTTTAATTTGATTCTGATCACCTGTCGTTCATTGACTACCTCATTTAGGTTGTGTAAAGTGAATGCTACCCCATGTTTCTGCCCTGTTTCCTGTGGATTATTGAATTAAAGACTATATCTTCATGCACTCTATATACAGTCAACTATAACATTATAATAATAAGAACTGTGTCTTGAGCAGCAAATCAGCATATTAATATGATTTCTGAAGGATCATGTGACTGCTGAAAACTGGATTGATGAAAAATTCTGCTGAAAAATTCAGCTTTGCCATCAAAAGGAACAGTTATTTTATTTTAAAATATTTTAAAATATTACTATTATACTTTGGATCAAATAAATACAGCCTTGGTGAACACGTGACTTTCTAAAACATTAAAAAATATTTGAAATTACCCAAACTTTTGAACAGTAGTGTATGAATAATAAATATTTAAGTTATGCTTTAAAAAAAGCTAACTGGGATACGTAAAATAATTAAATAAAATTGCCTCAACGCAAGTCGTATCCTATGTAATTCTGTCATTTAATTTTTTTAAAGAATATTTAGATAGTTTCAATGTAAAGAAAAAATATTAAGAAAAAGAAATTTTGCAGTGTATATGTCTTGACAAATTTGAAACATTCTGGATCGAAACTCAAACACTGGGAGATTTGAAAAATTAGAAGACATATCCTATAAAAAAATAAACCAGACCGCAAAAAATGCTGGTGCATTTATCTGTAGGAAGGAAGGTAGGGCAGAAACCTAAAGTGCTTTTTGTTGTATAAAGTTCTCGTATGTCATTCAGGAGAACCTACAGACATTTGTGTTGGAGTCCAACAGCACGTTTTAGAGTCAGATGCTAAAGCCGAGCTACTTCTGTACACAAAAATCATTCTGCTTCGTGCAGGCCAAGCATTGTCGGCAGCACGTCATTAGCATTAGCATCAGTAGCTAATTCATTCTGATGCTACGAGTTCAATCCTTCGGTTCAGAATTCTTTGAGCTTACTTGAGTTCAAAATTCAAAGAATGGAAATAGCAGAGGCTGTTCGATCTCTGTCTGGCAGTTGGGGTTGTTAAAATCCTAATAAAATTTGCCACATGTTTTAAAGGAAATCATGGCCCGCAAATAAAAACAAAGCACTGTCGTCCACGACGGACAGTGACAGAATATGGCGAGGCAGCTGAGATTTAGTAAGACAGCTCATCTGGGTAAAGTGTTGGCGTTTGGGATCCGTGCGGGGGACGAACGTGCTGCTGGTGAGCCTCTGAAGAGTGGGCGTCCCAGGTCCCGGAAGAAGCCACCTTGTGAGTAGGTGTACAGTGGCCAGGAGAATAGGAGTGTGTGGGGGTACCAGGGCCTGGAGAGTGAAGGGTAAGGAGGAATATCAGGGCCGGCGGAAGAAGGCTCTGTGGATGGGAGAAGAGGAAGGCGACAAGTGGGGACTCGTCTGGAGGAGCCAGAGCAGCTCATCATTGTTTGCGGCTCAGACGTTTCTTCTCATTGGTCTCCTTCTCCACATTCTCCTGAAAGGTTTGCGTTCTCCTCGAGACAGTTGTCTAAACATCCAGGATGAAACGGTCAGGATTAGTCAAAGCCAGATTGGCTATGCAAGACTAATTTGATCCTATTTCAAAACCTGACCTTGACACTGAGAGGTGGCGGTTCGATGCGGGCCATCAGGTCTTCATTCTGCTGCTGAAGCACCTGGACCCGCTCCTCCAGGTGCAGGTTCTTTTGGGCCTGCTCGAAGGATCAAGCAAACACAGAGCTCCACATTAAATTCTTACACAAACTTCCCCTGGCGCGACAACAGTGGACTGAAATGTGTTTTACTTGAGGGATGAAACAAATGAGAAGCATAAAAGCTGAAAGGAAAAGTGAGTTTAAAAAAAGGCTTTAAAATGGACAGCGGTCCTATTTCCAAATCATAAATAATATAACCTTCAAAGGAGCTGAAAAGAAAGTTTTAAATGGAACGTGATTTAATATCCAAATCATAAATAAAGTACTGTAGCAGTAACAGGATCAGAAAAGGATTATTTCTTCCTCACTTATTATTTATACAATTCTTTATTTGTGTGATTTGTTTGTTGATTTTAATATGGGTAGTAAAAAGTCAGAGCTAAAGAGTGTATTCACTATAGAATCCATTCATTTTATTAAGAAATCAATCATTATTTAACATCCTTCCAAATAAAAATAATGTGGTCCTTGATCAGAAGGCTCGGGGTTTTACTTGGGGATAAAAATGTATTTTTACTTTGCACTGTTTACTACGAGAACCATGCATGACGTGGACAAAACAGTAAATAGCAGTATACAGTATATCATGGCAAATGAATTAAGATTTTTTCCCTTGACTCAGTGTCTGTGTACTCGAGGACTCTGAGGCTCGAGTCTGGAGAACATATTTTAATGTTGATCAGACCCAACCTTGAGGTTATGCCATCCTCTCTGGTCTACGATTGGACTTGGCTCTGCTTGGTCTCGAGTTCAAACCTCTGATCTCAGAGTCTAGAGTTTCGAACTCAACCCTCTTGCATACTCAAAATCTTCGACGTTCGAGCTCGAACCCCTCTTTGCGTGGAATCTGAGCTCGACTCGACCCTCTTGGTCTCGAAGTCTGACGACTCGAGACTCGAAGCCCTCTTGGTCTCGAGTCTCGAGCTCGAGACTTGAAGCCCTCTTTGGTCTCGACTCAGACTCTCTTGCAGTCTTCAAGTCTCGATTTTACGACTCTTTGGTCTCGGTCTTCATTCAGACTGAGAACCCTCTTTAGTCTAGAGTCTCGAGCTCAGACTCGGACTGGAGCCCTCTTTTGGCTAAAATTGCTTCAAATCTTGGAGCTCAAACTTGACCCTCTTTCGGTCTCGACTTCAGAGCTTCCTCTTTTCGGTCTTTGGTCTTGACTTGACTCTTGGTCTGGTCTCGACTCAACTTCGAGCCCTCTTTGGTCTTGGTCTAGAACTCGAGACTCCGGACTCAAGCCCTCTTTAGTCTCGTTCTAATTTGACTCTTTGGTCTTGGTCTCGAGCTGGGACTCAACCCTCTTTGGTCTCGGTCTCGACTCAGACTTCGGACTTGAACCCTCTTTGTTCTCCAGTCTCCGACTTGCGACCTCGACCCTCTTTTGGTCTCTGTCTCAGTCTCGGACTCGGACTCGACCCTCTTTGGTCTCGGTCTCGAGCCCTCTTTGGTCTCGGTCTAAAGTCTTCGGACTCGACCCTCTATGGGCTCGGTCTCGATTCAGACTTGAGTGAGCTGGTCTCGAAGCAACAACACCTGCCTTTGACTTATTAATTCATTCCCTTGTTTTAATAAATCATGGCTATGCTGTCCTAATTTATACCCTCCTTTGATTCAACTAAAACGAGGGAACAAATTAGTAAAATTGGGCCACAATTTGATTTCTTTTCTTAACTTTAAAACTGAATACAGGAAGATACTTTATTTCACAATTCTCCTGCACAGTGTGTTTATCCTGAACACCTTTTTCATTTGTAGCTTACCACTTTCTCCAAATGACAGATCTTCTTCTCCTGGTCATGAATTTGCTGGTTCTTCATCTCCAGAACCTCCTTTAGACTCTTCAGGTCTTCCCTCGAGTATGCTGACACGGAGCCAGTGCATCCTGCAAATACATTTACAATCCCTACTTTTAGCGATTGTGTGCATAAATCCTAGTATCCCTTTATAAATTTCCCTTTATATATACCACGATTTGTTCATCAGTGCTCTTGCTCAGGGCCTCTTCAAAGCGCTTGGCTTTGTCTTTCAGAGTTCGGTTCTGGAAAGTCAGAGTGTCCACCTGGTCCTGAAAGAAACGGTACTGTTACTAATGAAGCCCTTTGGATGAGTAGCAAAAAATCGTAAAACCTCAAGCCACTGAACAAATCACCTGAAGGGAGAGACGCAGTTTCTCAAAGTCCTCTTCTAGATTGGCTTTTTGCTGCTCATGGGCTTTTCTTAAGTCTAAGAGAAATGAAATGGGTTACAGAATGAATACAGAATGTATGTTCTTCCCCACACTTCCGTCAGCTGGTTAGAAGTGGTATTACAAATAGCACCCTCACCTCTCATTGTCCTGGCATGCTCCTCCTGCAGTGTTGACATGGTGATGTTGTGCATGGTCTTCAGGTCTTCAAGGGCGGCCTCATGGTTGGCAGTCAACTCTTCGATCTACACACAAAACACGCAGTTGAGTTTTCATTTTCATGCCATCCTAAATCTATCTCCCATGATCCTCAGCCTGATGATCCAACCTGTTCCTGGTGCTGGGTATGAAACTCCTCCACCTCTGGACTGGTGCTCTGCTCTGAGATGGTCTCTGTCCGAAGCGTGCCGCAATCTCAAGTTCTCCTCTAAGGTTACGAGTTCAGACTCCTGCTGCACCTGTAACTCTCTCAGCTCCCTCTCGAAACACTCCTCCAGCTCTCTCTTCTCCTTCTGAAGACGCTCCCAGCGAGCTGCGTTGAAGGCTGGGCGATATGAAAAACAGAGCATATGGATATAAATATCACAAATAAGGGGCCAGTTGGAAAAATTTAGCCACTGTTAAAGAAGCCATGAATTTAAAATTGACAATGCTTTTTAAAGGAATATTGCAGTACTTAAGCTTACCCCAAGCTTGATGAAAAAGCCACATTTTGAGCAAAAAGCTGAGAAAATTGCGCTTTTGTCAAAGACTACGTGTGGATCGGATTCAGAATGATACTCAAAACACAGTAGATCAAGTCCATCAACACACCTAATGCTTGAACAGTCATATATCTCGTCACGGGTCAACATTTAACATTAGGCTGTTTATTAATGTTGATGATCAGGTTATTTTACTATCACTGCTTCTTCACCTGTGTTTTAATCAGGAGATTCAGTACTCTTTTAGAAGATGTGTCATAGCGCCGCCTACGCATAACAGTGAAAGCACGGAAAGCCGTACATTTCCGTCAATGGCTGGGAAAGAGTTAATCAAAATAACTTCCCTTCCCTCTTGCAGCGACATCTTTTCTCTTCTCTGATGATGTGTTTACTGGCATGAGGGTGGGGCAACCTGTCACTCAAATGACATCACAACAATAGCAAACCATCCGATCAATTCCCGATAGACAAAATCAAGTCCGCCCAACATTTTTCTAGTAAGAGAAACCGTTTAACTGTCTGGGATATCCGTCACAGCAGAGAAGAAATGACCAATTCTGCATCTCAATTTGTCTTTGTACTACGCCTTTAAAAGTATGTACTCTTTTTGGGGAAGAAAAGTACATACTTTTTGAGTGTGTAGCAGAAAAGTAGACAAGCTTTTACACATACTATCATGTCATAAAATAGAGTCTTAAAATGGTCGCTTAGTTCCACGCATAATGTCAGGTAAACTGACCTGTCAATCATCTTATCCTCCATATTTTATTTAATTTCCAACTGTATCAGAGAGAAATGCAGTGACACATTGATCTGCCAGTCACAGGTCTTTCATGCGGAGACTCTCCTCATATTCATGCATAAAGATGCATTTAAAAGTTAATGGCCAAACGAATCTTTATAAAAGTTCACGTTGTTGTTGCAGATGAAATATAACACGGATAACATTACATAAATATTTTTTTATCAGTTTAAATGTTGATTATTAGTCACTTAAACCCCCTTATCTAACCCTATTTAAATTAACCGTCGGTTATTTTTGAAGTTTTCTGAACACTTTTTACTCGTGTTTGTAGTTCAAGGGGCAGTCAGTCTCACTTTTTGGATTCAAATTAGACAAACCATGGTAACTATAGAACACAGACCAAGCAACCTGATCTAGGAACAGACAAACCAAATCAAAGTACTAAAGAAACACAGACCAAACTAAACATGTCCTTGACATAATTGATGACTAAATTGTTTAGACTAGTCAAAGCTGTTTATGCAACTGGAAACTGTTTTTTTCTTTGAAGTGTCTGGACACTCACCCACTTCATGCTGAATCCGACTGAGTTCCTGTGACAACTCTCTTTCCTTCTCCTCAGCACTTTCACACTGAAACAAACAATAACACGCATCTGCTTTTATTCTGATCCTCTACTAACAATTAAATACATTATTAGGCTTTTCAAGGCTAGTTTTCCATTGACATCTATATCTTTTTTTTGAACCCAACCGCAAAACCAAGTGTATTTTCATAATTTATTCCAGGATTATTGTATTATTTATGAATATTTATTTGAATTATATTACGTTTATTTAGCTTCTTTCCTCATGGAGAACATTTTCAGTCCTCGTGGCTAGTTTCTATAATGTAGTTGATTTCAGCTTTAACCATTTTTGTAGGGACATTTTGGTCACAGCAATATCAGGGTAAACAACAAATAAAACATTATATGTATGTACAATTTCTTCATGGTTAACAGTTTTACTAATTAATAGTTCAGTAAATCACATCCATAAACAGTGAATCAATGTACCCTCACATAAACACATACTGTACTTTTTTAGTGTTGACTACTTACTGCATACTGCATTTAGTGTTACTTTTAAGGTCTAATGAAATAAAATCTAATTATGAATTATGACTAAACAAAATCAAACACAAAAGACATGTCTGTAAGTGTAAGGTGACAAGGAAAAATTATTTGATACAATGCCGCAGAAGCATTAACACTCTAGTGTGCATTTAACAGAAAATACAGTATACCAACCTGATAATGAAAAGCACTTAAAAATGAAACATGCATTATAACAACTAATAAAATGTGGATTGCTTTATGTTAGAGTTGCCAGGCGTGGGAGGAACTGGCAGGTTACTGACACACAATCTTCTATCCGTAAACCCTTTTACTGCTAAACAGACACACAGGAGTGCATGTGGAGGAGAGGAATGCAATTAATATTAATGTATGTGTGGGCATTAGGCTGAAAAATATTGAATAAATGGATCTATATTTTAAACCGTCATGTTTCAGACCCCACACTGACTTGTTGAAGTTTGTCTCGAATTAGTACTGTAGGCATTTCAGAGGCAACGGAACAAATGTTTTTTTATTTTTTTTTTATGATGCATAATTTAGGCAATCATTCATTGATGAACAGCAGGGGGCACTGTGCTTCTAAAAAATAATTTTTGATTTACATTATATTAATTTAGCAGATGCTTTTCTCTAAAGTGAATTACAAATAAGGTTGATAACATATACGATTCATCCTAAAGATACAGTGATATGCTTGTTGTGTTTCTGTGTGCAAACAGTGACTCGACGGTCTGCTCTTGCACACAGTTACCTCATCCTTCTATTCATGATAGATTAGATAAGGGCTGTTATTTGAGTTTTGGGTTTTTGAGGGGTTGAGATAGACTGGATGTGTCAGTTCATCAGTAAACTAGTGGTTGAGGCTTTGGCATGGTAATACAAACATCTCATGTAGTGATGACATGTGAAGGCCGTAACATCATTGTGCCCTTGAGCAAATCATTTGATCACAGGGTTTGTGCCATGAGGAATGTCACTATAGATAGTGTACTGTGAAGCATGACTGATTGAACATAATTATATCCTTTACAAAAATACATTTAGAAAACAGCATCTTTGGGATGACCAATTCTCCAAAAATATAATACAATAAAATTGTGATTATTATGTTTACAGCAGTTTTTGGCAACACTTCTTTTAACCCTAACTGATGCAGTGTGTACAAAATGCTTGTCTCTTGTGTTTTCATTGTCAAAACAAGATTTTATTGCCAATTCATGTGTGAAAAATGCCAATTCATGTGTTTAAATGATTCCTCATCCCAACTATTTTACTATTTAAGCCTGATGAATCTTGACATTGTCATCCTGGAATATGGCCATATCCTACATGGTTGTTTAAAGCTACACTGTGTAATTTTTACCCCATTTAGTGGTGAAAAGGTATATTTAGTTTCTGTTCCTCTCAATTCCGATTTCGTTTTAATTCCTACGGTGGCCAATGTAGTCCAAGATTAACATGGCTTCCAGTTCGACCTCATCCATGAGTGTTAACTCAAACGTAAACGCGAAAGGCGAAGCTTGAATTAACGGGTATGTCCCTCTTTGGCTAATGTACTTTCAAGATGGAGGGGCAACATGGCGACCGACATTAGAACCCCTTACCCGTATGTATTTTCAATGGCATATTATACACTGACGAGAATACTTTATTACTTGAACAAAGTGAATATACATTAAGAAGCACATATATTTTTGAAAGAACTAAGTGTTTTTAGCTGAGAATAAACTAAAAGAGTTACACAGTGTAGCTTTAAGAAATGAAAAGCTACACTGTGTACCTCCATCAATTAGGGTTAGAAGAACTGTTGCCAAACATTTACCTATGAATAATATATATATTTTTTAATTGTTGTTTAATTTAAAGGTACAGTATCTAGGCCAATGTTATATATTTTGCTTAGTTGATTACTTACAATATCCCAAATGTTTCCAACTATTTGTAAATTGTGAGAAAATTGCGATTTTTAACCAAGGAAACGGGGCGTGTGAGCAGGGGTGAGGAGTCGCCAGTCAATGACGTCATATCAGCGTTACCCCGGTTTCCGCCAGGTTTGACCTCGTACTGCAATAGTAACCATGGCGACAGACGTGGACAACTGGGTCGGTTATGCCCGTTATGCGTGCTCAACAGCGTGAGCGTCCCTAGCAGGGTTTTGTTCAAACATTATGGACCATGGCAAGCAGACTTTGAGACAAAAAGAGGACTAAAACGAAGATCAACATCTTTCGAGATGCCGAGAGCTCCACGTCCGCGACTAACTTCGACTTGACAGAGACGCGAGTGTTGCATGTTACTTGAGCAAACAGGTGAGCAAATCAATGTATATAAAACTAATCAATGTTATATAGTTCAACATGATGAAAAGTTAGAATATGATCTGTATGTTATTCTCTAATGTTAATCTAGCTTAGTCTCATACAGCCAACAAACAACCTAACTAACAACATTCAGCACACTCAAATGCCGTTTAGTGTGATAGTGAAACTGTTAGAACAAGTGAAGCAGCGCTGCGTTACCTCAAGTTTAATTCCTCTAATAAACTGACCTGTGTGAGTAATTCAGCATGTAGTTCGGTAGAATTAAATGTCCTTATTCCTTTATATCCGCGGACTCGCGTTGCGTGTGGCGCTGGTATACATCTAGCAATCGCGCCCTGCTTCATACTACAGTCATGTAAAAACATCAATGTAGTCACTCATCCATAAAAGATCCATCAGCTTGACGACAAGATCCATAATTTCGCTTAATACGGAATATACGTCATTAATATACGCCTTTGTTATTGTAAGAGGTTAGTGACCCCTGGTGGCGAAACAATCTTGCATATTGTACCTTTAATAGTTTTGATGACTTTATTAGGATTCTAAAATATGTAAAGTGGTAATAATAAAAACTAGCAGGTAGAGCTATGATTCATCACATATGAAAGAAAATATGATGTATAGATGATAAAATACCTTGAGGGTGAAGTGCTGAGTACAGATGACAAACACCTCCAAACCCAGGCTGGTTTTCTTTAGCTCTGTGTGGAGAGCGTGCAGTTGCTTGGCCTGTTCTTCATAGCGACCCTGCAAGAGCTGTAACTCCTCGTGTCTCTCGACTTCATCTTGCTCTTTTTCTTTCTTCTGCTCTTCTTCTCTTCTTCTCTGGACCTGGGGAGCCAGTACGAGGCACAATCTGAATGCTTGAGCCTCGGACTGCCACTGTTGCCTTCTGTGGCCTCTGAAGCACTAAAGTGGGAAACACAAAAGAAACAACACTAAAAAATCAATTTCATTAAACTCATCTCAGAACTGCCCCGTGATGAAGAACGGCCTCCATAATGCTAAGACACCCCAGGGAGTACTGTGCGCTTAACAACCATGAAACAATTTACATGAAGCTTTACCATAATTTCTATACCTAACTGGATTAGGTGAAATACTCTATAAGTGAAGCAAATGGACTATTCAAAGACTAGACTGGTTTCATTGTAATGCTAAAATGAGGTATGTGACCCACAGCTGAGGGCACAGTGGCTAAACAAACCATATCATATCTTATAGTTCAAGTATATAATGAATACTTGCAATTCACAATATGCATTACAATGGATGTAGGCTTTAGATTAGTCACACCAAGACACTCATGGAAGTTGAATAAAGACATTATAAATTATTTATGCTATATAGAGATAAACTCAAAAACTAGCATAAAAGTAAAATATTTTTCATTTATAAAATATAAAACCAAGGCATAATGTGCAAGATTAGCAAGCAATCTAAAGCACTACTAATGCTAATGCTAATAGCGGCTAATGTTTTTGTTCTTACTGCAGCTGTGTGTTAGCATTTATCTCTTGATGAATTTGATAAACACAATGAGCCAAATGGAATGACAAGATGATTTATGGCCATCATTACTGTAGAACGCAATCTTCAGAAAAAAAGACTTGTCTGTGTAGAGCTGTTAATTGCTATGATGGCGTCATTGTTGTCCTCAGTGTTGAGTATGCAAGCAATTTGTTTGTTAATGACTGGTATCACATTTTTTCAATACCCTTTACTGACATATTAGGTATTGAATTAACCTCTATACACATTAGCAAGCCACGGCTGTCCTATGTTCATTGTATACTGTATAGAAATGTTGCCAATACATTGCGTTCAAAGGTTTGGAGATTTTTTAAAAAATTAAATATTCAGCAAGTGCACATAAAACTGATCAAAACAGACAGTAAATAAATGAATAATCGTTATAAACAGATTTTTGTTTCAAAGTAATTCTGTTCTATTCATCAAAGAATCCTGAAAAAAACATGTTTTAATATTAAATGTTTCTTGAGCAGCAACTCAACATATTAGAATGATTTCTGAAGGATTACATGCGACACTAAAGACTGGAGTAATGATGCTGAAAATTCAGCCTTGTCATCAATGGAGTAAATTACATAAATGAAGGCATGTCAAATAATGCCTTTGGTAATCACAAGAGACATCTTTAAAAAAACATTTTAAAAAATCTGACCAACCACAAACTTTTGAATGATAGTGTTTAAAGTTAGACAATATCAGAAGAGCTATTCTTAATCGAAATGATGTTGAGCTGTACATTTTAAAATATTATGCTGACTCATACACAATGCATTCCTCACACATGCACACACACAGCCACCATCCTCCTGAAAGCAGCTTAGTCTTTGGTCTCTATGACAACAAAGAAAAAAACTGCTTTTCAGGTAGTAAGGTGGGCGAAACTGATGTTCAGGTAGATTCCCTGCTCATCAGAAGACAAAGAAAAGCAAGAAGAGCAAAGATTCACTGAAACCTCCTAACATGTTTCTCAAGAACCCCCAACATTTTGTTTTAATGTCCTTCAGGGGGATTCAACTCTTCAACTCTAGATTACTGAGTTCTGACCCCAAAACCCATCATTTTGCATCCCAGGTGGGATACAGACAGCACTGTGGGGATCAAATGCTGAAGATTGTTTCGATTATTGTTTCATTTTGTTCAACATGACAGCTGGACAGTGGGCCCAGTGGCCACACTGATTACATTTTAAATGTAGTGTCTCTCATTCTATGTTTATGTGTGTGTATAGAAAAATAAAGAGGTTTTCAGTGGAGATGTGAGCATCAGATGAGATTTATCCAATAGGGTGACATCCTCTAATGGAAGCACTGTACTCTGTAGAGCAGCAGGGGACAGCTATGAAAAGAAAGCAATCTTGGGTTGATCTTCGCTTTGGTTGGTTACCTGGAGACTGTGGTTTAGGAGACACTACAGCGAGTCTCTTAGGGGAGGAGAGAGACGAACGGGTGCCATCAGAACTCTTCTGGAATTCCTCACGGGACGCTATAGATAAAGAAAGACATCGGTGAGTTAATGGCAGTGTAGGAGGTTTCCTGAGTTCAAGGACATTCACTTGGGGCACATATACAGTGCATGCGACTGCAAATCCATGAATGCATTTTGTAAAAACCACCACCCCCTTTCTTTTTTTTTCCGTATCGCTCTCCTCTTCCATGGAGTCATAATATGGTCTCAGTGGACCATGGATCGATTCCAATAAGAGGCAGCCAACCACAAAATAACACTGCTGCCACACGGGCTGAACGATATGATATTCTGAGGGGTTGCAGGCATCCGCGCACATACAGTACAGAATACAGTATAAATATATTAAAAAATCAATCTCACGAATCTCAGATCTGTGGTCAGCCCAAATTGATGTGAAAAAAATGAGAATATTTCTTGAAATTACCCTGATGTTCATAATAATATAAAATGGTCAATGAATAGCAAGGTTGCATTAAATCGACCAAAAGTGACAGTGGATTAATAACATTCATATTGAATCATACTAGAACGTGGTAAATCATGGTAAACCAACCTAATACATGATAAATCAAGGTAAACTATAGTAAATCACATTGGAACATGATAAATCAAACTGGAACATAGCAAATCATGGTAAATCATGATAAATCATCCTATAACATGGTAAATCATGGTAAACTGTCAGTAAACCATATTGGAACATGGTAAATCATGATAAATCATCCTATAACATGGTAAATCATGGTAAACTGCTGTAAATCATATTAGAACATGGTAAATCATGATAAATCATCCTATAACATGGTAAATCATGGTAAACTGTAGTAAATCGATTTTGGAACATGGTAAATCATGGTAAATCTTTCTACAACATGGTAAATCATGATAAATTGTGGAAAATCATATTGAAACATGGTAAATCATGATAAATCATCCTATAACATGGTAAGTCGTATTGGAACATGGTTACTCATGTAATTTCACACTGAAATGTGGCACATCATGGCAAATCATGCTTACTACATAAAACTTAATGTCTTTTGATGCTTTTGTGCTTAAACGCCTTAAAGGCCTGAACTGCTTGAATACCTCTAAATGCTGCGTGCAGCTTTAATTATTATATATAATTTGGCCTGTTAATTATAATTAAATATAATTTAAAAATATGTCTATTTCAAATTTTTTTCCCCATCAAAGAATCCCGAAAACAAGTGTTTCACAAATATTTAGGCAGCACAATGTTTTCCAACATTGATAATACAAAGAAATGTTTCTTGAGTGACAAATCAGAATATATTGGAAGGATTTTGGAAGGATCAATTACGATAAATACATCGAGAAAGAACATAAAATAAAATAAATAATATATTACATATAATTAATAACAATAAATATTGTTATATTTTATATATACTTTTGATTAAATAAATGCAGCCTTGAAGAGCATGAAAGACTTCTTAATATATATATATATATATATATATATATATATATGAATTCTACCTCTGTGTGATCCCTTATTTGTTGTGTTATGACCGAAAATGTACATACCAACACTGATTTTACAATACAATTATAAATATAGTATTTACATGTACAAATGACTATATTATCATTATTTGTGATATCACCCGAACAGAAGAGACTGGCACTGTCTGTGGAATAATAGGAAATGACTGAAGACACTGCTGGAATGGAGCTAGTTTCAAATCTCACAACAGAAGGTTGTGCTTATGTTTTTGGGGTTGCTGCTTTTGGCTTACTTTTACCCCACACCGCGCACACACACAAACATCACATTGGATCAGGCGTCCCAGGGCACCTAATTACTGCCAGCTCATTTCGACATGTAGCAGACAGCCATAGACATCCCTTTCAGAATCCCAATAGACTCCCTCCTCCCTAGGACCATGCTTCTACCCCACCCCCCATGCTGAGACAGCACCTACAGCATCAGAGGCACCGGTGCACCATGGGTGGGTGCGTGTGAGTATGCTTAACTCAAGTATGGCAGCCTAAAGCCTGCATTAGATCCATGTGAGATTTATGATAGCTGCACAGGATCTCTGAAATATTTTTTAACAGCAGTGTCTCATGAATGATGTCATCGCTCACTACCTTGACAGCATGCTAACCCTAAATCAGTACTTCTTGAAGAGCCAGCTGCCCTGGCAGCCTTTTGTCCCTCCAGGGTTCTGGAGATTTTTAAGGATGGCAAGAGGGAAGCAGCAGGCAGAGCTATATGCTCAAAAAGAGCAGTGGCTAAAGATCGGAAAACGTGACGCTGAAAAATGGGACAGAACTGATAACAACACTTGAGACGGAGGGGGACAGGTTATAATAAAAAGAGGAGGATGAGTAGGAAAGAAGAGGCCCAAGGCATCCTAATAGCCTCATTATCCTTTAGGCAGAAGGAAAAAGATTGGTTAAATGGTCATAGACGGGTTCTGATTGGATAGGCTCTTCTGTAATGTCACCAGCATGCACAATGCTTTATCACTTGCTTTAATCGGATGATTACTTCGTAATGATCGGCCTAACTGAGCTGAGATAAATAGGTGATTGCAAGCAAATGGATGAAATTCAGCTAGTATGCACTTTAATGGGTTTTCACTACAAGGTGTATGCTCGTCTTATAACAGAATGCAATGCAGCTAGAGTAATCTTCAGTACTACAAGCATGCTTTTCAATAAGTATGCACTTCAAGAGGAATGCACTACTACAAGTAATCATTTCAACTAGCATGCATACACAAACATGTACTTCAGTTAATATACAATATAAGAATGGACTTCCAATAGTTTGCATTACATTTACACTTTCACTAAGTGTGCACTGTAAAAGGATACGATTCAGCTAGTATCGGCAAACAATACTAGAACAAGCATGTTTTATAAGCACTACAAGATATTTATTTTAAGTTATTTAGACTAGATTTCACGATTTACAACGACTGGTGCACTCCAATCAAGTATACACTTCAATCAGTATGCACTACAATTAGTATGTACTTCAAAAAGTGTGCCATATAAAACATATAGATTTAGCATGCACTTCAATTTTGATTACGAAATTTTGTTTGAATGGACTATTCACAACAGAAAGCACTACAACTAGAGTGATCCTCAGCCAGAACTACAACAAGCATATTTCAACATATGCATTTTAGGAGGTAATCACTTCTAGAAGTATGCACTTCAACTTGCATGCACCATAAAAAAGTATGTGCTTCAATAAGTGTGTACAGCACATTAAATTAGACAAGCCACTTTCCCCTTGCTGGGCTTAAGATGAATGAGTCTGAATGGCCTATTTCTTGAATATTAAGAAAGGCTGTTTTTTCTCTCTCAAGGAAAAGTCTACATTTCAGTCTTGACTAAACATAGGCTGCGACACCCACCAACTGACCTGTCCCATTATTCACACACGCAGAGGAGATTAATGACTCTGTAGAGGACATGGACAGGGAGGTAGCGCTGTTTACTTATGCCTGACAAGTACGCTCTCAGCTCTGTGTCCATGGATCAGTGGAGGTCTGTCTTTAAACTGGAGCTGCTGTCTGAGAATTCATCATGACATTTGACAGGTCACTTCTGGCACTGGAGGAAGCATGCAACCTCGATATCTCAACATGCCAAATGAACTAAATTCATGCTGAATTATGAAGAAACAAGCAAATAAAACAATGCCAGTAGTTCTAATGTAAACTATTTGAAGTCCATTCATACAGCATATACTAGTTGAAGTATATATTTTAGTAATGCCTACTTGTTGAAACATACTTTTACTAATCTAAACCTCTTATAGCGCATACTTGTTGAAATACATGCTTGTTATTGTACTGGTTGAAGATCACTCTAGTTGTATTGCATTCTAATGGGATTGTTCTTGTTTAGAGCATACCTCTTTTAGTGCATACTTCTTGAAATTTCTACTATCTGATTTACATACTCATAGTACATTTTTATTGAAGTGCATACTAGCATACTGTGTCCATGTTTTACAGTGTACACTTAGGGTGAAGCACATTCTTTTTGTAGTGCATACTAGTTGAAGTGCATACTTATCAGATTGTAATATGCTATAAGAATGAACTTCAAATAGTTTATAAGTGAATACTAGCTTAAGTACATACTTTTTTAATGCACACTAAGTTGAAATAAATACTCTAAGAAGTGCATACCTCTTGTGGTCGTACTTGTTTAAACATGCTTTTGTAGTACTGGTTGCAGATCACTCTCAGTTATAGCGCATTCCAATGGAATTAGTCTTGTTTAGAGCATACTTCTTCAGAGTGCATTCTAATTGAAATGCATACATTTTATTTTACTAATAGAGCATATTGAAGGGCATACAAGCTATACAGTATATAGTCAATACGTTTTAAAGTTTACTTACTGAAGCACATACTTTGTCAGTGCATACTAGAGTGCATCAGAGAGCAACATATGCACTATTTGAAGTTCATTCTTATTGTGCGTTCACCCCGGACACCAATAGCACGTCAAATTCGCGTCTACCGCGTCTAGTTTAGATGCTTGACCACTTTGTGTTAATTTGCGCGTCAAGAGTGAAACTGACGCACGTAAAAACAAAAGTTTGAATCAAAATTTACACGTGTCACGCACGTCAGAATCAGAAACCCAAAATGAACATGTCTCGTATATTAAAATAAAGTTTTAAGTGATAAATAATTTAGCTTGTTGTGCATTAGAACCACGCACAGCACGCAGGCATTTAGTCACAATACAAAATAATTTATTGAAGCATCCAGATACTTCACCACGGGAGCAAGCAGCTAGGCACCTGACTGGTTAAAGTGGCACGAATAGACGCAAAGTTCAGATTTTTCAACTCGCGACGGCAGGCGCGAATTCCGTGACCGTAGAAGCACAAATAGCACTAACTAAATCATTTACGCTTGACGCGCTAGACGCTCAATTCGCCGCGAATTTTGTGCGTGAATGAGGCATACTGTTTTCGCGTCTACTGCGCCGCGCTCACCATTATAGTATATACTAGCTGAAGCATATTTGTGTGATGCATGCTAGTTAAAATACTTGAAGTAGTACAGACCTCATGTAGCACATGCTTGTTGTAGCACTGAATCATTGTTTGTATTAGTGGTTCATTTGACTTGTACTACATTCGGGTTCGATTTCATCTTGTTTCAGAGCATACTTCTTAAAGTGCATACTAGCTGAAAATATGGAGGTTTGGTCCACTTTACCCACAGGGAGCTTCGAGAAGGGGCAGCATTGAGCGGCGTGTGGGTGCAGGAGTGTTGGGGGGTTGAGGATTGCTGCGGCAGGGTGCTCTGGATCCATCTCCAGGCGGCGACGTGGTGACACGGTGAAACGGTGGCTCATCATTTATACTGTTGGGCCCTGAAATCACCCAAAAAAGAGAAAAATGTTTTCTTTTTTGCTCTGCAATTGAGCTGCATAGAATTCATTGAGCATCACACAGTAGTCTAGACACTGAATACAGCAGGTCAATTTCTTGTTCTCTGATTTACTGTGAATGCTTAATCAGACTGTGCTCATCTCGCTCTCACCTTCACTGTCTTACTCTGCTGCTGTCTAAGCACATTATTCATCATCTGTGGTGGATGAGAATTCATCTAACTGCTCATTAACCCCAACAACTGAACCCAGACCATCCGTTTATCCCACTCTAGGCTTGATCAAATAACCGCAGCCCAGCTCAATATGAACAAATGCTGCAATAAAATGAGAACTGTTTGCCATGTAGAAGAAACAAAAGAACAAGACTTAGTATCTCTTCAATGAGCCATAACAGATTTCACAAATCACATAGGCACTTTTATATTACGGGTCCTTTGAAAGACACTTTCCTCGGTATTTTAGCTGTTTCAGACTGTAAGGCGACACCATTCTCGGGAGCTCGTACAGAACTCTGCTCTGCTGCTGTACTATCTCTATGATTTATGAAGTGTTGAGAGAGTATTTTAGGAACAGAGAAGAGCAGACAGATGCAGAAATGCTGACAGTACACTGTCAAAAGTGTTTTTTAAATACCATATTATTTTATACAACCCCAAATCAGAAAAAGTTTTCTAAAATGCAATAAAATCAAGAATCTATTATTTGTTCTTTCTTTTTAACCTTTTTATAAACTGACACAAGTACAAAGAAAGGTTTTCCAATGTTTTCACTGACCAACATAATTGTATTTTGTAAATATGAACAACTTTTGAAATTTTGATGGCTGCAACACACCCCAAAAAGTTGGGACAGAGACATGTTTACCACTGTGTAACATCACCTTTCCTTTTAATTACACTTTTTAATCATTTGAGAGTTTTTTTGCTAGTGTAATATTTGCCAAATCTTGTCTGATACAAGACAGTCGCTCATCAGTCTGCGTTTTTTTTTTGGGTGTGTTGCAGCTATCAAAATCAAAATTTGTTCATATTTACAAAATACAATTATGTTGGTCTATGAAAACATTGGAAAGCGCTTCTTTAAAAGGTTAAATTGAATGAACAAATCACAGACTTATGATTTTATTGAATTTTATAAAATGTCCCACCTTTTACTGATTTGGGGTTGTAACTCCCATGTAACCTGAAGAGCAGAGCAGCCAACAACTGCGATTAAGAGATTTTGTTAGCATGAAATATTTATCCTTTACTGGGCATTAAACATAACCACACTAACAGAATCACTTTTCTGTGGCAATAATATTCTGCTGTAAAGGCAATTTGAGGGTGATTTGATAAGGGTAAAGAACTGGAACAAAGTCCTGGCTGCAGATATGGAGTTTCGGAAACAGCAGGAAGTGCCACAGCCCTCCAGCTCTCACAGCAGGATATGTTAAGGTGCAGAGCAGCTGAAACGCACTCTGATTGGCTGCCAGTGGAATAAACCTCGCTGCTCATTGGTGGATTCTCTTCCAAATGTGAGAACCAGTTAACTGCTTTCATTGTGTGTAACTGGGTTAGTAGCACAGAGACTCAATCCTTAAGATTTGTTACTGTTTCATCAGCTCTCTGGATTTACATAATCATCCAAATGATGGGAGCATTATACTTGTGTGGATTCAGTCACATTGTGCACCAATAGTAAGATATCTACCATTAAAAGTGAGTAGAAAGCATCACACTCTACATATACACATTATTTTTAATGAAAAAAGTACAATATATGATCTGAAACCTTTTTTCCTTTAAATGAGATCTGTTAAAGGGTTAGTTCATCCAAAAATGAAATTATGTCTTTATATGACTCACCATCATGTCGTTCCAAGCCCGTAAGACTGTTCATCTTCTAGAACACAGATATTTTAGATTCAGTCCGAGAGCTTTCTGTCCCTCCATTGAAAATGTATACACTAAACATACTGTCCTTGTCCAGAAAGGAAATAAAGAGCATCATCAAATAGTCCATGTGACATCAGAGGGTTAGCTAGAATGCTTTGAAGAAACGAAAATACATTTTGGTCCAAAAAATAACAAAAACTACAACTTTATTCAACATTGTGTTGTCTTCCGGTTCTGTTGTCAATCTGCGAGCTTGACAACAGACAAGAGTTTTTGTTATTTTTGGACGAGAATGTATTTTCGAATGCTTCAAAACATTTGAGCTAACCCACTGATGTCACATGGACTTCTTTGATGATGTCTTTATTTCCTTTCTGAACAAGGATGATATACCGTACATACATTTTCAATGGAAGCACAGAAAACTCTCAGACTAAATCTAAAATATCTTAAATATGTGTTTCGAAGATGAAAGGAGATCTTACGGGCTTGGAAACATAAGGGTAAGTCATTAATGTCATAATTTTAATTATTGGGTGAACAAACCCTTTAAGTTTGCAAACATTTGGAAAATGTCTTAATATTACAGTTGAAATCTGGATTTGTGTGATTTTGTTATTTTCATTAATAAAACATTAAATATTAAATTTAAATAAAATGGGAATATAACAGGTTGTAAGATTTAGCCAAAATTAATCATTTATATCTGGTATAGAATAAACCAAAAATCATTGTTATTTCAAAAAACTTAGGTAGCACAATTGCTGAGATTAATAAATGCAGTCAGACAGTAAAATTTGACAAAAGTCGGATATTAATTCAGAAAAAAATATTATAATATCTGTCATATAAATAACTGTTCTAATGCAAGTCTTTTACATACTGAACCCAACTATAATCTGCAGGTATGTTTATATTCTTATGCTGTTCTAGTTGACAAATGTGTTTTTAATTAAGGGAAATGCTCTTATGAATTTAGTCAGCTCAGAAAAGAGTACACTTGGTTAGTGAACATTTGACAAATATGCAATAAATGGACTAAGATCACATTAATCTTCTTTAAAAAGAAAAATCGTATATATAAATTAAGCTTATAAAAATTAAATATAACACACGCACGCACACCCAGTCCTGGAAATACAGTGCAGAGAAGCAATTCACACTTGCTGAGTTGAAATTGCAAAAAGAAAAAAAAAAAAAACAATGCTGCTGACATTTCGATCATAATGAAGATGAATACTCAGCCTAACATGAGTATTACAAATATTACAATTCAGTTTGAGCTGAATAATTTATCAAAACAATGCACCAGAAGGGAATGTGAAAAGTAGAAGATTAATTTAATGCGGTTCTGGTTGGGGATAAAATTCAGAACCAAATAATCAGCACTTCTTCTCTGGCCTTCTGGCCAACAGAGCCAAATGTAATGTGATAGTACAAAAGCAAGAGATGGAGGAAAACAATGTGTCGGGAAGGAGGAGAGAATATGAATGCACCTCACGATTGGGCACCACTATTAGAGAAATAAATGATAAACTGGATAGTTATATCAACACTGACACAACCACTATAGAGAAAAGGAGAGACAGACAGACAAAGAAGTGAAAATAGAAAGCAAAAACATGCAAGAGGAGTGAAAATATTTGGGAGAAAAGAGCTCACATTAAGGATAAGGATTGGGATGGCTTAAAAGTGACAAGAGGAAATGTGATGGGACCAGATGTTATTCCAGCACAGAAGGTTATTTCCCATCTACCAACATTCAGATGGCACAGCGAAGAAATCAGAATGAAAAATCAGGCCTGGTGAACACAGCAGTGACCCATTAAGACATGGCGCTTGCGATGCATTATTAAGCACAGAGCATCAGAGGTGCTCCTGAGGATGCCTGGAAGTAAACATTATGCAAATTAAACCCCTCCACTCACAGCCACATGGTAGGGGCAGAGTGTCAGCTCCAATACTAATACCAAACGGACCTGTGGAATACTGATTCACTGCTCAGCACTGCTTGCAGGAAGCGGACCAATGGGCCAAAAGGAACAACAAAGTAGTATTTTAGGTAGTCTGCACTTGGACAACATTTGGACATTTAATATAGACTAGACAGTCTACAAATACTCTAATGACTGTTAGTTGACATGAATAGTTAGTAGATTGTCTAAAGTGGACTATCGAAATGAAGTATTTAGTATGTTTAACATAGTACCGTAGTACAAAATGTAGTGTGCACTTGGTAGCGTGAAGTACGAAACCACAAAATAGTGTTCAATGAAACAAAACCATGCCAGCGCAGTCGTATCTGCAAGACGTCATACAACTGAACAGCTTTTGACCATACGTCAACATATGCCGTTTTAGGGTACCCTTTAACGTCGTTAGATGACTCTATGTAATCCTAACCCTACCCCAGACCTAACCCTACCCGCGTCATCTAACTGACGTTAAAGGTGAAGCGTCAGTTGGATGACGCCCAGGATCGTCATCTAACTGACGTTAAAGGGTACCCTAAAAGCGCGGATGTTGACGTATGGTCAAAAGCGTCAGTCAGTTGACGTCTTGGGATGAGACTGTGTTAACCATGTTAAGTGTGTACTTTTCCCCCACACTATTATCGGTCATTAAGGGAAGTATGGACTAAAACATTAGAACATTCTGTGCAATAAAGTACATAAAGTCTGGACAAGGCAGCATAGTACATTATGAAATTCCAAAGTGGTGTACATGATCACATTGTGCACTAGATACAAAACTAGTAGGACATATAGAGTGTGCACTAACATATTGGCACAGGGGTCTTCTTGAACCTTATTCAGTTCAAAAAAGAGACCAAACAATAATTGGTTGACCCCCTGAATCAACATTGCAGTCTCATCCCAATTTGTCTATACTGACGTTTTGGGACGTCTTTTGACCATTCGTCAATATACGCCTTTCTAGGGACCCCTGAAACGTCGATAAATGACGTTATGGGATCCTAACTCTACCCCAGACCTAAACCTAACCCTAAACCCAACTCGTCACCTAACTGACGTTAAAGGTAAAGCGTCAGTTGTATGACGACCCGGGGATCGATCATCTACCGACGTTTAAGGGGGCCCTAAAAGACGTATATTGACGAATGGTGGAAAGGCGTCCCAAAACATCAGTTATATGACGAATTGGGACGAGACTGTGTTAGAATCAAAATCATGGAATCCAATAAAATTTTCAAACCCCCAGTTGGACACCCCTGTGCTACATGATTTGGTATTTCCGTTCCCTTTTTAACGATTAGATAGACTTTGAGAAGATACTTTTTACATGTGTATTATCTGTAACTGCTCATAACACAATAGCTAACTCATGATATCAAGCTGAAAATGATACAACATTAAACATTAATGTTTTTAAAATAACAAAGAGGGGGAAAATGGAGGTATTGGAATAGAAGATAAAAAACAGGCCTAGCAGCACTCTGAGAAACGCACTCTCTCTGGGAGGCTTAAGAGGGATAATGGAAACGGAAGTTAGCTGAAACAGAGAGCTGGAGATGGCTTGGGATTTTGAGGAATAAAAGCCTGGTTTGCATCTTTACCCACATAAAAAAATCCTGCAAAAGCTTTCAGGGAAATAGATAGAATGGGATTAAGACATGTGAGGTAAATCAGGCTCCTATGTGGTTATCGGTAAGAGCAAGGTCAGTGCTAATAGAGAGCCTAAGTCCCGCCCTCCGCTTCCAGTTCATGGGACCTTATTTCGGAAAAAATATGTATGGTAGTCAATGGAGAGAGATAACTTCTCTTTTTATTCCGTCTGAACTGTGCCCTGAATTACACATTTAATGTTTGTCAATTTAAAAAATAATTATGAAAGTCAAGAAAGCCGCAGTTTTCCATAAAACAGAAGAGTAACATTTAGTTTTATGTGAAAATCGCTCGATGAACTACATCTCCCGGGAAGCGAAACGGAGCGCTGCTCGTGTCTTTGTAATTACGTATTTCACAGTCTAATACCTCAATGGTTTTACATCAAACTGTGACTTTCTTTACTTTAAAATGTATCTTTTAAATTGACAAACATCACGTGTAATTCAGGGCACAATTCAGAACTAGAGATCAGAAATATTTGTTGTCTCTCGCCATTAACTACCATATAATATTTCCGAATTAAGGTCCCATGGTGGTTGAACGGAAGGAAAGGGACTTAGGCTCTCTATGCAGGCTGGCACATTTAATTTCTCATCATGGTGTCATTTTAATATTTAAGAGTGATGCTTATGATATATGCATGACTCACTAGTGCTAGCCCATATATTAGAATCCGAACTAGTCTTTACTCGGTACAGCTGAGATTGTGAAGGCAGCAGGAAATAGACAGTCCTTAGGGGTAAAAATAGAGAAAAAGTTCATTAGCATCTCTCTGCGCAGTAGGATCACCCAGAGCTCAGCGGTTTGGTGAGTGTGTCAGCATAGGGTACCCAGAGAACAGACTGCCCACCGTCAAATCTGACAGACAGAGAGATGTGGGATTTAGAAGCGTATTTATTAACCATACCAATGAGACAAATACATCTAGCAATCTAGAGCAACAAACCTATAGTGAAAGCGTATGTGTTTAGTGTGTGAGAATGTTTCCTGTGCGTGTGAGTGAGCATGTACGCTGTGGTGAACCATCTGTTCTCAGCAGTGTGCATGAGTCAGGAGATGGGCTGGAGCGATGGCATCTGTGCTCTCACACCTCCCCCTCTCCACCTCTCCTCACTTTCTATAACACCTTCCTACTGTCGCTCCCTTTCCTCTTTTCCAACTCTTTTTTTCCTTTTCAGACTACATGAAAAGTGTGCTCTAGATAGTGTGTAGTGCAGTGAATAACATACTATGTAGTTTTACAATATGAGACGTGCATTCCTAAATATTATGTGAGATTAGAATGAGCACATCCCAAATTATAGTATGGTACTTTGAAAATTGTATGCAAATTGTGCTTGGACGATTTACTTTAACTGTGGTGCGTGAGCTGATAAGAGAAAATGCATCATTTTTTAACAGACATCAGTTTGTAGTTTAGTCAGATGTCAATGGCTATGAAAGTAAAACGAGGCATGATGTAGATTATTATTTACATTTACTGGCGAGAGAGAGAGCACTTCAATTGAATGCTCTTGATTGCCTGATCGTTCACTCAGCACTTGTTATTTGGATTAAAACTAAATCGCACATGTAAGTAAAACATGAACTGTTACTTGATTTATGTATAACGAGTGATTCTCTACATTATTACAGGACAACTGCGATTTTGCCCAAACTTAATTTGATTGTGTTTAATCTGCTTAAATATACGTACAATTTAAGTTTACTTAATCCGTTTGTGTTGGATTACATGATGGATTTGTGTTGCATTAACTGAAACTGGGCGGTGCTTGTTAGTTCCCAGCATGCTTTGCATATGGTTGAATTAAGAGAGAATAAATGTTAAAATTAAGTGTTATTTATATTTTTTTAGAGAAATTTAAAAAAGGCGAAGACTTGATAGTGTGTAATTGTGTTTAATGTAAAATTGCATTGGAATTAATAGAACCATTTAAATTATAGTTGGTTACCACTGTGGAGAAGAGTGGAGCATTTTGTTTGACTGATTTAACAGTAAACTGATTTAACTGATTTAAAAACTGAAAACTGACCAAAATACATTTTTGTTGTTGTTGTACTGATATTTTTCCTTTTATTTTCTCTTCTCTTACTTCAACAGCTGTGTAAGTGGTGCAAGTTCCCAGGGCACAATGCTGATCTCAGACAATATTCACATGTTTTCCTTAGAGATTGTTCTAGGGAGCTGGATGTTTTGTAACTCAAATTGAGTATATAGTCAGCATTTGGGTAAGTTACTCTAAAAAAGTAATTAATTACCAGTGTTGGGGAGTAGTTAACTACAAGTAGCGTAGCAGCTAACTTAACTACAGTTTTCAGTAGCTTGGCAGTAGCTCAGTTGCTTTTTAAACAGTGTAGCTTTTCCAGTAGCTAACTACTTTTTGCAGCAAGTAGCGGTGTAGCGCGAGCAAAAGCTACATTGCTACATTGTCGAGCCTGCACGAATCAGCGTGATGCAAGGATATTCTTCTTCTTGTTAGATTACAAACTCATTTTTTGCCATTACCGCCACCTATTGTTTAATCACGCATCTTGCGGCTAACGGTTCACTGACGTACAGAAGTGGGTTGACACACCCATATTATGATTATATAGCAAGACGCATAAAGTCGTGACGGCAGATTTGGAGGATGGGAGAAACAACTAACGTTAATTACCCATGGCCTTATTTGTCCAAGTTCAATCAGTATTTTTGAGAAATGTTCTACATGCAATTTATGTTGGATGTATATTTCGTTCTTGCAATGTTCTAGGCTTTTTGTTGCAATTTTGCACTTTTGACAAACAGTCAGAGATATTTTAGTGTTGTGTGTAATAAAACAATACTCTTTGAAATCGTAATTGCATTGCCTTGTTTTAAACACTAAATATTTTACCTAAAACATTCCTCAGACACTTATTCAGTTATTTAAATACGTTGTTTAAAAAAGCAAATGTAGTTTCAATGTAGCTAGCTACTTTTGGATAGTAACTTGTAGTGTAGCGAACTACCTTTCTCAAAATGGGTAGTTTGACTGTAGTTAAACTACTTTAACTTACGAGTAGCTTGTAGCTTGTCAAACTACAGTTTCAGAGTAGCTTTAATTACTAGCTACAAATCACATCTTCAACAGTGTGATTACTGTACCAATTGCTCTCTTCAAAAGTATTGTATTATGTATTACTAATTACTTTCTAAATCCAACAATGCAATGATAGACATGAAACTGCTTTACTATTTTTCAAATAAATAATGTAAAATTTCATAAATTATTCTTGCAACTCACCAAAGTATTTAAAGGGAGAAGATTGCATTGAAAACATTTTACCATTAGATGTTACATTTTGATGTTAAATCCTATTGGATTGACACAACTGCCCAAAACTCTTCTAAACACAGACCATAAGAGAGACCAGTTCTATCTTGGACATAAAGATGGAGTGTAAAGAATAAGAGGCAGTTATTTAGTAATGAAGCAAGTATCGCTGTTGCTAATATACTTTAGTTGCTCATAATTAGTGTATAGAACATTAGAACAGACCCTTAACCTTTTCCATGGAAACAAGGTTGGGCAAGACCAATACCTTTGCAGAACCTTTAGACCTTCACATAACAAAACACATCTAAGAATGAAAATCAATGAAAGCAACATCACCTTAACTGTAGGTCATTGTCATTGTGTTGTAGTGTAGGCATGTATGTTTGTGAATGTGTGTGTACCCGTAATCCCTCGGCGTGTACTTTGTTGTTAAAGGAAAGGTCACATCTGATATGTTCAAGTTGTTACTGCTTCAAGTTAAGTGTTACTACACACTGTATGAAATCTATTTTATACTAGCATCAAAACTAGAACAACTTCAAACTTGTGACTTGAATTTCAGACTCTTGATGATTTTACTTGTGGAGATCTGAAATATCCCAGAGACCAGTCATGTTCAAAGAGCGAATGTCACTGAAGAAACCCCAATAGACAATGAACTGAGATGAAGAAGAAAACGCAAGAATTAAGAGATTTTGGCATGTTCCCAACAGGCCGTGGCATGTGATCGCATCCATCAATGCTGCATGCAAGCTGGGAGCTCACACCAACAAACTGACAGTTAGCAATATCCAAAGATAAATTACACTCAAAAAAAGATAAAGAAGAGGATATGTTGCCCCAGCCGGAGAGAGGGATGAGATGCGATATTTGAAATCACTGAAAAATAGCATCTTTTATTGCGCGCTCTCTCTGAGTGTGAAGGTGGGGCTGTGATGTCTCTATATAAAGAAACTCTGTCTGGGTCGTTGTTAAGGTCAGATGATGCTGGGATTCTCAGAAGCTCACAGTCAGAAGCCAACAGCTTCAAACGAGAGTGTTGCCTTTCAGCGCAGTGGCTAATATCAGCTCGCTAAAGCTATTCACTCCCCTACTGAGACTAGAGGACATAGACAGAGACAAAGATAGATTCATGTGTATAATTATCAACTAATTGTTGTTTCATTTGGTTCTTTAGCTGAATTCATTTACAACTATCGCTGTTAGATATAATTGTTCACTTCTTAAAGGGATGGTTCACCCAAAAAAGGAAATTCTGTTATTTACTACATCGTTCCAAACCTCAAGACTGACTTTCTTCTGTGGAACACAATAGGATGTGCAACACTTTTCCATACAATGAAAGTGAATTGGGTCTGATACGGTCGATTTCTTAAAATCATTAAAGTAGCCCATTATGACTTGTTCGCTATATATTCCAAGTCTTCTGCAGTCATACGATAGCTTTACATAGAGAATAAAGCAAATGTATAATTTAATGCATTTTAATGAAGATCTTCCTTTCTGCCACAATGTTGTTATTTCAACTAAAACTATTAAAAGTATATATTTTTTGGTAATTAAAACAAAACTGAAATAAAATATAAATATTAGCTGAAAATTCTTAACTAAAAAAACTTAAATGACTAAACTAAAGAGCTAAAAACAAATACAAACAGATCAAAGCTACTGTAAATATATTTATATATACACAGTATATATATATATATATATATATATATATATATATATATATATATATATATATATATATATATATATATATGAAGAGTTCAGATGCAAAAGCCTCTAAGTGCCATTTGAAATTTTCTTCTAAAATGACCATTTTTATCAAGCTTGTATATTTAAGTTCAGTAATTTCACTTAAATGGCAATGAAGATTACCTATTAATTGTCATTTAAGTGAAATTACTGAACTTAAATATACAAGCTTGATAAAAATGGTCATTTTAGAAGAAGATTTCAGATGGCATTTAGATGCTTTTGCATCTGAACTCTTCATATATAAACTAAAAAATATAATAAAAACCAAATGACAAAAGAAAATGAAAAAGAAAATGTAGAACAACAACTATTTCAAAAAAATATTTAATACTGTAATAGTATTTAACTAAAATAACTGCCACTGCAGCTCACAAATCTATTTTTGCGTCCTTAAACTATCACAGAAGGTGCGATTTTAACGAAATAAACACTTAGACTTCACTTTTCTCATACACAGCTTTACGCCAATTTGTAACTTTTAGAGTTTAAATGCTAAGTTTCCATTCCCTTTCAGTGTATGAAAAAGAGCTGCATTAACATTCCACCTAATATCTATTATTGTGCTCTATGTGAGAAATAAGACACATAGGTTTGAAACGACATGAAATGACAAGAATAACATCATTTTCTTAGTTTTTCACTATCACTTTTAAGTGTTCCTCTGATATTTTAGACAACATCAAGCCTGACATGAGCCTAACAAAGTCCATGTGACCCAGATCTCCTAAAGCATAACCTTTTAATCTACACAAGGTTGAAAATGAGACGCAAACATTGACTTGCTTCTCTACCTATCCGCCTGCTAACACAATGACAACTTAATAAGTCTAGTAGGACTTGCCATCATCATTCACATTCTCCAATTATTAGTGGACCAGCCTCAATCGTTCAGACCAGAGAAATCGATCAACTGTGAGCGTCCAGTCCCGCAGGGAGGCCTCTGGAATCAACAGGAATCCTAGGTCAATATTTCACACCGATTCGCCACCAAGCCCAAAGCAACAGTCGGTCATTACAAAAGACATTGAGTACAACACACACGACCAGCAAATGCCCTTGTTTACCTAGAGGACAGGTGGCCACAACATAAGAATGCTCTCAGGGGGTAAAGGTTCTTCATAAAATACATACACTTGTGCCATTATATTCCACAGTACCATTTCCATACCTAAAAATCATTAATCTCTTCAAACAATAGCCATATTCTCAGTGACATCTAAAGACTATTCATTTTATCTAGTGTTTAACAGCTTTTTGTGTTTGTTCTAGGCCTCCAGAAAGTCAATATGCACTCGAAAACATCATAATCAGCCCTGTAACACATTCAACACTTCAGAGAGAGAGAGAGAGAAGAGAGAGAGACACTCATTTGCACCTCTGACTTACATATTAAATAGTGTTGAAGGAATGTGAAAATACAATGACTATAAATAGATCTCATACGTTACACACATCATTGAATGTATGCAATAAGCATTGGCTGTACTAAATATTATGCACACCCCATGCTGGGTGGATCATAGCCCTAATTTCAATGATAATGAACTTCGCTATGGAAATTTCAGTAATGAGTTCTAACATAACAGACATGACTATGGTGAGAGAAATGATTTAGACATTTTTCAGAAAGAAACATTTTTCATGATTCTGCCCTCTTGTCATCTTTCTCTAGTCTTGAGGCAGGATCATGACAGACCCATGTTTTGTGTGCAGTGACCTGGCCTTGTGTTTGGGCTGTGTGCTTGTCTCATTCTCTTAACCCATCACCTTATTATCCTCGTCTTGTCATTATTACTTTATCAGTGTCACCTCTGTTATTATCTGTTTCTCCCTATTTTATCCCCTTGTGTTTGCTGTTCTGTGGTGCCCCGCATTGGGGCACCATTGACTTCCATAGTAGGAAAAAAAATACTGTGGAAGTTCAGTTATATATAAATATCTTCCTTTGTATTCAGCAGAACAAAGAAATGTCTGACAGGTTTGGAACGACATGAGGGTGAGTAAATGATGGCAGAATTTTCATTTTTGGGTGAACTATCCCTTTAATACATCTTTAACTGGCCTTTTTCATTTTACATGAATATACAAAGACATCCCTTTTGTTCATTCTTTTAATAAAACATTTGATCTGTTTTATAATTTTAAACAAACTTCAAAAGTGTGCTGTCTGTCTTTAAAATAAATGTTTTTCAGGGCTCCTGTCTACACTGTAAAAAATAAACCGTAAATTTTACGGTAAAAAAACAGCAGCTGTGGTTGCCAGAACTTTACCGTTACAAATACGGTAGGAACGTTAATGGATTTACAGACTTAACTTAAAATTTACGGTAATAAACTGTATTTTATTTTCTGATAAAATGTGGATTTACCAACTTATTGACATTGATATCTGTTTTAAACCACTGTAATTCACTAACAACCAACAATCATCACAGTAGTAATGAAAGTTCAACGAGCAATCAGAGCTCATTACAAGTGAATACTTATATAAAGCAATGCTTATTTAAAGAAACTGCACAATGTCATTCACACAAACATTAAGCACCATTATGGTAACACACATAAAATTAAAAAAATGCACTAAACATTAATTTAACAACATTAAATGTAACATAAAACCCTAATGTACATAACTGATTAGAAAAAAACAATAAAACTATGAGGAACCATAGTTATTTCAACAAAAATACATAAAATGTGACGTGTCACACAGGGAATTGTGGGAATGTCAATTAACGGTTTTCACTGTAAATTATACAACGACTTGTTCTTTTTCACTTTCAAAAACTGTAAATTTAACGGTATTTTACTGTAAAATTATATCACAGTTATTTACCGTTTAGTACGGAAACTTTCTGTTTACCAATTAACAGTTTTGCACTGTAGCATTTTTACAGTATTTTACTGTTAAAATCACAGATATTTTTACAGTGTACAAAATAGTGTTTGGGGCCACTGTAACACACCTTCCCAGTATTTCTCTTGTGCATCTTTCTGCTCCATGCAAACAGGACTGTCAACACGGAGGGATTCCTCTTCCCAAGTGATTCCAGGATAAAAAGACCTGATGACATAACTCATCCAGTGACGCATGTAACAGATGCCTGAATCTGCAGCTACGTCAACTGTTACCAGGAGAAGCCCGGCCAACATCACTTATGTAGGTCGCATTAAAAACACATGCGGCGCTGCACACAGATGCCAATTTTCAAAGACGGCCCCCTTTAAAAGCAGACGGGAATGTACTTCAGCAGGCTCTTATCATACGGTGGATCTTTCATGTTAACTGACGGAGCTAGTTATGAAAGAAACCCACTCGTATCAAACACAAAGTTTCTTCTGTGACCTAAAACAAAGGCCAACTAAAGAAAAGATTTTGTAAAACAAATACTCAACTTTTTTGTGTTTTTTGATCTGCTATGCTTAATATCCCATGATTCCATGTTAGAGCACACAGTTATGAGCAGAATATGTAAATGAAAGGGGATCTGCACACTGCTTGTAGGCAGAGTTAATAAAATGATGCAAATTGCATTATAATTAACTCTAAAAAGTGGAGCATTATGCTTTTATGTAAACTGTACCTCAGGGATCTCAAATAACAATGCACTTAGCTAGTACTTTAGATGGCATCTTAAATTGTAGTGTGTATAGGTGTTTAGTGGGGTCTAAAAATCTAAAACCTCAATTGAATATGCTTCTGTTTAGCATTTTTCTATTTTAATACATTTTTAGTGCAATTTTTTTTTGTGTGAAATATTAACGTGCATTTCATAATTCCTTTTGCTTCAAAGACAACTGACCATTTTCATACACTACTGTTCAAAGGTTTGGTGTCCGCAAGATTTTATTTTATTTTTGAAAGAAATGAATCATTAAAGGAGTAGTTCACTTTTACAAAAACTTTTGCTGATAATTTACTTCACCACCATGTCATCCAAGATGTCCATGTCTTTCTTTCTTCATTCGAAAAGAAATTAAAGTTTTTGATGAAAACATTCCAGGATTTTTCTCCATATAATGGACTTCAATGGGAACCAAACGGTTCAAGGTCCTAAAGACAGTTTCAGTGCAAACTGTTCAAAGGGCTTTAAACGATTCTTCCAGACAATAAATAAGGATCTTATCAAGCAAAACAATCGCTCATTTTTGCTCACAATTTGTTCATTTCGTTCATTGAATGAACCAAATGAACACGAAAAAGATATCGTTACGAGAGTAGTCATGAATGCGCATTACAGAACAGAGCAAGGTGACCATATGAGCTTATAAAACTTAAACTTTGTTATTTTTTTTAATGAGCGATCGTTTCGCTTGATAAGACCCTTATTCATCGTCTGGAATCGTTTAAAGCCCTTTGAACAGTTTGCAGTTTGCACTGAAACTGTCTTTTGGACCTTGAACCGTTTGGTTACCAGTAAAGTCCATTAAATGGAGAAAATCCTGGAATGTTTTCATCAAAAACTTTAATTTCTTTTCGACTGAAGAAAGAAAGACATGTACATCTTGGATGACATGGAGTGAGTAAATTATTAGCAAAAGTTTTTTAAAAGTGAACTACTCTTTAATACCTACTAAAGTGACTGTAAAACATCCATAATGTTACAATCTATACAAAATAAATTTGATCTATTGATCAAACAATTACAGAAAAATGGTATTCACAAAAAAATCTCAGTTTTAAAATATATTAAGCAGCAAAACTCTTTTCAACATTTATAATAATAAGAAATGTGTATTTAGTCCCAAATCAGCATATTAAAATGATTTCTGAAGGATCACGTGACACTGATGATGCTGAATATTCAGCTTTCAATGATATTTTAAGATTTATTAAAATAGAAAACAGTTATTTTTAATCGTAATATTTCACAATAATACTACTGTATTTTTGCAGCCAAAAACATTAACACATATTTTTGATATGGTTTCAGATTTTCAGGCCCCACTGGACAAATCTACATTTATAGTGTTATAGTGCAACTCACGGAAGGCGGGGTCGGCAGGGGTCACTCTGTGTGCTGTCGGTCGAGTGGTTACTGGACACGGAGGAGACACTAGAGCTCCGAACAAACCCAAAGGCAGCCAGACGAGCCGGCGGGAGGCGCGAGTACCCAGGAGGACGGAGGCCAGTCTGAGCTGGCTTCGGCAGGAAGGATTTAGCAGCTAACCCAGTTCGCCACCGTCTTTCTCTGATCTGAGGGTGAATAAGACTGTGATTAGTACTCAGATTCACTGAAAAAAAAAAAAAACGAGTTCTAGTTAATAAAAACCACCACATACTGCTTTTTACAGTCCATGGAGGTACAACATATCGTTGCATGTGTTCTAAGAATACACGACATATTCTTATAATGGAGTGACAAAACAAGGCATAGAAATGTTTTCTGTTGAGCCATCATCACATGACGCAGGAAAAGAAATTACAGAAAACGCAAGAAGAAAAGAAAGTGGGTGTTGTGTCCTAAAATGAACTATTTCTAGGCAGACTGGCTTTAAAGATACTCACAGTAGGATAGAGAGAGAGAAACTGTGGTGTTTTATAGCCTCTCTCTGATGAGAGGTAAAAATCGTTTTAAAAAACTCCTGGAAGAATCATAAAAGAGGTTGGCGGCTGTCTGCCTCCTCTGCCCACAGCATGACTGGCCATTCATCAACATATTGTAATATTTTACTGTACATACTGTAATATTCACATGAAGAACGAATGAGTCACATGTCATAAAGCCCCTATATGAGCTCAAAAAGCTTTAATATGAATGATTAAGAACTTCACTAATCTATTAATTATGTGCAATAAAAGTGTATGGATGGTTTCTGGATGTACTTGCAATTGTGTAGTTCTGATTGGACAGCGTCTGGTGCCTAACGAGAGTTTGAAGGTCTCCAGCAGAAGACCTTTCTTTTTTAATTAGTCCAGGAGGCCAGTTGTTAAAGAGGCCATCGATTCCTCTAAAAGCAGTTGTGTGTACACATGATTGTGATTTCAGTGCTTAATAATGGCCTCAATTAAATAGAGTACACTCTCAGAAAAAAAGGTACAAAAGCTGTCACTGGGGCTGTACCTTTTCAAAAGTACCTAAAGGGTGCATATTGGTACCTTAATGGTACATATTAGCACCTAAAATGTCCATATTAGCACCTAAAATGTACATAATAGCACCAAATATGTACATAATAGCACCTAAAATATACGTAATAGTACCTAAAATGTCTGTATTAGCACCTAAAATGTCCATATTAGCACCTAAAATGTACACAATAGCACCTAAAATGTTCGTATTAGCACCTAAAATGTCCAAATTAGCACCTAAAATGTACATATTAGCACCTAAATGTCCATATTAGCACCACTTCCAGGCTTGCTTTGAACTGGCAGTCTCCTCCCAGCTAAGGTCATTATTTGGGGCAGGTGAAGAGAATGATCCCCTCCTGCTCTTGGAGATAAATCACCTCGAGTTCCCTGTTCCCAATACGCTGTGATTGGAGCAAACCGTCAGCGCATACTAAATGACAATCTAGCGTTTCTCATTTTGTCTGTCGCATTCTCAGACGTTTATTAGACTGCAGTGTCAGCAGAATGCTTCAAAGACGCATTCTTCACAAATGAAAACACACACATACACACTCAAGCAAATGCACACAACAAAGCACCCCTCATCCATTCATCTCTAATCAAAGTTTCCCTGGCCCAACCGCTCCCCCTCCCAACCCAACCCCGGGCCATCAAGGTCTTTAATGAAATTGCAGGCAGCTTCTGCTTCAACTGAGGGTTGTGGTCATTAAAGATAAATGTGTTCCTGTTCTCTCTCTCTCTGTGATTTTTATTCACCATCAATCGTCTTTATTCCTTCCTGTTCCTACTTCCCAATATTTACGGATTGCCCAGATCATTAGTCATCCATCATAGCTTTGATTTAGCATTTTCAATGTTTTTTGTTTTTTTTCCACACAAAGAAAGTGAATGGTGACCACAGATGTTCTCATTCATTTTTACTATATGGAAAAGAAAGCTTGGAAATTCTGCCAACGAAACATTTTTGGGTGAACTACCCCTTTAACACCACAGTGGAGTAATTTTACAAAGTGTTATAAATAAATAAAAAGGAAAAGCAATGTGTGTGCGCGTGCATGCGTGTGTGTTTGTATGTAAATTTATAATTATGGATTGATGCTCAAGAACTGATTGATTTCTTACTGAGTGTTAAAATGCATGAATACATTACTGAGAGCTCTTTTAACAAGCCATCAGTGGTTCAGTGATAAACACTTAACTGTATTAATGAAGAATGAAATGCTGCTTAACTGTATGTTGTCACGGGGTAAAGAAGGAAGACGGGGTAACCAAGAGGATCACGAATATCAACAAGGTTTGTTCATTTAATAACTCAGAACTAACAAGCGAACAGTGTGTAAACGTAAACCTGAACAATACCGGACAAACACTGAGTGAACAGGAAGAACAAGATATATACACATTGGTGATAACTAAACACAGCTGAACAAAATTATATTACTAATAATGATGTGTGACCATGGAGACAGAAGATAGGCGGAACTCAACCAAGGGAATGCAATGTGACAAGACAGAAACAGAAGGTCCTTGAAAACAAACTAACTGAATATAACTGTGACATATGTCATGCCAAAAGAAGGTACTCTGGTCTGCATAGACAGCTCTTTAGTGATTGCATTCTAAGGACGCAACAAAACCTAATAAGCAATCAGAAATTTCTTTGCTACTTCACTTCAGTGCATTAGACAATTTCCAAGAAGATTTTAATCAAAGACCGATTTTTGTGGACCAACCTAGTGACCAGAATCAATTGTTTAAGAGTGTGAAAAATTATGTGACGTGAGATGATCTATAACTCCAGTGGGAAATAATTACCAACTTCAGAGCAATCAGACAAGCATTTTTGAAAGTCATACTAGAAGAGTGTAATACAAACTGTTAGATAGTAGTTTCTCTATAATAATAATAATCTTTAGGAGAACCTTTCTCTTGACATCTTTTATACCATTTCAGGGATCAAACTATCAGAGTAAAACTCTGTACCACAAGCCTGTGTCTATCTACTTTACTGTAGCATCCTTACACCATAAAAATCATATAATGCTTCAAATATATCTATAAATTGTGACCAGATGTAGTTACAAACATTGGCATGACTTAATTGTTTATTGCTTTGCACTTCAAAGCATCACAAACAGGGCCAAGCAGCAAGAAATCGGCATCCGCATTAATGGAGACTGTCATGGGTTTGCTGTGAGATAACGGTAAGCAGATAGACAGATGCCCTTGAGAAAAAAAACACGTTGGATGATGGCAGTGCTGGTAGTGGTTTAAACATGAAATAATTCATATCTTCACCTTGGCAGGCAAAGTTGTCGGAAAATGAAGTGTGCTTTAGAAACGGTAAGGAACTTTTAAGCTCAGACAGAACTCCCTCATGGCAGAAGATGAATGTGAATTTTATTTGTATTTAACTGCATGCCAGAAGGTAAAGTGTATTTTACACTGACTAAAGGCTGGGATGAGTTTATCTTTAAGAATTACAAATGCATAGCTGACAGGGATGAGAAGACTAATGGTGTTATCTTCCTTCTTTTTATTTAAATTTATTCATCTCAAAATACTCCAGAGTCACTTCCACCCATAGCATGAAGCCTTGGTGTTTCTATCAGTCAAAAAAAAAAACAACAACAAAAAAACGTTTCTATGACTACTTTGGCATGGGTTTCTACTGAACTTACACCAGTGTGACATGTAAAGCATTCAATTTTCCTCTAAAAATCTGTGTGAATTGTATAAAAGCCAAGACTTTTGACTCATTTTGCCTTGCAAAGTAACCCATTGTCATCATCTTACCTTGTGGTTCCTGAGGGGTTTGAGTGGTTGGGTTTACTGCCTGCATTGGTTGACTGAAGGTCAATGGAGAACTTCGGGTGGCCTGTTTGGACCATCCTGTTCTTCACAGCGGCAGAGGGAGTCCTGTTCACAGCACCAACACCAAGCTGGGGTCTTAGGCCCCGTGGTGGACGAAAAGGGGGCCAGAAGGATCATCAGCTCCTGATACAGGAGATCCAAGGGTGACTGGAGACCTGCCCACCTAAACAAAAAACATGACCACACGTTGCAGCTGCAGTCAATAAACTCTCCCAGTAGTACATACACTCATCTACTGAAGATAACAAGTGTTACATTTTAAAAACTTATAAAATATTGACATTCCCTCCATAACAAATTTAGGGAGTAGTCTGTTAAATACTCTACAGCAAACTATTTCATTATCAAAGTACTCACGGTTTCACCAATCTAATCATGTAGATTTTTACATGTAATTAGATTTACCAAGAAATGGACATAAAGGAATTCGGTTTAAAGGGATACTCCACTTTTTTTGGAAATAGGCTAATTTTACAACTACTCCAGAGTTAAAAAGTTGGGTTTTACCGTTTTTGAATCAATTTTTCAAGCCGATTTTCTGATCCCACTATACGTATACTATGGTAGTCAATAAGACTAGAAACGGTCTGGTAACTGATATTCTTCTAAATATCAGAAAATCGGCTGAATGGATTTGAAAACGGTAAAACTCAACTATTTAACTCTGAGGGAGTTGTAAAATGAGCCTATTTCCAAATAAAGTGTAGTATCCCTTTAAGAACAGCATTATGTTAAATGTATTGTGCATTCCTTACAGCTGCAGAGAGAGGCTTGTTAAGAGAACCATAGAAGCTGTCTGCTCGGCCCACCATTTTTGGGGCATGGTGTTGCTGGGTGGCTTAATCCCAGACACCATGAGTCCAGGAGAGAAGAACCGAACCTTCTGCATCTCTTGTCGATACTTATCGTAGAGTAAATTTGAGGCACTCAGCACAGCGGCTTCCCCTTGTTCTCCTACCGCTGGTTTGGCCTGTGTGTTGCTGTATGTTGAGAGTTTCGTAGGTAAGGATGACACCTCATAAGTTCCATCAAGAGACTGTGGTTTCACCTGCGGGGTCTTTTCGAATGTACGTGATGATTTTGGGGTCGGACACTTTTCGGTTTTGGCGGGCACTTGCTTGGAGGGGAGGTCTCCATTGAAGCCTCCATTGTTGGAGGAGGTTTATGGATGCTTGTGTTGATAGTTGTTTTGACTGGAGCTCTTAAGCCTGAGCTGTACCCAGCATAACCCAACTGAGGAGCTCGAGAAGGTAAAGTCTTGATGGGTGAGGATTGAGGCTGTCTTTGAGGAGACCTTGTGGTCTTGGGGGATGGAGGTGTCGAAGGTCTAGTGGGACTGCTGTAGGTCCGCCGACTGAAGTGAGTCTTCCTTTCTAGGCTCGAGGGACTTACAGCACGATCTGCTGAGCTCTGCCTCTTCAAGTGTTGGGACTCTCGGGTGAAAGTCTGGCTTGGGAGCATTTCTGTGCTTGTTTTCTTACTGCAGATTTCAGTAGTCGGCAGCACTTGTTGATGGCTGTGATCTGTCTCTGAGGAGTGGGATTGTTGCTGGTCTGCCTGGGTGTCTAAGCTGGGATATCCTGAGGTTATTCGTTTTTCAGTAGAAAGAGGGCGAACTAGCTGCCTACAAGAAGGTAGCACCCTCACCATACCTTTCGGCACCTCGGTTGACATCCCTTGCCTGCCATTCTGCTCTGTTTCCATTGGGAATTTTTGCACTTTTAGTGCTCCATTTGAAGGATACACTCCACTTTGAGTGATCAGCTTACTTCGGTCATATTGTAATTCCTGAGGCAGTGTAGTAGAGTTATGGTTTTGGTCCAAATCCCTGGGAAGCTCCCTGTTTCTCTCTGAGTGGATGTAGGAGGGTTGCTGGTTCCTGCCTATGCCTGAGGTAGACTTGATGGACTGGGAAGAGAGAGGCTGTGTGCGGCCTGCACTGTCCAGGGCACTGGCTAAACTTCCACTGAGATTGGTCACTGCAGAAAGAGAAGATGAAAAAACGTTGCTTTCAGAACCACTTCGTGCTTCTCTCAGGGTCCTGTTTACCCCAGAGCGAGAGCTAGAGGTCCTGAGGTCAAGGGGCTGTGAGTTCTCATTTGCATCTCCATCCACACTGTGGTTTTCATTGTGATCTTTCCAAGGGGATCCAACAGTAGCGCTGACAGATGTGGTTGTCAATGTCCTGTCACAGAGTTTCTTTGCTCTCTCTCTGCTTGTCACACTTGACATGTCTATGCCTTCTTCTTCCACAATGAATGTTTCTAACTCTTGACACTCAAGCAGTTCAAACTCTTCCAGCTCAGGGTCTTCACTCTGAGCATGTGTTCCCCAGATAATGATCCTCTCTTGGGTTTCAGAGTGTGATACAAGAGGGGGTAGTGGGCTGCCATGCTCTTTGTTATTTGAATGATTTTTCTCTTTGGTGATTTGATTGGCATTGGCGCCTTCCACAGTTTCTACATGCCCGTCGTCATTCTGTATTTCTCCTAGTTGGTTGTCTTCACCGGCTTGTATATTTTCTTGCACATTCATGTTGTATCAGTCTGAGCTTCTCTCTCAAAAGCTCCACGGTAATCCTGGATCCATCAAAAGTCTTGTTCCCTCACTTGACTCACCTTGTCCTTCAAATTTTGCAATTTGGATAGAGTGCTGAATCACAACATCATTTCACATTTTTTTCATTTCTACTCCAAGATACCGCCAAAGGAGAGAGCTGTATTTGTTTGCTTCTCAACAGGGCAATGCACTTGATGAAATCATATCAGCTTTCAGGACCTTGACATGCCTTGGTCATTCATCTGGTGCCAAACCTGCACAGAAGAAAAGACATAAATTTGTGTTAACAGTGCAGAGAAAACATCAGCACAAACCATTCCAAATGGGTTGTTAAATTTCTGTTAGGACATTTACTAGATTGATTGCATTTATTTAGATATGAATATGTAGGGTTTCAATTCTTTAAATTTAAAGTCTATTTTTTGGATAGTTTTACTGAGACTCAAATCTCAAGCAACACTTCATTCTTAGGTTAGTTCATTCTTCATTCTTAGGTTAGTTTTCCTGATTTCCAATTCTAAAGCAAAATCATTCTAATTTATTGAAGGAAAGAATGGCTGTTTGTTGTTTCAGTGCAGTTTTAAATGAATATAATAAAACAGCTTAAAGGCACCCACCACTTCTGAAAACAAAGTAAAGTAAAAAGGCGTGCATTTACATTTACACCTTTTATCCATAAAGCAATGGATAAAATGTGGAGTATTTGACTCAAACATGAAAAATAAAACTAGCTACAAATTCTTGCGACAACATAAAGATTATTCCATGTGTGGCATCATTTTTAATAAGTTTTGCACACTCCTTTAATGGCAAATGGCAGTACCTCCTTTTCTCTAGTAATAAAGTTTTTTAAAATCTCAACTGCAGAGAATTATGTTTGCCCAAATCATACAAAAAAAGACAATTAGTGAGAGTGTGAAATGGCTTGTAATTAACAACAGTGCTCACATGGGACAAAAACAAACAAACAAACAAACATACTGCAGTCAGCTGGGGTAGAAATTATGAAAATATACCATTAGTTGAAGGTGAGTTTTTTTTTGCATGTCTATAAAACATTGACATAACAGCTGCATGCCTATAATTATGATTTAGACATGGAAACATGAAAATCCAATGCTGTTTCATTACGTAGACATAGTCCAAACCAGAGAAGGGAATAAAGCAAGGTCAGTTTGACATTTTCCCAATAGGGAAAAGGGGGTTGGGGTTGCTCCATGTGCTGACTAGGTAGAGAGGGTGGGTAGGTGGTCAGTGACTTTGGTAGGCTATAATCAATCACAAAATAGATTTTTAAGAAGAGAGAGGTTGCTTCTCTTTTTACACCAGACTCGCTTCAAGCATTGACTGTAATGATTTTCGCTGCACATACTTGAGTAATTTATGCTGGGATGACCGGAAGAATCGACCACTAAATCACTTCAAGCATCAAGTGTAGATGCAAATGCAAAGATGCAAATGCTTGTGCAGGAAATCAGAGAGGAGGTATATGGAGAAGAGACAGCCCATACAATCCATATCACAGTCGGTTAAATGGGCAACAATCGGAGAAAGCGTATTGACGTTGCGGCACCAGACTGTCACTTGTACCACCCCCAACACTGCCGGCTGATGAAGTGCTGAAGCTCGCCACCCACATACCCACAGGCAAATTAAGACTGATTTCAAGGTACACTGCATGTAGTGAATCCCATAATTGCACAGAGATATGTGACTCGTGCTGGCAAAAGGAGTCGTAATGAGCAAATTTTAGAAAATTAGTTATTGGAAAAAATTACTGAGCTACACCTATCTGAAGTCGGCAGAGTCAGCAAAGTCAATTTTGAGAAAAATCAAGCTAAAAGTTTTCTGAAGGTTCCAAAACAAAATCACCTTAGCAAACACCAAATTTGGCACAAACCAAGTCAAAACCAAACATCTATAGGAAAAATATATATTCAACTTTATTTTCCCATCATGATACCACAATTTCTTTGATTAACATTTATTTACTTTAATATTTTATTTAACAGACAGCACACAGTTGATAACCAAGACGCAAGATGGCAGCAGTTGTGGAATGAACTGATGGAAGATAGTAAGAAACACTAGACCTCTGAATGCTGAGTTTCACCATTCAGAATTAAGTATTTACTTTATTTTTTATTTCAACATCTCGCAGAACGTGCATCTGCACATGCAATGACATTAGTATACTATACGATTGTTTTTAGTCCACTGCATTGCATCTCGTTTTTAAAAGCAAAAACACATTCTGTTTATCACAGTTAGAAAACGCCCTCTTTTGGCTATTATATAGCCAGCTTATTGACAGACAGACTGACTAACTCCAAAGCAAGGCCTGGTCAGGAGGGAGATAAAAAACAGGAAGGAGAACTCTGCCCTGAAACCATGTCACACTCTGCCTTCAAGCTAATAATCTCCCAAGGCCTGCTTTCTGTAGCTCTTACAAAACATTCAAGCAGTTCATGCTGAGCTAACCTGCTATTTTTCTACAGGTGTGAGAGGTTCATTCGTAAGCTTTGAACTTGGCGTAAAGCATAATGACGATCTTGGTTGCCCAGTCCTGTTTGTTTGAACCGCGAAAGGCGTCAAAGCTTACGCTATACTCCTACATTCTACGTCATACATCGTCAAGTGTTACTCATTTGCCGTAAATCGATGCGTACGGCCATCTGCCGGAAGCTAGTTATTTTAGTTGATAAAAATATGATTTAAATATGGACATTTTTCTTACAAGAACACATTGTTCACTTCAGAAGGCCTTTATTAACTCCTCAGAGCCATTTGGGACACTTTTTTGATGAATATGAGGCACTTGAATGGACTTGAATGGAAATTGCCCATTCACTCCCATTATAAAGCTTGGAAGAGCCATTTTAGTTAACATAACTCCGATTGTATTCGTCTGAAAGAAGAATGTCATACAGTATACACCTATGTGGGACAACGTGGACGTTACCAACAGTAAAACATACCCCGAAACTGTTATATATAATGTCTATCTAACTTAATAAATACATTTGTATTCTGCCTTTTAGCTGATAACAATGCGGGACATTTCCTCAATGTGTGATGTGCGGGACAAGGGGTGAACGGGTGGTGAAGGGGTGAATTCTTTGTTTTTCTCCTCTTATATTGTTCCCAACAATACAAATTAAACCTACAGTATAATACCAATTAAATTATTTTAAATAACAAAGCAATTATACATTCTAATAATATTAATTAAAATTTTAGAACTGATCTATACAACAATCGACAACCTATTAATAAATAAGCAAACACTATTTAAGAAAAAAATTAACATCACAGCAGGAAAATTGTTTTATAGCAACACATTTTGGCATGGTCTCTCAATGTTAACTCACACGGTTTTCATGGTGTTTACGTATCTCTGCTGTGGTTAACTGAAGTGACAGCTGGGCAAGGAAGGTTCACACTGACAGACAGGTTTGCTATGTGCTTCAGCCAGGTCTGCAGGCTTGTCTAGGCCATCGGGTGTTTCTCAAGACCCCGTTGGAGTTAATCAACCTTGGTCTAAAGATAGAGCGCAGAAGGCTTCACAACTTCAACATGACCCAACTAGTCTGTTTTCTTCTTCTGTCTTGAACACATTCATTTAGCAAATAATTTCCTCAAATACGATCAATTTAAATCTAGATAATTTAGTTCAATGCCGGAAGTAGAAAACATTGCCCCTAATTTCTACGGACTGAGAAATAAAGAAAAGACTGAGAAATGAAGAAAATATTAAATGCAGAAAAAAGTTGGCTTTGTTATTGTTAAAGGAACCGTAAATGTATTTCAATTAATCATAAAAAGGCTCTGATATGTCACTAGACAATAAGAAATCATGTTCATTTCAAATACTTATATCACTGACAACAGTCCGGCCGGTATATTGTCATTTAAAAAGTGAAGTTGCAGCCCTCAACTGATGTAGATGTTGTCATGATTTGGTCTGATGCACCACCCTCCACCTATCTACCAATCACGGAGTCAGTAGTGTTGCAGCATCCGAGTTGCCAGCTAGCTACCACAGCTGCAGCTACAAATGTGTCGGATAAAAAAATTTCTAACTTTACGAATCCAAAAAAAAACAACCTGTTATAATTACGAAATACTTTATGACAAAGTCCGAAATAAAACAAGGATTTGTATAGGAGATGCCTTTGAAAGATGGAAAGAATTTGCTGGATCCTGCAGCCTTTCTGGCAACCTCAAGTTAGGGGGGAGGGGGAGGGGATACACCGCTCTACAGTAATTTAAAAGTGATTGCAGTACCAGTTTTGGACACAATCTTACATACGGTTAAATTAAACTAAAACTATTATAATTATTTTCTGTAATTGATAAAAGGCTAAAATAAAATAGAAATATATGATGAAAACTTCAACTTAAAAAATGAAAATAAAAATGTTGAAGTAATAAAATAAGTAAAACTAATATTAATAACTAATATTTAGTAAAATAAAAACACAAATAAAAAGACAAAAACTATTTTTTAAATAAGCTAAATCGATCGAACTAACTGAAACAAACACAAAACATATATGAATAGATAAATGTGAAAATAAAATAATAAATAGAAGTATTACACACACCTCAAAAATAAACAAAAATATTTTTAAATATAAAAATAAATTGGAAAATAAATGCACAAAAATGTGGAAAAAATAAATACAGAATTTAATAAATAAGAATAAATATAAATATTTATACCTAAATCTATATTATACATTTATAAATATTCTATTCATGAATATCTTTTTTGTGTCGCAGCGAAAATTCTATTAATTTATTTAATGCTTAACTAACAAACTCAGTCATCGATAGCAAACTGGCACTAATTATTTATTTATTTAGTTGAGGGAAAAAATGAATGCACCGTGAGGAAAAGCATCCTCTTTGCTGTGTTCGACTCGATATGCTCTGCACCAAAAAAGCTCCATGAGGCTCCTCAGAGCAGCCAGAGGAGGGAGGAACAGATGCCTGAGTCAGGGTGAGTGTGCCAACCAATCTTGAAAAGAGGGTTTATCAAGTGTGTAACTGGGGCATGGCAGAGTGTGACTGGACATGGCACCAGCTCTCCCGTCCAACATTTAACTCTCTAATAATAACAGAAAATGAATAGTCAGCACCCTTAATTTACTCAATAGGGACAATGAGCTCAAGCATGAGCTTAATTAAATCGAAAACACAACTGCTTTGGGAATTATTGATGGTTTGCATGAATCATCACCATATTTTTGCTGTCGCTTGGCCATTGCGGGGCGATTGGGGACGGGCTCGAGGAAGGGAAGAGAGCGGCAGATCAGAACACAGGCTTAATTCAGCGCGACTAATGGTACTTAGCCCTTCTCTTCCTGTCATGGATTGAGGATGTGTGTGTCAATCAAAGTGCAGAGCAAAATCAAAGGCCATGGAGATAAAATAAGAAAGGATGTGAAGAAAGGCCAGACCAATGAATATGAGAAGTGAGGGTATCCAAAACGTGTGGACATTCACCATGGCAAATTCACAGTGAATAATGTAAAAGTTGGAGGGAAGAATTAAATGTTTCAACACAACAGCACATGTGGTCACATAAGAGGCTTGAATGAATATTGTTTTGTAATTTGTACACATCAGGGGAGCCAAAATCTCTGGTATTAGTTCACAAAGACCAAAGTGAGATTTTTCAATGGGGCCATACCATGAGGAATCTCTTTTTTTATTTATCCTTTTATGGTTTCCCAACTAGGGATGGGTATCATTAGAATTTGAATGATTCTGATTCCGATTCTTTGTTTCGATTCCGGTTCCTAACGATTCTCGATTCCGATTCCTTTAAGAGGCAGGGTCAAAAAAAAGTTTAGCTAACCTTGCTAACCAACGGTCTTTCCTGAAGGAAATACTCCTTCTGTCACAAATACTCCTTTTGTCACAAATGTTGCATTTTGCCGAGATTTCGTTAGTTTTAGAAAAGTGAAGCCACACTTTGGACCGCCGACGTAAGCTACTCATGTTTGACTCGCACAGTTATGCCAACACTTCCAGTAGACGCTTCTTCATTGGTGTTGTTCAGCGGTTTCTTCTTCCGGTCGAACCGACTGTGAATATTGAAACTAGGAATCGAAATTTAACTTTTGAACGATTCCAGGAAAAACAAAAAGCTAGTCCCGGCTTCAAGTCGAATACTCGATTCTCGATACCCAACCCTATTCCCAACCCATGGTCATTATAAACTATAGCATTAATGTTCTTATATAAAGACTAATCTTAGATATCAGGTATCAGGGTTCCTAAAATATTAAGCAGACAAAAGAAATTCAACATTGATAATAATAAGAGAGCAGCAATAATAATTGAAACTAATTTAAATCAGCATTTGATATCTGAAGGATCACATGACAATGAAGACTGAGTAATGAAGCTGAAAATTCAGCTTTAAATTGTAATAAAATTAAATACAGCATTGGAGACTACATAAATAAATACATACATACAAATTTGTACATACAAAAGGAAGCTCTTAAAGTCACAGTAGCAAACAATCAACGGATATAAGATTAATTCAGAGAGAAGATGATACATTTTGAAGTTTATCACAACAAAAATGTTACTAAGATTAGTGGAATTTAGGGAACATTTGAAATAATAATAACTGTGAGACTACATATTTTCAAAAGAGTATCCCTGATTATGGATCTGCTATATCTCCTAACAGAGCTCAACAGAGAGCTTGTGACACACTGACCTGATTGTTGAGCTTGTCTCTGGCCAAATATACATAGCCTGAAGAGACCCTGACATAGTGTGCATTTCTGTAATGCCACCGTAAGCATGAGACATGATGATCAATTTAATGACTTCAATAATAACAATAATTTGTTACTTTTATATAGCGCTTTTCTGAGTACTCAAAACGCTTTACATGGACGGGGGAATCTCTTCAACCACCACCGTGCAGCATCCACCTGGATGATGCGACGGCAGCCATACTGCGCTAGAACGCCCACCACACACCGGTTTATTAGTTGAGAGACAGTGATGAAGCCAATCAGTATATGGGGATGATTAGGAGGCCATGATGGACAGAGGCCAATGGGCAAATTTGGCCAGGATGCCAAATTTGGGTTTGGGATTTTCAATGACCACAAAGAGTCAGGACCTCAGTTTAACATCGCATACGAAGGACGGATAAAAAGGCTAAAAAAATAGAGCTCTAATATTTGTTACATTATTTCCATTCAAAAATGTGTCATGTAGGGTTTACTGGCTTTACATGGTCAGACTGATTTATGTATGACACGCCAATTCGTATTTCCATTTTCGGCGTGCTATCAACACGCATAATCGCTTTTCAGCGTGTTTATGAACACCATTGACTTAACGTTACATTACTGTATATATAAACATATGACCAACCCTAAACCCATCCCTAAACCTACCCGTCACTGGGGTTAATAGCATTTATGAGTCTTCCCCTACCATCCTAGAAAAAAATATCGCTCCCCAGATGTAGATCTAGATTTTGCTTCGTTTCGCTCGGACATTTAACGGCGTGTACAGACACGCGGAATCACTCTGGACATTTAATGGCGTAGAGTAGACAAACACTAATACATGCAGATAGCTAAAAATGCATATAGATAACACGCCACTTGACTTGAAAGTGGCGTGTATGTTTACACAAAAGTCATGATGTCATGTTGACATGGTAATGGAGGATACACTGTTTGGACATTTGGGTATCATTTTGGTTTCAAACCAATTACATCATACCACTTTCATGTTAACATTTGTATACTTTCAAAAGTTTGTATATTAACAAAAACATGAGGATACACTGTGTAAAAATATGCTGGGAATATGCAAGCACTTTTTAGACCAGCTGGATTCACTCAGGTGACCCCTATGAGCTTTTTAAGACTTTATGCGCAATTCACACATTTACACTGATATTGAAAAACACTTCTCACAGAGTACCCGAGAGACTTCGCTTATGGAAAATTCATGTCCTTGATGTCTCAGCAACTAGAAAATGTTGATACACTCCCACTGAACGGGATGCAAGATGCTTCTTTACAACAGTCAAGCATGCTCTAGTTTGTCTGTCAAGTTCCTCTCACTCCTCCGCTGGGACAGGATTTGACAGCGCCTCAAAACATTGTGACTAGTGAGTGAGATTGTAGACACAAACATTCCGGATACGTTTTTCAGAATGGCTGGAAATGATTTGCCTCACATCATTCAGCAATCACTTCGACCTCAATTCACTAGTCTTATATTAACTACATGTACTGTTATAGGCCGGGTTATTATTAAAAAGTTTCATGAAAATTCATTTAAACATACAGGATTATATATTATGATTTAATATTTAATCTAATAAAATCTAATTTTATAATAATATTTATATAATATATATATAATATATATATATATATAAATTGCATCCAAAATAAAAGTTTGTGTTTACATAATATATGTGGGTGCACTATGTATAATTATTTTGTGTGTGTGTGTGTGTGTGTGTGTGTGTATATATATATATATATATATATATATATATATATATATATATATATATATACACATATATATATACAAAATACACACACATGCATGTATATTTAAGAAAAAATATTATTTATGTATAAAATATTTATATATAATATAAATTATATATAAATCTATATACAGTATATACATGAAAATATTTCTTAAATATATACAAGCATGTGTGAGTATTTAAATACATATAAATATATATATACACAGTGCATCTACATATATTATGTAAACACAAACTTTTATGTTGGATGCGATTTATGCGATTAATCGTTTGACAGCCCTAATACTATATATATATACATATATATATATATAGTATTTCTTTAAATCTACAATTTTATAATTAATTACAACATTATAAAAAATATTTATAAATAATAGATTTATAATAAGTTATCAATAGCTATTTAATGCATCATATAAACAGGCTTAAAGTAAAGCATTAGATATCAGGCATGTTTATATAATTAATATAATGTTTTCAATCATAAAATTCGATAATCTCCCCTCAAACTTCAAATTTAGGCAAAAAAAAAGTGCCAATCTGTCTCTTTTGTGACACACACATCTGTATTCTGTCTCTTACAGATGCTGGTAAAGAAATACAGGCACATGAGAGATAATTGGAGTCCTGTAACAAAGCAGGGTAAATATTTGCGTGCAGTTTGCCAACTAAAAGGATGCATTGGAACCATACTGATTGCCAAGAAAGCCATCTGGCAGCGACAGTGTCTTTTTCTAGGATGCCCAGAATTTTAAGGCAGAGCGAGGGACAAGCAGACAGACAAACAAAGGCCAGGAGAGGAGCGTATGGAAAGAGAAAGGGGTAAAGAGAGACAGTAGAAGAAAGGCATAGAGCTAGATCCTAACAGCTAACTTGAGCTGAAAAGGTTTGTTGGAGGGTAGGTATAGTGTGAAAGGGGGTGAGAAAAAGGAGTTAAATATATGGAGAGTTAGAGAAGCAGGAGGGAAGTGTTAAATGGAGAGGGTGAGAATAAAGGAGTGAGAGTCACAGCTGCCACATCTCCTGCACTGAGCACCTTCAGTTCAGCTTCATTCAGAAAGGCCCAAAACAACTTCCATTAAACGGCAGACCTTAAACAGCGCAGGTCAAGGAAGCTCAGAGTAAACAAGACACTCATCTCAAAGCAAAGCTATGCACGCTCACAATTATATAAATTTCATTTTGAAAAGAACCAAAAGTAGCACAAAAAAATAGATATTTCGAAGAATGTTCATGCTGCTCTTTTCCACATTGTGACCAATGGCAGTCAAGCTCCATCCCATATATTAAAAGTCAGGACCGATGAGGTTACAGCCTGCAGGCAAGGGCAACATGGGGAGTAATATCAGCACATTAACAATACAAGTGATGGATAACACTATTCAGACACATTATGAAATTATTAAAACAGGCTACAAGCCACACACGGTAGGATTGGATATGACACACTTTACCCACATGGTCATGTTACAAATGTACAGTACATAATATGCAGTGTTGGGGAAGCTACTCTGAAACTGTAGTTTGACAAGCTACTCGTAAGTTAAAGTAGTTTAACTACAGCCAAGCTACCCGTTTAGAAAAGTAGTTCGCTACACTACAAGTTTCAATCAAGTAGCTAGCTACATTGAAACTACTTTTGCTTTTTGAACAACGTATATTATAAACAACTGAATAAGTCTCTGAGCAATGTTTTAAGTAAAATATTTAGTGTTTAAAACAAGACAATGCAATTACGATTTCAAAGAGTATTGTTTTATTACACACAACACTAAAATATCTCTGACTGTTTGTCAAAAGTGCAACAAATAGCCTACAACATTGCAAGAACGAAATATACATCCAACGTAAATTGCATGTAGGACATTTTCTCAAAAATACTGATTGAACTTGGACAAATAAGGCCATGGGTAATTAACGTTAGTTGTTTCTCCATCCTCCAAATATGCCGTCACGTCTTGCTATATAATCATAATATGGGTGCGTCAACCCACTTCTGTACATCAGTGAACCGTTAGCCGCAAAATGCGTGATTAAACAACAGGTGGCGGTAATGGCAAAAAATGAGTTTGTAATCTAAGAAGAAGAAGAATATCCTTGCATCACGTTGATTCGCGCAGGCTCGACAATGTAGCAATGTAGCTTTTGCTCGCGCTACACCGCTACTTGCTGCAAAAAGTAGTTAGCTACTGGAAAAGCTACACTGTTTAAAAAGCAACTGAGCGACTGCCAAGCTACTGAAAAATGTAGTTAAGTTAGTAGCTACGCTACTTGTAGTTAACTACTCCCCAACACTGATAATATGAGTGTGTTTTGTATGTTCATGTGTATTTTTAAATTGCACATGTGAATCCCATGGGCTCCGACCTCGTCAAGGAGACAAGGTTGTCTAATTGAACCAAGGCATAATCCGGGCGTAATTCACAAAATTGTGACCTCATTTACTCCCCCTCATGTTGTTCTAAACCTGAATGACTTACTTTCTTCTGCAGAACATAAACAAAGAAACAAACAGTTTTGGGTTTCAATTGACTTTCAATTCTTCAAAATATATTTTGTGTTTGTCGGAAGACAGAAATACACAAGGATTGGAACGACATGAGGGGGAGTAAATGTTGACAGAATTTTCAGCTGTGGGTGAACTAATGCTTCTTAAAGTGTTTGAATGAGATCCTGTATTAATTATGGTTTTATTGTAAAAAAAAGCAGTAACTGTATAGTGTTTGGATACTATGGTGGTTACCATGGTAACATTTATTAAGGGTTATGTTCAGAAAGCTTGAGGAAACAATGAATTCCTTGAGCTGAATATTCTCATGGAGGGTGTTGAGGATAATATCAGACAATGAGATTACACAGTAACACGGTCATTATGAAAATAATTCTTGGGAAACTACAGGTCTAGTCTCGTTGCCAAGACAACCCTATCTTCCAGACTGCTGGAGAACTCTTTCTGCGGTGTGTATGTGTGTAAAGGTGAGGCACAGAGGTGGGAGAGACAGGCTGTCGCCCATGTGCCTTACAGAGCTGTCCCGATCATTGCTCAATGTTCAATTTTTACATTTTCTCTTTTCTAAGACACTTTGCAGATGAGGAGGACAACTCAACCTTTAAATAGCCCCATTAGGTAAACATATGACATTTATGGGTTTTTTTTTACTCTTTGTTATTATTCTGAGACGAAAGCTGAGCTCCAGCCAATCAGTGAAGAGGTAAACTCCCTTGATATATGGTGGCTGGGAAAGAAGCAGGTGATTAATGCCAGTTTGGGCAGCTTTACACGCACACACACACAGACTTCAGGTAGAGCATGCTCACTAACATGTCCTCGGCCACACTTTGTCTACTGAAAATAGCTTGCAGCAGGTATGCGATTCAAATCCATTCCCACTCCATCACATCCCATTTTAGGGTTATTTATCTGTGCCAGAAGGATTATTCTGTCCTGGAGGAGACACCTGGAGAGGTACAGCATAGCTAAACCTTAATCTTCACTGCTGATGGAACTCGGTCAAGGAGATATAAAGCAATATGATCCCATCAAGGTAAAAGATGGGTATCTCGGTTGCTCTATTGGTTTCCTGAAATCTCCACTTATGGATGAAAATTTAGTGAAACTTTTTTTCAGATTCCCTTTTAAATCGGCACAGACTAGACTTTAAATTAAGACAGACTATATTTGCATATACCACCTAAATTTGCTGAAAAATACCTTCCAATTTGAAAAAGAGTAAAATTGGGATTGTTTAACAATTTAAATATAAGAAATTAAAAACAATAATATAAACAATTTCTATATGTATTAAGTTAAATATTTGTCATTTATGTGTGTTTATTAATTATATTATACTGTCACAATTATGAATAATATATATATATATATATATATATATATATATATATATATATATATATATATATATATATATATATATATATATATATATATATATATATATATATATATATATATAAGGGTGTGAAACGATTAATTATGATTAATCGCATCAAAAAATAAAAGTTTGAGTTTACATAATATGTGTGTGTAGTGTGTATAATTATTTTGTGTATATAAATACACACATATGCATGTAGCCTATATATTTAAGAAAAATGTTATTAATATATCTAATATTTATATTTTATGTATAATATAAATTTTGTATGCATATATATAAAGTACATACATGCAAATATTTCTTAAATATATACATGCATATGTGTGTAATTCTAAAAAATATTTATACACACTACACACATATATTATGTAAACACAAACTTTTACTTTGGATGCGAATTAATCGCGATTAATCGTTTCACAGCCCTAATATATATATATATATATATATATATATATATATATATATATATATATAATTGTTGAAGTAGATTTGTATGTTTTTCAATAAATTTATAAACGATTATTGTATAACTTTCATATGGATAGTGTTTATCCTATAAAAGAATATAAAGGATTAAAATAATTTCTATATTGTACTGTTCCTGACAAGTGGAGTAAAACAGACATTTGTTTATCTGACCAAAATGCTGCCCATGTTAAAAAAATTTATAAAAATGCAAAGAAACCATTTTTACATAATTTATAATTGTATAATAAAAATATATACAATTTATACATATTGCAGAACATAAATCTAATATAACAATATTATTCACATTTGGCAATGAAATCCATCTTTTAAGATTAATATTTAAAAAAATGTATATGTAGTGTGTATCTTGACAAAATTTCATATTGTACTGTCCTTGACAACTTTATCTGACAAAACTGCCACCCATGTTTTAAACCAAATCTGATCCTGTGTTAAATAACACTCAGTCGTCGGGCTCTTATCTGTTTGGCGTTCGGTAAATGACTGTCTCCAGAGCAAAAGGCTGAGTACGGCAGCAGACCGCGGGCCGGAGAGCAACACTCTAAAGAGAAAGATGAAGACGTATGGGACTGAGGAGACCGCATGGCAACATGGAGCGCTCAAGCTGTCTCAGACATACAGTACATGGTGAATGACAGTGACAACTCACCCAAATCAAATAGTCATAAACAGCACTGCTGTGCAGTCAAATAGGCTTGTTCGTTATTTTTGTTCAGAATCGACAGGAATATAAGAATATACCACCTTAAAATGATTAGGGAAATAAAGAAAAAAGACAACGAATGAAAGAATCAGAATAACGGCATTTTGCAGAAAGTCAAATCTGTTCACAACGCAGCCCTCATAGAAAGAGGATAAACACAGTTTGGGCGGGAGATTGAATTAGGGGTGAGAGAGGAAGGAATTTAGAAGCTAAAATCAAATTACTCTGCCCTAAAAAACGTTTGTCCACAGAAACCGTGAGTGGGATGGGGAGGCTTATTCTCGCTCGGGTGGAGAGCTGCTGGGCCAACAATGGCAGATCACTTCCAAATCCTGACCTGCAGTATCAAGCCCTGCTGAGTCTACCCACAATGCTACTCTCTCCAAATGACATACCAAACACACTGCACACACTGAGTGCCAAATGACTAGCATCAACCACACACAACAGAATCACTTTTGCACATGAATTATACACGAAGACATCTTAGTACACACATCACTGCATAGTTTATCCAACATTAGTGCACCATAAGGGCTTTGCTAGTTAGCATGCTCAAGCTCAGCCCATTGTCACCATAACACATCTTTCTCCATTGATGGCTATTCAAAAAAGCATAACGCTACCAGGGGGCTCTTTTAGGTATTCTACAGATTATCATTATAAGGATTGTTGCCTTAAAAAAACAATTAAATAAATTCTATAAAATCATTCTTATTCTTACAAAACAAAATTATATATTGGCGCTTTTCCACTACACAGAACCAGCTTCGACTCGGCTGAGCTTGCCTTTGTTTGGTTTTGCATTGTGTAAAAGTTGTACCTGTACCTGCTTTTGGGTCCTTTTTTTAGTATCACCTCTGGGGAGGTAATGAGCGAGCTAAGCCGGTACTAAAATGTGAAAATAAAAACAATGCCGACTGCTGATTGGTCAGAGAGAATCGTCACCATTCATTGTGTCATCACAGATAGAGTATTCAGAATATCCCCACCATATTGAAATAGTTTGGCCAGAGATAGTTACTAAACTTACTACTATTATTTTGGCAACTCGGAAGAATGCGCCGTGGTCAAACGAGGAGGCACAGACTTCCCTTTGTTTGTTTGCCGAAGAGAGAATCCAGCGAGAGATTGATGGGGCAGTGAGGACCGAATGGTGTCGCTATGACGACGGGGTACTATTTGTGGCGGTACTGTCTGCAATAGAAAATGGAGCGAAAAGCGAGCTGAGTCGAGCTGGTACTGGTAATGGAAAAGTGCCATAAGTTTAGATTAAATTAGGTGATAGCTGATGGTTTGACGCTGTTATATCACAAGCCAAACTGTGCTGACACTCCGTGGATGAAGAGCGGCAAGTATATGGGTTTTGGCAAATGCATGTCTGGGAAGATAACTATAAGACCCTCATTTAATAGCTTATATAACAAATGTACAAAACTCTGTTCATGATTACGCTTCATAATTGTGCTTTCGTTCCCTTGACAAAGTATTAGATGTAGAATAAAATTTGTGAAGGCCTATTGAATGAAAGCATGTTAGCTTTCTTATTGTGCCTAAGACAATCTAAGTTCACATCACACCAAAGAGAAAAATGCTTCTAACCACACAACTTTGCGATGATGTTTGCAAATGTTTGTTGGAACTTTGGTTTCGGGGACACGCTAATTGGGTGAACTAGGTTGGTAAAACAGAACTTGTGATGACTATATTTGGTTAACAAACCTTTTGGGAAACGCACCCCAGGATGCTCAGTGAAAGGATTGTGGGCGATCGGAGTGAGTGTGCATCTGAGGCTCAAACTAGTCTGAGAGTGATCCAAAACTTAATGACCCAGATTCATTCCTCAAATGAGAATCTGTTTACAGTAGGAGTTGTATGATATCAGTGTTTCTTGTGCTAACCTAGTGCAGTATGGATATGCAGAGAGGGGTCAGAGAGAGACGGAGTCATGGGAACAGAGCTAAATGCAGCTTCAGCACCTGCAGTGCGGCTGGGTGGACTCATCGATCTGAGAAGAAAGCTACGGGCTATATTTAACTCAAACACAAGTGGTATTACCCCAATTCTCCAGTTTTCATAAACCACAGAGAAGAGTAAAAATCAAACAGATACGTCAGTTCCATGGCATAGTGATTAGTCGAGCTGTGGTGCTTATGTGGGAAATAGTGATTCGAATACTGCTTAATCCTATTCTGCTTCTCTCTTCCTCTTTAATACTTTCTTGTCTTCCGTTCTCAGCCCGTTCTAATCCCAAGACATCATCTAACTGACGCTTTGACCATATGTCAACATTCGATAGGTTGTAGGGTACCCTTTAATTAGGGTACCCTTAAAGGGGAAATGAAGCAGTGAATCAAGTTTACATGATTTACAAGATGTATTTCCAATATAATCAACAATTATATAAGGAACATGACAAATGTAAACATTTAGAAGAAAAAAAGAAAAAACTTTATATCTTTCGCCGCCAGGGCGCCGCCATTGTGGAGTATTCTAACATGTGACATCACAGGGTTGGTTGGCTCAGGCTCTATCCATAGACAGTAAGTGAATATCGCGACATTAAACTGTTTACACCAGTGTTTTGACCGCGAACGACTAATGTTAGGTACAGTCATTAGACAAAAAGACGACGTCTAATGTTATATGTTGACAAACTGCACATAGAAACATTGTTCGCGATGTCTGCCATCATATTTCCGTCTCGTCAACACCATGTAAGTTAGGTTGCTGTGTAGAAAAGCCGGTGGGGGTTTGGGGCGAAGAGCAGGTTTGCAACGCCACCAGGTGTCAGTGTGGCTGTTGTTCTGCGATGCCTACCGTGTCAGAGTCCATCTGCTGCCAAGAGGTTGATCTTGAGCATGTATTGCGTGGTCAATTCTGCATCACCGGCACGCACATTTATGCTGGTCCGTGAGGTAAGTTAGATGTGTTGGAAGCGGCGATGCTTTCCCTAGAAGCGGAGACACTTTTTCCTAGTACATGTAGGCTGTAGCTACGGTAGCTACTAGCACTACCAGTGCGAAAACATGGACGTTTCATTTCCCCTTAAACAAGTATGCTAACTTACATGTTGTTGACGAGACGGGAATATGATGGCAGACATCGCGAACAATGTTTCTATGTGCAGTTTGTCAACATATAACATTAGACGTCGTCTTTTTGTCTAATGACTGTACCTAACATTAGTCGTTCGTGGTCAAAACACTGGTGTAAACAGTTTAATGTCGCGATATTCACTTACTGTCTATGGATCCAGCCTGAGCCAACCAACCCTGTGATGTCACATGTTAGAATACTCCACAATGGCGCGCCTGCGGCGAAAGATATAAAGTTTTTTCTTTTTTTCTTCTAAATGTTTACATTTGTCATGTTTCTTATATAATTGTTGATTATATTGGAAATCCATCTTGTAAATCATGTAAACTTGATTCACTGCTTCATTTCCCCTTTAAACGTCAGTTAGATGACACCATCTAATCCTAACCCTACCCCAGACCTAAACCTACCCGCATCATCTAACTGACGCTAAAGGTAAAGCATCAGTTAGATTGGAACGTCATCTAACTGACGTTACAGGGGTACCCTAAAACGTCGGATGTTGACGTGTGGTCAAAAGCGTCAGTTAGATGATGTCTTGGGATGAGAAATGCGTTGCCGTTCTACAAATACAAAAAAGCACAGGTGGGGCTTGGGAACATGAAACCAAGCTGCCCGTTGAAATCCTCACAGGAAACTGCACAACAGAAGAGCAAAACACATCATTAGCCTCTTGTGCTGCTCAGATTTGGGGAATAGTCATATTGCGGTGGTTGAAAAAACAATCCCCCCCAGTGTCTCTAACAAGATTTTAGTCTTCAGCTTCTAAATGAATCCCTCCTGCCGAGGGCTACAGAGCGATCTGCCTACTACACCCCTGCCACCAAATCCATCCTAATTATGTCACATGTAAATCCATTTGTCAGATGCATAATCTCCGATCCATTTATCAGAAGGTCAGGAGATTCCGAGGAAAATAGACAGAGTTATTACTCTGTGACTCTCAAATAAGATTTCAGCGGGATAAACAGATCCTGCAGACTGAGGAAGAGAGATGAATAATGAGGAGATATGCAGGAGACAGGAGAATCATTATACACCTCTCTGTACACCCCGCGCCCCTCCATAACTATGAAGGTCTGAAGAAATCCGCTTAACTACCACCTTTGTCATTTCAGACCTAACCAAAGTCTGATGAAATGTGTGACATGCAGGGTAAATGTCTTAAATTGTATCTTAGACAGTCGTATTTTGACAGTAATGATGTGAATGCGGTATAAAAGAGAGTGTAATAAAGTTCAGGAGAAGAACGTTCATATAATCCTGTCAATCACAATCATTATAGCATCTCACTCTTTTTCTAACACTTAGCAGTATATTACATCTCTACATACTTTTCATATTAAATAAATGAATAAATGAACTTGACATGCAAATGAATGCTAAAGAGATCATTAAATACAATAATTGTCTAATCATTTATAAAAGATGTTACAGGTAAGACTTTACAGGTTACTTACTTTGCATGTATGATAACAATAAAACAGCTTTTCAAGCACACCCAAAATATATTTTTAAAAAGAAATGAATACTATTGTTCTGCAAGGATGCGTTAAAATCAACCAAAGGTGACAGCAAAGATATGTATAATGTTAAACACGATTTCTATTTTAAATAAATGGTTTGATCTTTATATTCAAAGAATCCTGAAAACAAAATATTGCATGGTTTCCAGAAACATACTAGCAAGTACCACAGTTTTCAACATTGATACCAAAAAATGTAGAAAATAATAATAGTCTAATAAATTCAATGGGATCACAAAAATAAATTACATTTAAAATATTTTCAAATATAAAACAGATTTGAGATTGTAATGATATATTACAATATTCATGTTTTTACTGTATTTTTAATCAAATTATTGCATCATTTATTCTTCTTTCTAGAGCCTTCTTTCAAAACCATAAAAAAAAATCCCACTGATCCCAAACTTTTTAACAGTAGTGTATATTACACCATTGGCTATATTCACAAACCATCAGACATTTTACAATTAAATTATTGCGGTATATTTTTTGCAAAACTCTCACATATCCATAGTGTTTTAACCATCTTAAAAATGATTTGCTAGCCTTGTCTGGTTTTAGCTTGTTGGAATAAAAAAAACAGACAGCTAAAACCAGCACAGGCTAATTTAAGCAGCTTTTTCAGCAGGAAAACACTGCACAGCTCTTGCAAAGCTCTTGAAAAGTCCTTGAAATTGAGAGGCAACATTAACACACAATATCACCAAACACAATAGACAGAATAAACTGAAAGGGACATTGAGTGAACAAACCCCACTTAAAAACCGACCGACTGACTGACAGACTGCTATTGTGCCAATTGATTTCAATCTGTGTCTCTCTAACGTCCCCTATCTTCACCCTATACATCCCAAAAGAGAGGTCATGCTTGCACATTTACTGCGGCTACACGCATACAGAAGAGACATTTCCAGCTACAAATGATGGAACCTCATTTGACAAAACCACATTAAATACATAGCATGTAAATTATTCTAAAATCAACCAATATTCAGCATATTTATACTTCCATCCTGAAGCAATTATGCCTGCATGCTTGATAAAACACACACACAGACGTCACTCACACATCACACACAAGCTCACGGCAGTTTATCACACCAGCACTCCGTGCTTAATTGCATCTCGGCTGGTTCACACACAAACACTTTGTGTGATTGACATATGACAGAGCAGGAAGCCAAGCACACACACATATATAAACACACTTACGCCAGAAACAAACACACTGACCCTGAGCCATATAATTACTGCCCCATCCACACCTCAGAGTGAGAAAATGACACTTAACCTGAGACACACAACGCTTCGCACACACACAGACACTGGTGCATTGACAATCACACATTCATGAAACAACAGTATTTGCCTCCGTTTTCTTTCTTAATAGTGGCATTTCTTATTCCAAAAACAGCTCAGTGTGCAACAATAAAAACCATGAAAGAAGGATAAGCCCATAAGATTAGCAGACACACAGAGACAAGTCTCACATGCTTGTTTACCTACAGACATGCACACAAATGGGTCATCACTGTCACTGAAATTTCAGTCACAAGAAACTAAAAGCCCTATCATTTATGACTGACATTCCTGCCTATAATGTATTGAACTGCATGGTATAAACATGGTACAAAGCATATTCTAAGTGTTTATATTTTAGATGGTTCACGGGGGAAATTGCGTTCATAAATCGCTTGCCTGTGAGTGTCTCATCATATCCGTAAATAGAGGAAAGCTGCTCTGGCTGCATGTTTGGTGTGGCATACATTAGTTTTCCCAACAAGCGAGAAAAGTTGACATGGAGCACGCTAAATCTCAAACCCATTGGGAATCACTCACAATCATCGAGTGTGCTGGAAAAAGGAGAACCTGACCAAACTCATCTAATCGAGAATCAATATTGGCTTGGCTTTATAATGCTGTTTTCATTGTAAAGCATTATCTATTGTGAACGGTAATTTCATTATGGGTTAGTATTGAGGAAGTACGGGGGAAGTACTATTAGTGGGTATAGCTACAGTAACGCCTTCAGCTAGTGAGCTTGAGATCCTTTCCATCTAAACTGGTTATATCTCTTAAGCCTAGTAGTGAATTTGAGTGTTTTATGAGCAGGATAACCAAATTAATCCGCAGTCATTGCCAAAACAATTTTTTTCAAAATAAACAACTTTTTTAAAGTCAAAAACTACTGTAAGATTAAGTCCATAGAGTGTATTATTTAATCATTGCACATTTGCATAGACTTCAATGTTTGCATTAAGAAGAGCAACTTAGACTAAAATAACCACTTGTTACAACCGAGGTATGCAGCAAAGCATTTGTGAAGCCACAACACGCACAACCTTGAGGCGGATGGGCTACAACAGCAGAAGACCCCACCGGGTACCACTCATCTCCACTACAAATAGGAAAAAGAGGCTACAATTTGCAAGAGCTCACCAAAATTAGACAGTTGAAGACTGGAAAAATGTTGGCTGGTCTGATGAGTCTCGATATCTTTTGAGACATTCAGATGGTAGAGTCAAAATTTGGCGTAAACAGAATGAGAACATGGATCCATCATGCCTTGTTACCACTGTGCAGGCTGGTGGTGGTGGTGTAATGGGGTGGGGGATGTTTCTTGGCACACTTTAGGCCCCTTGGTGCAAATTGGGCATCGTTTAAATGCCACGGCCTACCTGAGCAATGTTTCTGACCATGTCCATCTCTTTATGGCCACCATGTACCCATCCTCTGATGGCCACTTCCAGTAGGATAATGCACCATGTCACAAAGCTCAAATCATTTTGGTTTCTTGAACATGACAATGAGTTCACTGTACTAAAATGCCCCCCACAGTCACCAGATCAATTCTCAACCCAAAAGAGCATCTTTGGGTCTTTGGAGCTTCGTGCCCTGGATGTGCATCCCACAAATCTCTCAACTGCAAGATTTTATCATATCAATATGGGCCAACATTTTTAAAGAATGCTTTCAGCACCTTGTTGAATCAATGCCACGAAGAATTTAGACTGAAGGCAAAAGGGGGTCAAACACAGTATTAGTATGGTGTGTTCCTAATAATCCTTTAGGTGAGTGTACATACACACACACAGAATAATGACCAATAACAATGAGGAAAGCACATAACAAAGTGAAAAAAAATTTAAACTAAACAAAATTATTAATAAATGCTATTACAATGTATATAAAAAAATACTCAAATAACATTGTTAAACACGTCTGTTTGCGTACTCTATTAAATGGGGGTATAGTTCTAAAGTACGCATACGCTAAACATTCCCCACTATACTTTGGGCTTAAGTGTCATCCACATAAACTGCTGGACCTAATAATGTTTTCTTTAATTGATCAAGTCAGTGAAACCTCTTCAAAATAGTTCAATTTTAAAAGCACCTTTCTGTGATGCTGTATAAATTATTGGTCAAAATGTTGTGCTTAAAGAAACCCTGGTGGGTTGGTAATGCCTACGAGAGATTTTACTAATATGAATCCGTGGTTGCACATACAGCGTGCGTCTGTCTACACTGGTGGCGGAAAGAATATTGGACAGTGCTGGTCCTCTGGGGGTTTGAAATGAACCCCAGTTTCAGCCTTCCTCAACCCTCTCCTCTCTTTCTAAAAAAAACCCGAAACAGTAATTACTCCTGCAATCTCCCCACAGGACAAGGCAGGACAGGACAGGGCTCCTAGCACACAATGGGTTTTTCGTGAAAAATGGAACAAAGAAAGAGTGGAACCCTTCCCCCAACATCTTTTTTGCTTTCTCTACCTTCTCTCTCTCCATCTTCCCCTTACCACCTCAACTGCTTTTGTCCTGGACCGGCAGACACATTTTATTACCTTTGACTGCAGCGATGCGCTCACTCACTCTCTCTCTCACAGGGTGAACAGGGCCAGCTCTTTGTCTAGACTGCTTATAAAGAGAGTTCAGCACATACACACACGCGTGCATTTTTATCCCTTCGCAGGGTGACTGCATATGCGCATTGCCGCCACGTGTGCACTGTATCTTTGTCCTGATGCTGAGTCCTATACAACATATAGACTTTATAAAGAGAAAACTGATCCCACAGACAATATAACAATGTTACATGAAATATAAAACTGGTTCAAATTACAGTAACAGACATTTCATCATTCTCTCCAATAAACTTGTGGGGGAAAATGATTTTAGACTTATAAACATATCTTTATATTAATATAACTTTTAATAGGAATATTTTTTTTTATAATAACTGGTAATTTTAAAATAGGGGTATAGATTTATTAATGCAATAGTTAAAACTAATTAACAAAAAATTTACTTGATCAGCTTTTTATTAATTTTGGTTAATGCCATTTTTTAAATATATTAATAGTAATATTTTGACCATCACAATTGAATGGGTTATTATTGCATTATGAAATAAGATGAACTAACAATAAACAATATCATATTTAAAAATTAACATTAACCAAGATTAATAAATGCTGTAAAAAGTGTACAATAATAATATTGGCATATGCAATAAAATATAATACACAAAACAATAAAATTAATTAAAATAAACGATTAAAATAAATATATAAATAATAAATACATTCAGTTATAATAGAATGTAAATAAAATAATCAGCTTTCTGAGCTGATATGTGTTTATATATTATTTAATGTAAAAATGTAATAATTTCACAGTGTTGAATATCACAGATAAATCCCGATATTTCCAAATTTTAAATAACCGTGGGAAGCATACATATATAGTATACGACTGAGGCTAATTTAAATCAAAATCCAATTCAAAAATCTTCATGATGCTAAAATCTTAATTTCACACCTCATCCTGAGACAGAGAACAACAGAGAGACAGCACATGTTCTGGTAGAAACAATGCTCGCAGTAATGAGGTAAAAGATTATCTATCTTCTTTCATAGCTATTTGAAACAGTAATCACAAGACAAAAGGTCTGTGACTCCGTCCTAGGAGGATAGGAAGAGGCTTATCCCTCCCTCGGCACAGGTGGAATGTAAAACAGATTGCCCGAAAGGGTTAAAATATTCAGCAAAGCGTCTGGGGAGTCATGGGGGGAGGAAAGGGGGTTGGCATCAGGTCTGAGCCAATATCTGCACAGATTTATTGAGATTCTTCCATTGTCACAATGCCACCTTTCTTTCGTTCGGTCACTATTTATATATAGAGACAAAGTTAATTTCATTTTAGGACAACCACCACATAAGGAAAATACACACTTCTTATTTTCCCTATAAGACTGTCATTTTTTATGTTCCTCTCTTTGTATCTTTCTCCTCTTTTAAAGATGCAAGCATGCTTTAGTCTTCTTTCTTTGACTCTCTCATTCCCTCCATCACACGTCAGCCTTGTAAACAGAAAGGCATGGTTGAGTACACACACAAAGCCTCGTGCGGAGCAGCGTGAAGGGAGGAGTGACAGCATACTGCAGAGAACCCGCCCCACACACACACTGCGTCCTTTCTCGTATTATCTTCAGTCCCAAATAAATCATTTTGACTATGAAATTGAATTACAAATGAATATGATGTTCTGGCCATCAAATGCACCGATAAAATCCTCTGATTCATCATCAACAGAGACCATTACAGCCAATCGAGAGCCAATCAATCATTCAATCAATCATCACTTTCACAATTCACACTCAATCCCCTCAAAATCAGGTTTTCCAGAAGCATTCGTTCTAAGACAGGCAGGCTTTAATATGATCAGCACTGGTTCCAGATGAATGTGACTGTGATCAGTGAGCTCTGGTGGTGGCAGTGGTTCATGTTGGTTGTCTACAAACCTGAAGGTTGGTGGTTCAATCCTTGGTTCCACCTGACCAAGTGTTGAGGTGTCCATGAGCAAGACTCCTAACCCCAGCCTTGCATGGCTTACACCGTCATTGGTGTATGAATGGGTGAATGTGAGGCAAAATGTAAAGCGCTTTGGTAGCCATTGGGTCTGTGAATGCAGCCCATTTACCATTATTATTGCGCTGACCTCAGCGGCCGTCTGGACAGGTTGAAGCCATTGACAGTAATTATACAGAGAGATTCTGCTTCCTACACAGGCATAGCGGTGATAATTAATGAGGAGGATGCAAATGAGGAACCTATGAGAACATAAGAGAGGTGTGAAAGAGAATGGAGGATGTGGCAGTGAGAGAATGGAAAAGAGATGGAGACAATACAGAGAGATATGAAGATGAGAATTTGTTAATGAGCAAGTGACTATGATAGTGACAGATTTGTGTGTGTGTGAATGAGTGTCTGTGATTTTTTTCATACTACAGTATGTATACTTTTTTCATACTATAGTACTGTATATCGGCTATACACAGTATCTCACAAAAGTGTCCCCTTTACATTTTAGCAAACATTTCAGTATATCTTCTCAAGGGACAATACTATAGAAATGAAAGTTGGATATATTTTAGAGTAGTCAATGTGCTGCTTGTATAGCAGAGTATATTTACTGTCTTCTCAAAATAACTCGAACATATATATATAAAAAAAGAATAGCGGCAACAAAAGTGAGTACACCCTTCTGCAGGTTTCACAAAGTCAAATTTAAGACTTTAAGATCATTATGAATGAAATTTAAGACCTATCAAAAAAAAAAACGTACAAAGGAAACACGTAACGAGTCTCAAAATTATTCGCAAAGTAATTTAATATATTCAAACTGTCGAAAATCAGCACGAACGGCCCTGTGATTTTGGAAATTAGTTCTGTTTTGTTTTTATAAAATCCCCTATTCCAAAGCGCGTAATGTAGGCCGTTTTATCTTTCCCGCACCTGAAGGATTTAGCTATGTCAGAGTTCGGAAACATCGTTTGAAACAATGTAGGACTGGTGTCTTGTCACCATGTGGAGAACCCAAAGCACCTCCGTTGGCTGTGATCCAAAAGCAAAATCAGCAAAAATTCAGATATTTCAAGCCAAGTATCGCTAAACTTAAAATCCGTATTATGTCTGTCTGTGGTATCTGAGAATACGCGCCAATAACACGAAACCTCAAAACTGATTGGCTGTTGCATATTGGTCTATTTTGTAGTCGTAATACAGCTAATTATATTTGAACTAGCAAGAAAAGAACTACAACCACAGAATTCTTTTTTTAAATTCCAAAACGCTGTTGGAACATTTCAATGAGATTTACATGGACGTAGGAAAATTAAGACCTGTTTAAAATGATTTAAGACCTAGAACACAATTCTTCAGCAAATTTAAGACTTTCTTAAATTGTGACTTAGAAATTTTAGACTTTTTTAGACTTTAAGACCCTGCGGAAACCCTGCTAAGTGATAATAGCTGTAACGTCGTTTAACCATGGAAAGTCCTATTCATCATGTTCATGTTTTTGTCAGCGTGACAGGACCATACAAATTTGTGTATTTTGTATAAGATCAGTTCAAATTTATGCTTTGAGTTCAATTCTTCCTCCTGACCCCTGGATGTTCAACATGGCACCTCATGGCAAATAACTCTCTAAGGATTTGAGAATTAGAATTGTTGCTCTCCACAAAGTTGACTAAGGCTATAGTAACAGTACAGGCCAGAGTCATACATAGGTTTTCCAAGACTGATTCTACTCATAACAAGCCTTGCAAGAGTCCATCAAAGAAGTTGAGTCCTTGTGCTGTGCTTGACGGAAGCTGAAGGTGGCTTCAAAAAACAGACGCATTAGTGCTGAGAGGTTGCAAAAGCAGAAGGTCAGCTTGTCAGTGCTCAGACCATTCGCCACACACTGCAACAAGTCGGTTTGCATGGCCGTCGTCCCAGAAGGAAGCCTTTTCTGAAGCTGGCTCACAAGAAAGCCTGCAAATAGTTTGCTGAAAGCAACCTGTCGAAGAGCATGAATTACTGGAACCATGTTCTGTGGCCTGAGGCACTGAAGATAAACTTGTTTGGATCAGATGGTGTCCAGCATGTGTGGTGGTGCCCTGGTGAGGAGTACCAAGAAAATTGTGTCTTGCCTACAGTCAAGCATGGTGGTGGGAGCATTATGGCCTGGGGCTGCATCAGAGCCGCTGGTACTAGGGAGCTGCTCTTCATTGAGGGAAACATGGATTCCAACATGTACTGTGACATTCTGAAGCAGAGCATGATGCCCTCGCTTCAGAAACTGGGCCAAACGGCATGATAACAAACCCAAACTCACCGCCAAGATGACTACTGCCTTGCTGAGGCAGCTGAAGGTGATGGAGCGGCCAAGTATAGTCTCCAGATCTCAACCCTATTGAGCAACTGTGGGGCGTCCTCAAGCGGAAAGTGGAGAAGCGCATGTGTCTAACAACCGTGATGTCATTATGGAGAAGTGGAAGAGGGTCCCAGCAACAACCTGTGCAGATCTGGTGAATTACATGCCTATGAGGATTAAGGCAGAGCTAGATTTCAATGGTGCTCACACTAAATATTGACACTTTGGACACCGTTTTGACATGTTCACTTAGGGTGTACTCACTTTTGTTGCCAACTATTGACATTATTGACAATAATGGCTGTACGTCGAGTTATTTTCAGAGGACAGTAAATATACACTGCTTTACAAGCAGCACATTGACTGCTCTAAAATATATCCAACTTTCATTTCTATAGTATTGTCCCCTAAAATGTTTGCTAAAATATGAGGGGTGTACTCCCTTTTGTGAGACACTGTATGTACTTTTTAAATTTAAATTGTAATAATATTTTTCAAAGAAAATAGAAAGTTTTCTGTGATTGCTGCGTTTAGGGGTAGGGTTTAGGGCATGAATACAGTATAAAAGTCTATGGAATGTCCCCGTAAAACATGAAACCAACCCATACACAAACAGCATGTTGGTTGTAAAATAATTACAACAAAAAAATTGGGTTAACTCTTCCTTTAAGGCCAACTGGTGTGATCATGTGAAAGAGAGCGAGAGGGAGGGAAAGTGGGATTCTTATAAATACTTCAGGGCTTTGGAGGGTGAGAAATCATGTGGTGATGTTCCTGCGAGGTGAACGAGGGGTAACTCACTCCTCGGGGGTAAAAATGCTCCGTAACCCTGAACTGACCTGCCGTTTTATATAATAAAACTGATTTTCCAGCGCTGACTAAGTTCATTCTCCACGCTGCGCTCGAAGAACGTGTCGAATGGATGTAGCACAAGGAAATAGGAGCGAGCGGATGGGTTGGCAGTTTGATTCTGTGGGTGAAAGAAGATCTGTGAGATCTGGACTCAAGACTGTGTGACCGCATCATTCAACGGAGCTATCAAGGTCACTGTGGAGGGCGGAAGAGAGGTGAGCTGTGGGTTGCCATTACAGAAGCGCCCCTGGGAAAATCCTGGAAGCTTCCAGTCATCACTTATCAGCTAGTCTCAATTTTCTTTCAAAGAGATAATGGATAATAAGCGCAGTGAAAATGACAGGCTTTACACCACCTATACGGCAAAGGTACACTATTCTGATTCAATGAAAAGGCTCTAACAAAGCACTCTTGATTTATAGATTATGCCACAAAGCACCTGTGTCAACACAAACACAGCACACACACTCATTATACTCATTCAAACAGTTACAATGTATTATATAAGTATATATAATCATATGTACGCTCTAAAAGTTTGGAGTCAGTAAGATATTTTTTAAAGGAGTAGTTCACTTTTTAAAAACGTTTGTGATAATTTACTCACCCCCATGTCATCCAAGATGTCCATGTCATTCTTCTCTAGTTCGAAAAGAAATTAAGGTTTTTGATGAAAACATTACAGGATTTCTCTATAAAATGGACTTTACTGGTAACCAAACGGTTCAAGGTCCAAAAGACAGTTTCAGTGCAAACTGTTCAAAAGGCTTTAACGATTCCAGACGATGAATAAGGGTCTTATCAAGCGAAACGATCGCTCATTTAAAAATAAAAAAAAGTTTACGTTTTAAAAGCTCAAATGTTTCGCCTTGCTTTGTTCTGCGCATGCACGTTCGTGACTCTCCTGTTTGAACTCGTTCATCGAAATGAACAAACTCTTTTCCAGAGTCAATTCGTCATTTCGTTCGTTGAATGAACCCAATGAGGCTGAATTGTTTCGCTTGATAAGACCCTTATTCATCGTCTGAAATCGTTTAAAGACCTTTGAACAGTTTGCACTGAAACTGTCTTTTGGACCTTGAACCGTTTGGTTCCCATTGAAGTGCATTATATGGAGAAAATCCTGGAAATGTTTTCATCAAAAACCTTAATTTCTTTTCAACTGAAGAAAGAATGACATAGACATCTTGGATGACATGGGGTGAGTAAATTATCAGCAAATGTTGTTTTTTTAAAGTGAACTACTATGACAACGTGGTACAAGTCGGAGCTCTCAGAAAATTGTAGTTTTTCAAGTTGTAATTACGGGTTCTACAAGGAAGCGAACGCTTTTTTGAGTCGGAATCTCATAACGGTAATTAGCAGGGTCTTCTGCTTTCATATTAACAAAGTGAATAATTATTCCAAAGCGAACAATTCACTTGTAGTAATAATCAATTGTTTTTTAGTCATCTAGTGTGTAAAATGAGCAATAAAGTGTATTAGAGTGTTTGAGGGATTCTAACTGCTCAACTTTGGAATGATATTTCAAGAGTTCTACCCACTCATCAGGACAGTTTTAGATATTACAGAGCGGCTCCTTGCATCGGCTCTTGCCAGGGTTTAATAGATGAAAGGCTACGGTTTCTGAAGAAATATAGAAGGTCCCAAGCTCTTCAAATCATCTCCCTTTTTACAGCTCTTTTATTTCATCTCCAGTCCTTAATGACACATCACATGCAAATGAGAGCGTGGTGTCTGGGAGCGCATTCCGTAGGAGTCATTTCCCAAAAAAACAGAGCATTAAAAAAGTCAGCCAGTTTCCGCTGTAGGCAACGCAATGCATCAAATTGGTTTATAAAACACACTGAGAGTTTTAAGTTACATAAAATACAAAAAACACCCATTAAATTCGACATAAAACTAAATAATAAAGCTTCTAGGGGCGTTTGAAGCAAGAAAGATGATATTTTCCTCCATATGACTGGTAAGCCGTTACTTGATGAGATGACTAGCATTAGCATGACTTATTAACTATTAATTGCCAGGCCTGATTTACAAACGCCTTTAGGCACATGCAAACCATCAGAAATAGATTGTGAATGGCTAATGTATCATATCAGGACTTAGAATTTGACTATTTGTATAAACAGATTTCACCAACTAGCTTTTATCTTATTATCATTATGTTTGATGCAAGACTTACACATCTTTGACGTATCTGATTGAAATTGCATTATGAATTAAAGCTGATGTATTTGTGACTGACAGAAAGGAAAGCGAATGTGTCTGCTAAAGCAGCTAATTTCAAAATAGCAAAGAATTGACTGGCATATTGACTAAATACATGATAAAATAGTTCATTTAATAATACAGTGTGGGATAATAAAGAACAATAAGTGGCCAGAGGATTGTTAGCAGAAGCAAACACACATAGTGCCAATGCTTCAGATACCACTTCCTCTCAGCCTCAAGGACATGTATCATCTCATGTGGTGACATTAAGAAATCAATCTCAAAACACTACAGCGATATTTGATTCCAGCCTTCCTGACTCACTTGCCGTGACTCAAATTATGCTTGGCCACTGTAAAATATATTAAAAGCTGGAAAGGAGCCTGAAATAGCCGCGTAAGGGGAGGGAAGATCGATCCAGTTGACAGATCAGAGAGCCCTCATGGGCATCTCTGTGAGAAGGGGTGAGAGCTGCCAGATTAAGACAGGCTGAGGAAGGACAGAGAACGAGGCACTTTACAAGGCATCTCTGCAGGAGAGGAGGGATTTAGGACAGGTAAAAGGTGAAAAGTGCGATGTTCTCAGCAGGCTAGAACTTACTTAAATCTGTGATCCATATACCGAGGTCAAGGAACAGAAGCATTGCTGTATTACAGGAGGATTTGTAGAGGTAGAGTGATGGGTTGTAGCTAATGGCATGAAAACGTCCCAGCAGAGCCGTTTTCCCAAAGGTAACAGACAGGTCTAGTTCGGAAGCCAGTTTATGGTTAGACACCAAGTTCGATAATCAGCCACTTCCCTTTTAAAATGTCTCCCTTGGATTCTCGTCATGTTGACTGACAAGTGGATCACAATTCGGTTTAGGGGAAAAGCCTTTATAATCCTTATCGGCAATTAGAACAGCTCATAAAAACACTTCCTTTTCCTCTCTTACCCATTTACTTCCCATCAGTCACACTGTAAAAAATGAATGTGCTTTATCTAATCAAAAAATGATGGCAACAGATTACAAGCAATATTATTAATTCAATTAAACAGAATTGAGTAATTATTAATCAAATTCCTTAAAAGTTAACCATTAAAAATTAGTCCAAACATACAAAAAAAACAAACAAACGCACATTTAAGTCATCATAATGGTGATCAGTGTTTGTTTTAAAATGATGGTTTTCTCCTTCAGTGATTCTGCTTGTTGTCTTCAATGTTGGCAATTTAAAATAAAGAGTTCTTAATTAATCTTTGACGCCTGTTTGTTATTCAGATGTTTTTGTTTATTTTGTGGTGTAAACTTTACTTATTTTAAATGGTTAACTTTTAAGGAATAATTTGATTAATTATTACTCAATTCAAATTTGTTCAATTTAATTCATAATATTGTTTTTAATCTGTTACCACAATTTTATTGATTAGATAAAGCATATTCATTTTTACAGTGACCTCATCTAGTTCAACACGTCTGATATCCACTTGAGAGAGACTACAGATTTTATTAGGTGTCTGTGAAGCTGTTATACTTTTCTGTTTTGGTTGCGACCCAGGTCTATCCACTAAGTGAAAGCAAAATGAGATAAAAATGGACTAAAGGTGTTTCAGTAAGTAAAACTTCATTATGGAAAAACATCTATTCCTATAGGAGCGGTTGCCGGGGATGTGCAAGTTCATTTCCAGGCTAGGTAAGTAAGTTCTAAGCTGTGCCTGAGGCTCTGCCTTTATTCTGATACGTCCCATAGAGACATCAGCTCTCGACACCAGATCTAGCATGCTTCAGAGAGGGATGTTTACATCTCTATCTCATCATATGAAAGTGTGTATGTGCATAAGTCTCTGGGTTTTAGGAGGATGTTTGTTTCCTTATCACACTTGACTGTAGAAACATGCCTGTGCATGTGTGCTCTAGATCTATTTATCGAGAAAGGCTACATTAAATCACTGCTTTAGCTTAAAAATAATATAAACATATAACTCTAGTCGGTGAATGATACAAACATAACAATGCAAATGCATCCATTTATCTTTTAAAAGTAGCCAATGTGAAGAAAAACAAACCAACGAGATTAAACTCAAACAACCTTTAGGGTAATCTGTCATCACATTAAGATTAAGTTTGTGTCCTTGAACAGCAAAATAGCAATAGCTTCAAAATACACGCGCATCAAATCACCTGTACATGTAAGTCACAAAAGCCCATAGCCTAATTCAGTGCATGGACACTCACCTTAGAGCATCCCAGGTTGAGTCCTCCCTCATTCAGCCCGCTCACTGGCCGCTGCTCTTCCCCAGCAGACCCGCTGACTGAACGATTTCGCTCCGGCGTGATGCTTTGAGTGGAGCATCTCTCTCTCTCTCTCTCTCTCTCTCTCTCTCTCTCTCTCTCTCCCTCTCTCATCCGGGATGCTGCAATTAATGTGGTACCTGTTAACGCTGCCCTCTTCCGGCCACTGTGGGGAACTGCAATCACACCACAGTTGCGTAACGCCGTCACCAAGCGGCTATTGTCATGACAACAAACGTGAACATAATACATTTTGAAGCTAAATAACTGGGGTTTGAAAGCGTAAAGCCAATTGCACCTTGTGCACAGCTTCACTACTTCCTGAACTTAAGCCAGCTCCTCGTTTCCTGTCTACTCGAACTTGATTAATTCAGGTGTCTGATTATTGTTGCCGTGACTACTGAGGTCAGGCACACCTGGATTAATCAATGACAGACAAGGAAACAATAAGGTGGCTTAAGTTCAGGAAGTAGTGCAGCTGTGCATAAGGTCAAAATGCAATTGATTTCAATAAATATGGTATAACAATAAAAATAAACAAATTCCAAAATGTATTTTATTTACAGTATCATCAATTTTAAACAGTAGCGACAGTCATTTACAGTGCAGACATACGTTAAACCACTCCAAATGGGTTATGTTATACTGAATGGGCCACATTTGAAAAATAAACACAAAACAACAAAAACACCAGAATGAAGCAGGTGATTCAATAACATGTTTAATTATTTTTTTTTTTGCATAATTTCTTTCACTTTTCACATTTTATGTTAGTTATCATTACTTCCTTGCTTCATTACAAATGTATTATTTATATTATTTATTTTTTATTTAACCAGCCTCTCTCTCTCTCTCTCTCTCTCTCTCTCTCTCTCTCTCTCTCTCTCTCTCTCTCTCTCTATATATATATATATATATACACGCACACAGTTGAATTACATTTCAAGAGGTCAAAACAACCATGTGAAACGTTTTCAACTAACATATATAGAAACATTATTGCATATTATAAGAAGAAATTTTAGTCTACTAAAACCTATGTAAATAAAAGCTGAACAAGGCCTCTGCACATGCGTAATTGTTTTCAGCATTATAAAGAGCTATTGCTATTTACAAATCATTTACTCCATGGAATATAAAGAAAGATAGTATATTGATCAATTGATTGTGAAAGCATCAAGTCTACATGATTAAAGGACTGTCAACAAAAATCAATGTGCTGCTGCTTCAGTGCAGGTACAAATATATGAAGTTTAACTAGAACTTACAAATAGGCTAGATAAAATGGTTAGTTCCGATCCTTGATTCTGATTGGTCAATAGATCGCTTTATTCATGATAAAACGGCTTTGACCGTTTCGCCCAACGATTCTATTTATCACTGCGCAACACTGCAGTTCCAATGTTGTTTTATTCTGTTATATTACACATTGGAACGTTATTGCTGTTCACGGTCAGGGACTATTTCTTTCTAGCGGAAGGAAGGCTTTTAGTGATTTTACTTCATTAAAGTTGCACTAATACATATTTTTTTTACTTTAATATTTTTATTGTGTGGTAACCTTTTTTATAAAAGCAATAAGGTACTCGAGGCAAGTGCTGTATCATGAATATACTCAGCTTCGCTTGGTGCCTAAGAACACCCTTCAGCCGTTACTCACCTTATTGCTTATGCTTACATATATACATTCTAGACTAAATTATCCTGAGGTCAGATTGGTTGATGAAGGTTTGCTTGAAATCCAGCTAAACACAAAATGGCAATCATGCTCCTGAGAAAACTGTTCGGGAAACATTCAAAAATAGCTAGGCTATATTTACTTCTGAACATTTGAGAATAAAATTATATAACCATTATAATTTTTGTATATATTTAACATTGCCAAGATTATACTCACCAACGTTCTTACCTCTATCCTAGCATCCTAGCTGGAACTCAAAGGTCATTGTCAGAATTGGTTTTTATATAGTCTATAACATTTCTATAGTCTATATATATATATATATATATATATATATATATATAATATATATATATATATATATATATATATATTAATGATTTGCTTGGTGCAAAAGACTTTAACAATTTTAGGAAATTATTCCAACACTCTTTTTAATTTGAAAAACTTTTAGCTTGACAAAAACACAATGTGATATGTCCAAACACCTTAAATGACCAAAAATATACCCCTAGATATTAACTTTTCTCCAAATATTAAAAAAAAGCTCCTGCTTTACTCCATCTGCATAGAAGACACAGTAGCCAGCACTGTGACAGATAAAAGCAACTAACGCTGGTAACTGCTCAACCAGAACACCAGGTGGCAGTACTTCCCAAAGGTCTAATCTGGGTTGACCAGTAAAAACCTACAAATTCTGGATTAGAGCAGTTCAAACTAGCCAGAAAAGTTCCTAAATGGGACCTCAAGACTACAAACTCAGAAAAGCCAAGCATGATTTGATTTCTTCCTCTCATCTGTTGTAAGGCCTCGTTCAGATACATAAAACAATGACATCTAACATTCAGAGAGAGCAACTCTTATTTAGCCTGAATTGCAATAGTAAGACAAAAGGCAAATTGAATTAGATCAATTAACAAAAGCAGCCGTCAACATCAAATACTGCAGCTCACATCTTTTCTCTCTCAAAGCCACTCAATAAAAGGTCCTTTGCCTGTTTTGGTTACTTCGAGATTTCTTAAGTAGGAAAAAAAAAACTTGAGAGTTGTGAGAATACTCAAATACTTTCACCCATGTAGTGTGCACCTGAGCATAGCCCGTAGACAAGGAAAGTGATATCGTTAAATCTGTCAAAGAGTCTCGATCTGATAAGATTCCGAAGGCCTGTGTCCCTCACTATCTCTCAGCGGTGGGATTTAAATGTAAAGTTCGAAGTAAATACATAACACTGTTCCACATTAGAGACTCTCCGTCCCCATCAAACCCGTGATCCATGGCCATTACAGAGAAAAGCCTCCTTCTCTGGGGTCACACTGTCCCTGTTTAGACCGCAGGCTGGTTTGTACACATTCAGTTCCTCGTTTATACTGGAATGGGCCAGTGCAGCTTCAGTACTGTGCCAGATTCCATAGCCAAAGTAGATCATGAGTCCTGGAGAGAACAGAGGGATAATGGAATAAATTATTGACCACATACATGCCAAGTGCTTTCCTGGAGGCCATTCATAATCGTCAAATGACCATAGGCCTAAATTTGCACAACTAGTGTTTAAGAGTAGTCGGAAAACTTTTCAAAACATTTCTGGATGAGCATACTGGCTCGTGAAGGAGCATGTACTGTACCTATAGACATCCAGATGGCGAATCGTATCCAGGTTCCCCTGTCCAGCTGCATCATCAGGTACACATTGACAAACATGCTAACCACCGGGATAAATGGAAGCAAAGGAACCTGTTGGAAGATGTGAAGAATTAGTAATGTAATTAAAAAAACGAAACTCCAGAATTACAGCTTATAAGAATGTTTGTCGCAAATATCATCCGCTGGCAAGTTAAAAAATTTGAACTCAAGCGAATGTTCAAGCATCTAAAGGCCAATTTATAATTCTGCGTAGGGTGCGCGCAGTAGGTACGGCGTAGCATACGCAGAGCACGCATCCCATACTGCGTACCCTTCGCCGGAGCCTGACGTGCACCTCCTCAAAAATTTAACTACACGTCGCGACGACGCGGACCGCAAGATCGGTGATTGGTCGGCTTGGTAGCATCGCATTTCCTCCTACGCATTTCCACATGTACCATCTCCGACGTCTTCTCTCATTTCTGCCTTTCAGTTTTAGTAATTTCACGGAACTGTTTTTCCACCTCAATAAGCTCCAACTCCAACATGATCTGCTCTCTTTCAGTCGCTATTGCTTGTAGTAACCTAGCCGCGAGAAATCTAAACACAGAGGAACATTAAAACCCTCCGCCGCCGAGCTAGTGTTTCGGAGCAGTACTGCAAGAGCAACCAAGACCTGAACGCAGAAGTATAAATGCTCACAACAGCGTCGCCTACGTGCTGCAGCCAACGCCGTGACACTACGGCGTACCATTAATGCTTAAGTATAAATTGGCCTAACTAGACACGAGAGACGCAGCTGGCATGCCAGCCCGAACTCCGCCCACAACATTTTTCTGGTTCGGAAGTTCGGTCTGGAACTCAATCCATTGAGGAGAAATTATGATCAGACAAGAAACGGTTCGGGCCAATCAGATTGCCAGGGCGGGCTTCATACGATGCATGGACAGGTGATCTTCAGGGACGTAATCATCACCGTTATCAAAGAAGCGCGTGAACTGGTTTCTAAATGAGCTCAGAAATGACTGCAGCTGGAGAATTGAGTATAGATTCCGCTGTCGCGTCTGTCGTAAAATAAATCGACAGTGCATTAATTTTAATAGACAAACAGAAAACTGCAATCAAGGCATTTGTCGACCGGAAAGATATTTTTGGCGTCTTTCCTACATGATTCGGCAAAAGTGTAACTTATCAGCTGGCTCTGACGGTGGTGAAGAAGATGTGTAATGAAAAGCCTGTGGTCGTTGTGGTTTCTCCTTTGGTCGCACTGATGGAGGAGTAAGTAAAAGACGCAAACACTCGTAATTTAACTTCTAAAATAAGTAAGTTCTGTAGTTGAAAACTGCGCTATGCAAAGTATTTGACTTACTGCGTTGCTCTGATAGGTTGTAGGTTTACAGACTATCCAATTGAAGTGCAGAGGTTTTTTTTTTTCCTGGTTCGGTTAAGACACGCCTCATAATCAAAGCCCAACGGAGGAGAGTTCAGACTCATATTCTCATAGAATATGAGTATGACGAAGTCAGGCTACGATAGACGCGTATTTGACGCTTTATTCGCGGTTCGGTGTGAACACACCATTAGAAAAGTCCTCTATGTATTCATTTTAATTCAGTGTTAGGTTTAGTATAAACTTTATATAAACTTTATTACAGGCTCAAGGCCCACAGAAGACAATACTATACACAGATCAATAAAACATCATCACATCCATATACACATTCTATACAGCAACAACAGAAGAATAAAGCTAATGAAGGCACAGATACCAGTGTTCCCATATTTTTGACATGTACCTCACAGAGCTACGACTTGGATCTACTATCTGAACAATAAGCTCATTCATGGATCTGGTCCAGCCTGTTCATAAACTTGAAAGTGAGTTTTCTCACCAAAGCCATGAAAGTAGTTAAACCCAGCCTACAGAAAAGCTGGCTTGCCCTGGTACTTCTTGGTTTCTTCAAGAGAATCCTAAGACAGTCATTATAGGCTACTTTTAGCTTAAGCAGGCTCTCCTTCTTATATCTAACCCAGAGAGGAGCTGTGTAAAGAGTATCAGTAGTATCAGTAACACGTTTCATGATGGTTTCATGTGTTTTTTTCTTTTCTTTCAAGGTCATATAACGAATGATAAATTTATAAAATTCTTACGTATTTGGTAGTCAGTACAACACAACATTACATTTTATGATATTTGTTTTTTCATGTTGACTATCACATTACTGTATTGGTCACATGACTGATTTGGCAAGAAAAAAACAAAAAATATATATTCTTCATTGTAATATATATATATATATATATATATATATATCACACACACACACACACACTTGCATTACGTGATGTCTAACCTTAAAAGAGAGCTTGGTTTTACTCTCAGGTTGTCTCCAGATGATAAACGTGATAATGACGCACAGGCTGAACAGGACACTGAGAGTGACAATATTCCACACTGCGGTTCCGCCCAGGACAGCCAACAGACTGAAGCAAAGGATCAGAATACCTAGAAGAGACGCCGTTTATAAACTTCCAAAAAAAAAACAACTAAACAAAATCATAAAGCCCTAATAAAACCAGGATCTGTCTTAATGTGGAATCGCACTGATTCATACCAAGTAGACTTGTGCAGATGTTAACGATGAAGCCTGACATGTTGGAGGGTTCAGTGGTAGAGGGGAGCAGCATTGTTTTGAAGCTGAATCGCTCTTCTATGCCAGGAAGAATCCCCATGCTAGGCGTACTTATGGTCTCGCTCATTTCCATTTCGTCATGTGTGTTTGCTAAGTGATATATCTGAGAAAACTGTTCGGGCTGGTACCTGTAGATTACAACATTGTTTTATGGAAGCCTAATTGGAATAACACTGATATTTAAAATGCATTCATTTTATATGCATCTGCCAACCTGAGTACTAAAACACAGGCGGCGACCAGGGTGTAGGCCAAAAGAGTTCCTATAGACATCAGATCAACCAAGTCCTTCAGGTCAAACAGGAAAGCCATGATAGCTGCACAGGAAGGAAGAGGATCGGATATGGTCATCTGTTTTGAGGATAGTTTAATATTTATAATGAACATTTTAAAGGGGATAGTTCACTTTGAAATTAACTTTTGGTACTCTTTTAGCCTACCTGCAAGGGCATCCAAGCAAACAAAGACACCTAACATTTGGATGCACTTGAGGTAAGCTAAAACATACCAAAAATTAATTTTACAGTCAACTATCCCTCTACTGTGTAGAGAACATGCAAGTTATGTTTATGTCAACATAAAATTAATAGTTATTTTAATTTAAAAGAGAATATAACAATTACATAAACATTATTCCCAAGAAATACTCCTAAAAATGCATTATTTGTTTGTCAGCAAAAACATAATTTAAAATGCAGTCAAGAGTCAATGCTCATGGATTATCAACTGTTACAAAACATTTATTAACATGTTTAAATTCCCATTTGTAATTTTAAATAGAATTGTACAAACATGTGAAATTAAAGAAACTAGCACTTTCTACAAAAAGGGTATAAAATGATATCACATTACTGGTTTTTAACCCTAGAATGCATAAAGATAAAGGGTTTTTTTTCGATACAAATATTTTTATTTGATATTTTATTAATAAAAAAAAAAAAATCATATTTCCTTGTTATTTATATTTATATCACTGCATAAGGGGGTTCAAAATGACCCATATTTATGTTTATTGAACATTGTATATTTTGATGTTTTTGATAATAATAATAAAAAAAACAACAAAAACACTGATTTATTAAATATTCTGTCTATCTGCAAAGAGCATTTTCATATTATTTGGGGAGTGAAATTTTGATGTTTTTTGGTTAATGCGTTCTAGCGTTAAACGTTCCAGACAACTATCAGATATTCTATAACAATATGGCATATAAAATGTATTAAAATGAAAATAAAATTCAATATAAACAAATTCTAATATTTGGTCAAATTATATTTAAATTTGCATTCCTTTCTGAAGGCTAAGTGCCTCATTGGAAAATAATACCCATAATAATAAAAAAACTATTATCTCCCCATAGTGTCATTATTAGTACCCTATTTATGGAAAGGGCTAAAAGCATAAGCAATTAAAATCTTTAAATAGATGAAACGGAAACAAAACTAAACACAATGTCAAGAGTATTTATAATAGCAAAACTGACGTCATGGTTTCAAATAATGTTTGCACAATCACAGGCTTTTATTCCAGGAAACTACTGGAATCATTTTAAAAAGAAAAAAAGAAAATCATAATTCCAATTACATGTAACTGCTCTATGTTTGTCTTATAAACAGTGAGTTTCCAACCTCCTCCCTATAGATATGTACAGGCTGGTGTTTCTAACAGCAACAAAAGCAGCCCACTGGAGCTGAGCCCTGCATTCCCACAATGCCTTCCTCCGCTCTTACCAGCAATGACCCCGGAGGCCAGAGTGGACACGATGGGCGTCTTCTTCTCGCTCACCCGTGCCAGAAACGAGAAGAGCAGACCGTCCCGGGCCATGGCAAAGATTATACGTGGGAGGGGGAACAAGGACCCCAAGAGACTGATCATGGAATGATCAAAAAAAAGAAAGAAAGCAGAACAGAAAATAGAAGTAAACACATAAGCCAACTGGGCAGCTGCCAGAGATTGTGTCAAAGGCAGAAAGTGGATAAATCCAGTTCAAAAAAAAAAAAACTGTTAAATGCCATAGTAGTTTTGGGGGCTGGCAGCGTGGCCCATGCCAGCTAGGTTCTGTGTTAACGAAAATTTAGTTTTTCCATGCAACATGCTCCAGTGGACGCATGCACGGTACCGCAAACGTAACGCGACGTCAGTAGATTAGTAGCATTAAAATTCGTTCTCACCTGCGACAAAGCCTGCTGTTATAGTGGCAGTAGGGCTGGGGCGGTATGGCATTTTTTCTTACGCTGTTGAAAAGCAAGAAATTCCCGTGGTATTGCGGTAAACCGTAATACCCAACCCCCCACCACCCCCCACCCCACCCCACACCCCCAGCCGTCGCCGCCTGTACATATCGCGCGTGCAAACAAGCGCACACACAAGAGATGGAACTCAATAACGAACATGTTCGTTCGTTTATTATTTCACATTTGGAACATTTACACACAGAACACAGGAACATTTAGAACAAAAAATGGAGTGATGTCTAGGCTATGGTTTACATCCCAGCCTTTATATTTTTGGCTAGAAAAAACAGCATGTTCACTTTGTCGGGTTTGAGGGAGGCCCTGAAAGACGTAACGACGTTACCTGCTGCACTGAACACACGTTCTGAGGGAATGCTTGTAGCGCAAAAGGTCATATATTTTCGGGCAACTTTTGAAAGCAGAGGGAATTGGACATGATTGTCCCGCCACCAGAGGGTCTGCGTGGAATCCAGGGCTTCCTCCTGCAAATACCTTCTGATCTCTGTTTCCACACGAATTCTCTGGGGATTGGAGTAGATGTTTTTTTTCTTTCTTTTTCCCAAGTAAGTCCGCCAGATTCGGTTTTTTGGGAGGGTTGGGTGCACTTGCTCCCTTTACATCACCGTCATCACGCTGCTCTTCGGGCACATCAATCATCATCTCCTCCATAAGCTCATCCTTCACCTCGTCAGCAATGTCAATATCCTTATAGGGTTCGACAAACGCGGTCTTTGCCAATAGTTGAGTTGAGGGTGCACTGTATTCTTCCATCAAACGGCAGTACATTTTTTCTTTGAGATTGCGCGTCAATTGGGTGTCCTCCTCAGCTGGGAGCAACAGATCCTCGGTGATTAGCTGCAGCACCGGTTTCAAAGAGGATGCAGTCACTAGGTCCGTGTACTACCGTGATTGTATATTACTAAGCTATATAATAAATATTATTTATATTTTGTATATTTTATTACATAGCTATTAATAGATTTTTATTAAAAATCTTTTGTCTAAGTGGTTCAAGGCTATTTAACGAAGTCTAGCTATTTAATTTAACATAGTGTTGCTGTCACATGTACATGATTGTATATTAGCTACTTAGGCTATAAAATATAAATATTATTAATATTTTATTACATAGCTATTTATATATTTATATTATTAATTCACATATCGCGTGTCCGCTTTTGTCTAAGTGGTTCAAGGCTATTTAACGAAGTCTAGCTATTTAATTTAACAAAGTGGCGCTGCTCACACTACAGATTGTATACTTAGGCTATAAAATAGCCAATAATATTATTTATATTTTATTACATAGCTATTTATATATCTGATTAGGCTATTAATTCATATCTCCTCCTTTCCGCTTTTGCTCTTGTGGTTCAAGGCTATTTAACGAAGCTATTGAATTTAACAAAGTGTTGCTGCTCACACTACAGATTGTTACTTAGGCTATATAATATAAATAAAACTTTATATTTTTTATATTTTATAACAGAGCTATTTATATAGCCTATTTATATTAATTTATAGGCATATCTCGTGTCCGCTTTTGTCTTAGTAACTTCAAGGCTATTTAACGAAGTCTTAGCTATTTAATTTAACATTAAATCGTGATTGTATATTACTTAGGCTATATAATATAAATATTATTTATATATATTTTATATTTTATTACAGATTATTTATATTATATATTTATATTATTAACATCTTGTGTCCGCTTTGTCTCAGTGGTTTAAGGCTTAAACAAAGTTTCTATTAAATCGCTGTTGGAAGAGAGTTAAAACTTACTAGGAGTGCTGAGGCAGGTCCAGCTCAGTTTGTCCTTTTTGAAGCCGTTGGTTTTTTTTTTGCCAGCTATGAGAGAAAGCTGTCACGTGCGTTGCACACAAACCCATGGCCCGGGTGGTCGTTCTTTTCTGCCTTCATGAAGTTGGTGACGGCTAAATGGAGGCTGTGACGAAGCATGGTAGCCATCCCCATCCAAGTTCTCACCGCAGCCACAGGTCGGCTCGTCATCACTCGTGACAAGAAATCGGCATTAAATAAGCACGTGCAATTAAAAACTGAGGTAGGCGACTGCTTTGGGGCTATCCGCATATGCGCCTGTATTTAAATGCTTTAGCAAAATAGAATTCAAATTATAGACTACAAGATATATTACACAGGTACTCTTGCATACAGGCCTGAGTAGTCAACACAAATGGAATGCTATGTGTCATGAAACATTTTTTTCTCTGCGGTGATGACGGTGACAAGCTTAGACCTGCGGTAGGGGTCACGTGACGCGGTATTGCGGTAATGCGGTAACCGTCCCAGCCCTGAAGTGGCAGATAAGGGTGTTTTTGTTCTCTCACTGGTCCCACCCATGAATTTGAAGAGCAGGCCATCGTCAGCCATGGCCCAGATGACACGGGGCATGGGGAACATGGCGCCAAGCAGGCTGTCGCGAGAGATGGAGAAAACAAACCATGCCATGCAAAAGAGAGACACAGACATAGTGCATTCATACACTGCTGTGGTGTTATTATAAGAGAGATAAATGCCACCCCCACCAATCAGAAGAGAGATTAGACCACCGACACAAAGATAAAATATTTGCAAGGGCATAAGCATCAATCTCTTGGCATTCAAGGGTGAATTTTTAATGATTTTAATGGTGAAAGCATGTAATTTCTGAAGCACTAGTGGTAAACAAGTGGCATTGCAAAAATAATGATTGTTTCCATATGCATCTCCCACACCTTCCGCCTTAGATGAAAACTCAAACAAACAGTGCAATGTTTTGAAAGCGCTACATAGCCACAGCATATGCTCTTCGGGGGAAATCAGCCAACAAATACACACTTCTAATCTGACTGGCTGGTGTTACACAACTTCTGGGATTCTGACAGTTTTTTAACAGTCCGCTCAGTGTTAAGGCCTGTTCACAACAAGAATGATAACGAGAACGATAACCATATTATCGTTATAAAGATATCCATATACATAAAGATTCCACTTTTATAGATAACTATATTAGTTATCATTATCAATATTTCCTCTGTACGTTTTTGAAATGATTCCCCTTCACACAGATTCGCGAAAAGACTAAAAACACTGTATTATGCATGCAGGACAAGTAATTGCCAATGCCACTTTGTAAAGAAAGACTACGTTTTTCATCAACGTTTTCACAAATTCACGTTTTTTGTGGTGTAACTGTTTAACGTTCTCGCTTTTAAAAGAATCACTTTAAAAAACGTGCACTTTGAAACCTACTTCAAAGTTTGCGTTCTCAGGCCACCAAAACGCCATTGTCATGTAAATGAACAGCCAGAAAGCATTCAAATTGCATTCGTTTTCAGTCGCATTCTGTTTTCAGTTCGAAAACGGTGTCGTGTAAGCGACCCCTGAAGTTAATCACTAATGATTTTTACAATCAAAGACTTACTTAAAGGAGATGCCAATGTCTTTCTTTCTTCAGTCGAAAGAAATGAAGGTTTTTGATGAAAACATCCCAGGATTTTCCCCATATAATGGACTTCATTGGGAACCAAACGGTTCAAAGTCCAAATGAGAGTTTCAGTGCAGCTTCAAAGGGCTTTAAACGACACCAGACGATGAATAAGGGTCTTATCTAGCGAAACCATCGGTCATTTCAGAAATAAATAAAAAAGTTTAAGTTTTATAAGCACAAATGCTCTCCTTGCTCGGTTCTGTGATGAGCGTTGGTGACTCTCCTATTCAAACTCGTTTATTAAAATGAACAAATCTTTTTTCGAGTCATGACTCCGAAGGGTCCTAGAAAAGATGCTTATTCACCGTCTGGCGTTGTTTAAAGCCCTTTGAAGCGGCACTGAAACCCTCATTTGGACCTTGAACCGTTTGGTTCCCAATGAAGTCCATTATATGGAGAAAATCCTGGAACGTTTTCATCAAAAACCTAAATTTCTTTTCGACTGAAGAAAGAATGACATAGACATCTTGGATGACATGGGGGTGAGTAAATTATCAGCAAAGTTTTTTTTTAAAAGTGAACTACTCCTTTAAGCTAGACAATGACTTTCTTCTAAAGCTGCTGTACAGCCAAAACAATCTTTGTTGCATTAATTTCCTATTATCACTGTAAAGCTGCTTTGAAACAATCAGTATTGTAAAACTATACTTGACTTGACAAATACATTCTCTTCATATTATTTTAGTATTTTAGTCTTTATATGCTCAAGCTCTCTAAAGTTGAGTGAATACCAATATCTTACATTGAATAAGCAAAACTATATCTTCAGCTTTTTCAATAATGTCTGTGAAAGGTTTTTGTTTATTATGGTATCACATAGATAAATGGTTTCATCAGATCTACAAGTAAAACCTAATACACATTGGTCGAACAATTTGACCGTCTTAACGGGCAGTCCTGAACATAAAATTACACACTTCACTTTAATAGATTACGATTTTAAAATAGTAGCTTAACATTGAAAATATAGCAATACCTGAAAACCAAAGAGAAAAATGCCAATAATTCTACTTCAACTGAGGACTGAGGTTTTCATTAGTGTTTTATAAGTTAGGTGGATTGTTAGAAGGGTGAGAGGTTTAGGACTTGGATAGATCATGCAGAAGACATCTTCCCTATATACATTACACACAATTCATGCTTCATAGTACAAACAACATGGTGCATATGCATGTTAAGTCTCAAACTATGAGACTAATTGTTGGCCTGGACTGAGAGTATTGCAGAACTGAGAAACAGGATTCATAACTCAGCACACCAAATTTCCTTTCGTATTTTTAGCAAGGGGCTCATATGAGCTGCCTAAGATAAATATATACACACACCATCACGCAATTTAGTCCCGGGCTGCACTCTCTCAACCTCCCTTGGGTCGTCAGAGTTCACTTAGTAAAATTTAATGATTGGATTGGTCAACTTCCTTAAGGTTGTACTATCAAAATGACACAGGTCTTTTAAACAGCAACCAGGCTTGAGGGTAATTACATTCATTCATTTCAGGGAACATGGGTAATTATTTATTTCAAGTGCACTACCATGCAGGGGCTGGTTTACTCTAAACTGGGCCATAGTGTTTTAAAACGACTCGTAGGATCAGTGCTTACCTGGTGGACAGGGCGCAGAGGGAGCCTACCGCCACAGCGTACGTGGCTCCTTCCCAGCCAACGTACTTAAAGGCTGCAGGAAGAGGGCTGTTTTTATCCAGCATGTAATATGGCATCATCATGGTGAGGGCAGCCGATACACCAAAGTATGCCACAAAGCAGATAAGGAGGGAGGAGACGATTCCGATGGGAATGGCTCTCTGGGGGTTCTTCACTTCTTCACCTGTGATATGGAACAGGATATTATGAATAACAGTATTGAGTTATGGAAAATTACATGTTGCAGGCTGGACTCGAACCTGCATCGTCTCTATGTCACCAATGCCCAATATGTCAGTCGCTAAATGCTCTATCACAGTATCAATGACATGGTCAGAGGCCATAAACATGGTGTGTTCTATTATTCATCCGTCTCGGAGATCCGAATCGGACGACAGACGTCTGCCTAGTAACACGCCCCCTTTCCTCCGGATTTCTCCTCTCGGACGTCGGACAACCGTGAGGACACCGAGCAAGAATTCCGTTTCGGAATTCAAGATGGCTGCACCCTGTGACTTGTAAGAATGAATTGTTTTCATTGTTTTTGAACCGCTTTGGTATTTTAAATGACGATTATAACCACTCGTTTTACTGCGTCCCCAGTAGGTGTGGGAATCGGTTGTTGTGAGTGCAATCACTAACGTTGCTAGCATTGCTAACAGAAGATTAACATGAAAAACATTAAATAAAGTAAACATTTTCAAGTTCAAATGGCTGCGTTTTGATAAGGTGTAGTCATAATATTTTTTTGTGCCTGGTTCTCGGCCAATGCTACCATTATAACAGCTTTCCGCGTGGCGTCCATTTTTTTCTCCGACTCGGACACGCAAAACATACTAGAACGCTTGAAGTGCGGATGTGACGTCAAATCCGAGGTCCGAGTTCGGTTCGTTGGCCATAATAGAACGCACCAACAGACCAATGCCCAGACTATCAAATAACAAGAGTTCTTAGACAGTTTTTTTTCCACAAGAGAACATTAATGTAACAAGACACCCGTTTATTTTCAGCTCGTTACATTATTGATATGTGGGTATTTAATTTTGTTCCATCCTATCTCATGACATGATGTGTTTATTGTGTGAAATAGAAAACGTAATCGAATTGTCTTTTAATTAGTGGCTCTACAAATACCATAGAAGTTTCTTAATATTGTCTCCTTTAAAATTAGAAATGTAGTCACATCACTGTCAGATAATAAGCTTCAATTATGTTATTACAAGAAATATAGTCACAATAATCTTTTTGAAAAAATACAGTATAATGTGCACAAAATCCACAATCTTTGTTTTTAATTTTTATCTCTCTACGAAATAGACGCTCAGCGCCTTGCCACAGTCCCATTGAAAACAATCGGAAAAATTATAATTATATTATAATATTATAAATTAAATTAGAAGGATTTCTGACGGATCACTGTGACACTGAAGAATAAATGTTAAATACATTAAATTAGAAAACAGTTATTTTAAATTGCAATATTTCAAAATATTACTGCTTTTACTGTATTTGTGATCAAATAAATGCAGCATTATGAGACATTTCAAAAACAAAAAAATCTGGTAACGCTTCCTTTTACAGTCCAGTTATTTATGTAAATACTATGTACTTATTTTATTAAATACAATTACTGGGTAATAGCTAGTACTAACCCTGAACCTACCCCTAAACCCACCCCTGTTCCATGTACTTACCTTATATTAGCAGTACTTTCTAGGTAAATACACTGTAAATACTGTACTGTAAAAGGAAGCGTTACTAAAAATCTTACCAACCCCAGTAGTGAACATCAGACTACATTAATTCAACTACATTTAATTGTGCCATTAAGAAGCCTTGTAGTTAGAGAATGCCTCGGCTGTTGCAGCGAGTAGCATGTTCGCTTTTAGCAAAAGTTCCTGTGGCTTGACCTTGCGCAGGGCACTACATAAAACAGAGGAGTAGTATGTTCATGCCAGCAGTGGCAGAGAGAGCACAGGCACATGGGTAAATTAGCATTCCTGACCAGTGTGTAGATGAGGAGGGGTTACTCAATGTGAGCTACAGCTAAAGGGAGGAAAACAAGTCCAGACAAACCCTCTAGCCAATCGAAAGCAAGGGAATGTGGGGAGTGAGCCGCCATAAAAGAGGGGGGCCAGAGGCAAACCATAAGCAGAAATCCACTGAGAATATCCATGCAAGACGATTATAAACATAAAGGAAACTCTAAATAACCTTGACCAAAGCAACATGGACGCAAGCCAAATATGTAGGTAACATAATAGCCTCACTGTTGTAGCAATGCAGCACTTATTAAAAACGTTCATATGTGGAAAAAATGGTTCTTGCGCAATTTAACCTCACTTGTGGATGGACATGCATCATATATTTGACCTTTTCAAGTGAATTTGAGGAGAAAACGGGTGCCTTCTAAAGATTAGACATGAGATTTGAAAGCAATAGAGTTCAGAGTGATCAAGTACCTGTGGTGGCAATGCAGTCAAACCCAACGAAGGCGTAAAAGCAGGTAGCCGCCCCTGATAAGACCCCAGTGAAGCCAAAAGGCATGAACCCACCTTCACCCAGAATCTCTCTCGAAGGCAGGGCAAAGTGGAACTGCATACAGAGAGTAATATAGATATTTTTAACATGACATTTGAATTTGAAACATTATTTAAAGGGGAAGTGTGTCATTTCTGTGACACTGTGAAGGAAATTGCATATGGAAACATACACTACCATTCAAAAATATTGGTTGGTAAGATTAAAAAAAAAAATTCTTATGACCATAAGTCAACACTAAGGTTGAATTAATCTATCTATCTATCTATCTATCATCTATCTATCTATCTGTCTATTGATCTATCTATCTGTCTATCTATTTGTCTGTCTGTCTATCTGTCTATCTGTCTGTCTGTCTGTCTGTCTGTCTATCTATCTATCTATAAATACTTATTAAAGTTAAATATAATATTATTGCAACAACTAAATGTAGTTGTACTACATTTAGTGTATTTGTAGTTGTATTTAAATGTAGTTGTATTTAAATATATTTTGAAATGTAATTTATTACATAATTTAATGTTTTTAAAAAAAGACGCTGCAAAATACAGAAGTAATATTGTGGAATATTATGATTAAAAAGAACATTTTTCTATTTGAATAAATCTTAAAATGTAATTGATTCATGTGATCCTTCAGAAACCATTCTAATAAACATTCCTTATTATTATAAGTAGCCATGTTTTCAGCCACATATTTATATGAAAATTTTGGGATATCACATAAAAAAAAATAAAAAAAACCGTTGGATGGATACGCCAAGATGCCATAAACTCTAAAAATGTGCATAAAAAAACGTATGTATAAAATTCAAATTTATCGAATAAATTTCGCGATGCGCATCAAAAAAGTCATGTGACTTTGCACAATCAGGACGGCATAACTGGACTAACCAGCAGACCAATCTTGTTAGTGGCTTCTCCTACTGCAGCAACTTCCACTTTTATTTGTGAAATTTGGCGCCAGTTTATCAGGAAGTTATGTACTGCCATATTCCAGTTTTGCGCATACAATAAACAATTTTGGATGCAAACATTGAAAACAGTAGTGCTGCTTAATATTTTGGCGAAAACCATAAAACAGTTTTTTAGAATTCCTTGATAAATAGAAAGTTAAAATAGAAATATATATATATATATATATATATACACACACATATACACACACACATATATATATACATATGTATATATATATATACACACACACATATACACACACATTTATATATATATATATATATATATATATATATATATATATTAGGGCTGTAGTCAAGACCACCTTTGTCGAGTCCAAGACAAGTCCAAGACCAGGACAGAGTCGAGTCCAAGTCAAGACCGAGTCCAATGAGATTCGAGTCCAAGTCAAGACCGAGTCCAAAAAGGTCTGAGTCCGGAGTCAAGACCGAGTCCAGGACAGGAAAAAAGTCTTCAAAACAAAATTATTAAATTTATCTTGCCTAAATGTTTGTGCTCGTTGCATTTTTTACAATGGGGTAATGTTGTTAATAATTTACACAACACAAGGCTTGATTTAAATTGAAAAAAAAAAGTTGCACAAATAAATACAATAGAATAAAGATATAAATAAAGACAAATAAAGAGAAAAAGTTTTTGAATAGGTCTAGCACTAGCAGCCTATTCATCGACAAGAAACTAAATAAAGTAATCAAATGGAAAATTACACTGGATAGTATTTTAGTCCTAAATAAATTAAACACATAGGCTATCAATCCTGTTCCCTTTAACTTAAAGCTCTCTTTTGTTGTTTTGACGAACAAAATTAATGACCGAAACATATGGTTGCCGTCACTTTAAGAACAAGTGGACGAATTATGTGTTCACTATACTGGCATGCGTTTTATGCTTATTAAAGACAAAATCCGACTATGTTTAGAGTATACTCACAAAGACCGAAATTGACACAGTTTTGAGTGTTAAAGCAATATAACTAAGCCGTGAAAAATAACTTTTGTTACTGGCCAGCTGTCTTGAGGTGGATTTTCTATGAATGTGCGCAGAAATCATCCCAGAGAGCGCATGAGCACTGATTAGTTTAAAAACGCTTGAATGTTTAAACTGGTAAGACTTAAAAAGACGTGCAAATTGTAAAACTTTATTCACGATGCACTGCTGGCCCGATTGTGCAAGTGAATATTCCGTCCATGTCCCGACTCCTGAATGTGAGTGTGTATTATCCCATCCGGCGGCAGCGCTTGATGCTTGGCTTCCACAACACAGGAGAGAAGAGAAGACGCGGCACTGCTGAACACTCACGCTGTTCTGTGATATCTGCGTCTGGCAGATAGTTATTAAAAGAATGATTTGATTTTAGAATCTGTGTGGATTACGATTGCGGGTTCGGAATATCCCGCATTATAAATAGGAGACCTGCAGGAATCATTAGAATGTGCGCAACACTCAGTAACTATAGTAACAGCATCGAGAAGACGGCGCTCTCGTTGTAGTGAGCACTTTGTCGGTTAGTTTTGGCATTTTCTAAGTTAACGTGTATCCTGATAGGCTAGTAATAAATGAACACACATACAAAATGTTGGACTCGGTCGAGACCAAAGCCATATTTGGCAAGACCAGTGGCCAAGACTCGAGACAAGTCCGAGTCCGAATACCAGCGAGTCCGAGACAAGTCCGAGACCATAGAAAAACGGTCTCGAGTTCGGACTTCGAGTCCAAGACCGGACTCGAAGTACTACAGCCCTGATATATATACGTTCACTTTTGTCCAATTTAATGTGTCTTAAAGTATTAAATTCTTTAAAAATTATATCGTAAAAATAAAAGAGTCCAAACTTTTGAATGGTAGTGTACATCTACATAGGTCAAGCATTATTATTATTATTATTATATCATCATCTCGTTTTCTCTGAGATAATGTAGATATAACTTGGTATTAGACAAGATTACACACCACAAAATAATAAACAGTGAGCTTCCCTGTGTTTGGAAGTTATGTATTTTTTAAATTCTGTTCGATGTTGATAGCATCACAGAAATTACATACTCAAAAAACATATTCCAAGAACGTTTTCCAAAAGTCATAAAAACACGACTCACTTAAGGGTGGAACTGTTTCCGTCTGAGAATCTCATCAGGGTCGAGGTGCCAGTTCTTCAGCGTACCTTTCACCAGGCCAGATATGACCACTGAACAGGAGCACCAGAATGTTGATGCAGGTGAACACTTTATTGACCATGGCTGACTCCTTCACCCCGAAGGCCAGCAGGCCTACAGCAAACAAAACGTAGTTCAAAACACTACGGAGCAAAGTCAACACAAAGGGACGCTAAATATATACATTGAAAAAGCTTTTGTTTTCAGAATCAATGAGTGTTTCACAATCACTGTTTTAAAATTAATATTTCATTATTAAAAAATGTGTTTCACATGCTTCACAGTAGAAGATACATAACATGAAAATTATATTATAGTCTCATTATTTATGGCATTTTATGGTCCTCTGGAATGCACAATTCTTTCAGACATGGCTCCCTATGTAATTGGTGATCTAGTCATGTTTTACCTGTTAGAGTGATGATGATGAATACAGCAAATATATCTGGGTACTCTGCCAGAATGCCCGGGGCGTTCATGGACATGTACTGACGACAGAAATGCTCAATATGTTTTCCAATCAGCTCGTCAAATGTGGCACTCCAAGCTTCGGCAACGCTTGAGGTTCCTGAGAAAGTTTTACAGATTATGTAACATAAGACATAAAGAATGTAATTTAAAATGCAAAAACCTTCACTATACCTCAGTTTACAGACTATACCAATCTTAGTTTTAGTTTAGAGGTTTCACAGAAGTGATGACTAAATTAACTTAAAGGAGTAGTTCACTTTTAAAAAAACTTTTGCTGATAATTTACTCACCCCCATGTCATCCAAGATGTCCATGTCTTTAATTCTTCAGTCGAAAAGAAATTTAGGTTTTTGATGAAAACATTCCAGGATTTTCTCCATATAATGGACTTCATTGGGAACCAAACGGTTCAAGGTCCAAATGAGAGTTTCAGTGCTGCTTCAAAGGGCTTTAAACGACGCCAGACGAAGAAATAAGGCTCTTATTGTAGCAAAACCATCGGTCATTTCAAAAATAAATAAAAAAGTTTAAGTTTTATAAGCACTAATGCTCGCCTTGCTCTGTTCTGTGATGAGCGTTCATGACTCTCCAGTTCAAACTCGTTAATTAAAATGAACAAATCTTTTTTCGAGTCATGACTCGAAGAGTCCTAGATAAGACACTTATTCATCGTCTGGTGTCGCTTAAAGCCCTTTGAAGCTGCACTGAAACTCTCATTTGGATCTTGAACCATTTGGTTCCCAATGAAGTCCATTATATGGAGAAAATCCTGGAATGTTTTATCAAAAACCTTAATTTCTTTTCGACTGAAGAAATAAGACATGGACATCATGGGTGGGATGAGTAAATTATCAGCAAAAGTTTTTCTTTTTTTTAAAGTGAACTACTCCTTTAAATAATAATTAAAAAAAAAAAAACATATAGTAGGTCCATAGGCCAAAAATTACTTGATCCAGTAACACAAACACTTTTTCTTCTGCTCTATCTAAAAAACTAAAAACTCACTGGACTGCCTTAGATGAAACTGAGAGGGGTCATAGCACTTGCATATTGTTGTCATACTGTTAGTTTAACTGCTTCTATTGTTCTCATTTGTAAGTCACTTTGGATAAAAGCGTCTGCTAAATAAATAAATCATGTATATGTACATTTAGTTGTATGTGTGTCATCTCACCTATTACATATGAAAGTATAAGGTTCCAGCCAGTTATAAAGGCCCATAGTTCTCCTACAGTCACGTAGCTGTACAGGTACGCCAGCCCGTCTTCGGCACTCTCGCCCCAAACTCTGCATAACAGAGTCCCGCGAGCACTGAGGCCATGGCCGCGATGAGGAACGACAACACAATGGCCGGTACCGGAGTTTTCCTCGCCACAGCTCCGGCGAGGACATACACCCCAGCTCCCAAAGTGCTTCCCACACCAAGAGCCACCAGGTCGAAAGTGTTCAGGCATCGGGAGAGACGGATTCCTCTCGAGTTGCAATTGACAACCTTCACCCTCAGCAGCTGCTTCCCGAAACGCAAAAGCTTTTTCAAAACCATTGCTGATCCGATCTGATGCCAGCCTCTTTTTGTGCGTCGTTTTATTGCTGTTTCACTCTCTCGATGTTTAGAATGTTGTTAAGAAGTGTTGTTTATCTGTGGGATGAAAACACAAAGTAATGAATAAGTAATTGCTTAAAATTCATTTCTACAAAAAAAATACATTTCCAGAGATGAATCAATGCTTCAGCAATCATATAGCGGTTACCTGTTACACCTTCCCAGTTTGACCAAAGTAAGCCATTTTCCAGATATTTTCCACCAGAGATAAGTGCAAACATTACGTCCTTTTCCTAAGCATTAGGACACAAACCAGCACATTTGTGGGGAGGATAGCAGCTGTCAAGATTTTTAAGTGCTTAAAGCACTGACACATATCCACTTGTAGCCAAAAAATGAAACAGCAGTGTGCTTTTGATAATACTGCAGACCTCTACACTGTATTGTGAACCGCAACCAAACCCTCTCTAGAATGAAAAGCACAATGGCCAGCCCAAGTTCAAGAGTCAAAATGTACTGTACTGTGTGTACAAATGAGCAGCAGCTCTCCAGTCAATAAGTTCATACAGCTGCACTGTCTCCAGTTTAAATACTGAACACTTTTCCCAAGTGTTGAGTAACATAGAGAGAAATCCATAAAATGTGACTGGTGGCAGAGCTGGGAGAGGCCCACCGGGGATAATCTATCATATTCACACGAACTGACATGTTACGCAACCGAGAGCGGATCTTAATGGCAAAAATACATGCAATTGCAAAAGAACAACTGGGATCTGTGTTCACAAGCACTGTGAGAACAGTCTGTTCTGAAAATTTAAATTGATGCAAATGAATCTATCTATGTGAAGCTCCCACCATCCTACAGATGTATAAGGTATTTTCTCACATTATAAAGGAAAAATACATTTCTGGAGAAACTAACAAAAAGTTGTCACACTACTACATTTGTACGACAGCTCAGCTGATGTAAAAATAGTGCAGCTTTATTAAACCAACCTTTTTTCCACATGTATATAATTATGGTACAATAAAGCACTGTTTTTTGAGACATGTTATTGCAATAATCCAATATAAAAAAAAATTCACTAGCATTGGGGAGCACACTTCAAAAACTGCTCTGCTTAAGGTCTTATGGTTTCAATCTAATCCTACCTGTTTTAAGCTGGTCAACCAGTTGGTCCCACAGTCTGACCCCAATGTCCCTAAAAGCAGTAAAATAAACCTGCATGACCAAGCTAGGAGATACAACTAGAAATCCAGTTTAGGCTGGTTTAAGCTATTTTTAGAAGTTGGCAATTGAGATAGGGCTGCAACAAATGATTATTTTGATAATCGATTAATCTAACGATTATTAGAACGATTAATCGACTAATCATTCGATTATTTTGCCAGCTAATCATTAAGTTTAGAATGATTATTCAGCTTTTTCAATTAGTTAAAACATTGAGTTATACATATTCTTACTATAATATAAAAAAGAAAATCAGTTCAGCTTTTGAAATAGTGGTTTTAATGAACTTAGAGCCAACTAAACAGGTCATTCTCTTTAAGTTTAACTCAAATCACACACAAATGCTCTCTAAGCATTGTTTAATAAGCCCACTGCTTTTCATAGAACTGAAACAGAAAAAGGGTCATTACTTCAGGACACAAAAAGGGTAAAATATTAATCTGCAAACCATTATTAAAGATATAAAATTACAATAGATTTTTTTACATTAGAATTGAGCTGACAGAGATGTTCTCATTCACCTTTTAATTTACAGAATGAAAAAGATAAAGTAACTGCCATGATATTATTCCTAACATCTCCTTTTGTAAGTTTTCAATGACTATGGAACAAAATACAGGCAAGTAATAAGACTACAATAATAAATAAAACAGCTCAGACTCCTAAGCTCAATCAAGCTTTATTCTATGCAAAATAAATCATCACATTACTGTAATTATATTATTATTGATGATATTATTACTATTAGTAGTATTGCACTACTCTAATAAAGATATTTACCACTAAGTTTAGTTAGCTCCAGCTGGAGAACACTCGATTTTCACCGGCTCCTCTTTTGCCCGGATGTTTCCTCTGTAAGTGCTCCAACATGCATGTGGGTGCTCCCGTAAAAGCAAGTTCTGCCTTGCATGTATTGCACATGACAGCATTGTTGGTTTTAAGTTTTAAGTTTTGAAAACTTTGCCAAGCCTTGCTAGTTCGGATTCGTTTGCACTCGCGTACACTCGCGCTGTTTTTTTCTTTTACCGGACTCTGCATTTCCATTCTCAGCGCCAGAGTCGGTCAAATCGCGATATTGCACGCCCTAACATTAGGTCACGTGAGATTCAAACGACTATCTCGACAACAAAGATATTTGTCGACAATTTTTTATTGTCGACTAATCGTTTGCAGCCCTAAATTGAGATCCACATTGTCTTTTGTCTGATAGATATTGATTACTAGATTTTGTTAGAAACACGTAGCATAGCTAATCAATTTTCTTTAAATAGTAGCTTGATTACAGTTTAATGACTTCTAACTATGGGTAACTTGAGAGGCTTTGATTTGAAATTAAGTATGGAGTCTATAAATTAAGCTACTGTGAATCATGACCCAGTTCTTTCTTTGTAGCTCCCATTTAAACAGCATAGGGAACATAAGGAGTTACTTCCTGTCACACGAGGCACAGTTAAATGGAAAGTTTCACAGACGCAGAGGTAGCGACCTTTCTTTCTCTGCTTCAGGGCTATCGGATGTCTTGGATGTCATTAGCATGGATCACACAACATGGAAGCAGGTTAGCAGAGTCACTGGAGCAGCACTGCACCTTTAACTGCTGACATCTAAATCACGCAAGCGTGGCACGAGGGCCTGCCGCCTGACTGGAACAAACTTGTTGCTAAAACAGTGCAAAGCTTTAGCCATATTCCCCACATCTAAACACCGGACGTTCTTTAAAATGAGATTAGCAGTGTGAGTTAAGACAACCAGAGTTTAAAGCCTTGGTCAGGTTTGTTCGGTTTACAAAGCTTTCAGTTTTCTCACCTAACAGCATTTTGCACTCATCTAATACATTTTTGACAAAAAAAAAACATTTCCTATCTTTGGTTTCTATCCTGACATGAATTAAATTAATCCAAGCACAAGCTGTTCCTGAGTTGGAATTAGTGATGTATGTCTTGAGACCGGTCTTTTACGTGTGTCTTAGCTCTTGTCACGGCCTTGACAGTCTTTGGTCTTGTCTAGGTCTTGCTGTGTCAGAATAACAAAGTAGTCAGGGGATTTAGCAAATACAATACTACAATATCCATGACGATATCTAAGATTTTGGGTAACTGCACAACTGACAAATGACTTTGAGTGCACCGCCAACGGTGTGTATATGTGTAACAATAGGGACAAAACGACCAACTTTCGGATCCTGCACTTAAGCTTATAATTTTGTTTTAAAAAAATAATCATGTATTTAAAAGTTGCAGAATGAATTCAATTGGAGACTTCGAAATTGGCAGATAGGCAGGCAATGCAAAGACAAAACCTTACAAGTTATTGCTTAGATTCATCAACACTAGTCTGTTTTTTCCCTCCGGTCTCAGACTTGGTCTTGGTCTCGACTTCATCTCAGTCTTAATTCTCGACTTAATCTCAGTCTTGGTCTCAGTCTCGAACTTTGATCTCGGTATTGGTCTCGAGCCTTGATCTTCGAACTTGGTCACTGGTCTCGACTTTGGTCTACAGTCTTGGTCTCGACTTTGGTCATGGTCTCAGACTTGATCTCGGTCTTCAGTCTCAGTCTTGGTCTCGACTTTATCTCGGTCTTGGTCTTCAACTTTATCTTCGGTCTTGGTCTTTGATCTTATCTTTCAGTCTTGGTCTTTACTCTATCTCGGTCTTGGTCTCAAATCTTGATCTGATCTCGACTTGATCTGTGTCTTGGTTTCAGATTCTGATTTGGTCTTAGTTTCACTCTGATCTTCAGTCTTAATCTTAGACTCTATCTCTAGTCTTGGTCTCAACTCTAATCTCAGTCTTGGTCTCAAACTTGGTCTCAACTTGGTCTAGGTCTCGACTTGGTCTCAACTTGGTCTAGGTCTCGAGCTTGGTCTCAACTTGGTCTAGGTCTCGACTCTGGTCTCTGTCTGCAGCTCGATCTCGGCCTCGATCTCGGCCTTGGTCACGACTCGGTCTAAATCTTGGTCTAAATCTTGGTCTCCACTTGGTCATGGTCTCCACTTGGTCTCAGTCTTGGTCTCCACTTGGTCATGGTCTCGGTCTTGGTCTCAACTTGATCTCAGTCTTGGTCTCCACTTGGTCTTGGTCTCAATCTTGGTCTCGACTCTGATCTTGGTCTTGGTAGTGTCTTGGACTCGGTTTAGGCGGTATTGACTACAAGTCTTAGGAATTAGAGCAAACTGCTCTAATGCTGTGACATCAGACATGTAGATAAATCTATGCCATGCTGTAGGAATGCAGAAAGATCACAAATGCTACGAAGGGATTTTGGAAGAAATGTAGGCTATAAGCAATGGCTAAATGGGATTGCAACATGGCAATTTCAAGATTTCAGAGAAACAATTGTAAACAACTTAAGTCATACAGTAAGTATGCATACTTCAATTATCATTATAAACCTGAGGCTTTACTCACAAACATTGTTTTTTAAGAGAGCACATGAAACGCTCTGCTTAAATCTATTAGAGTTTGTCCTCTACCCTACTAATCTCACAATGTCTCCTCAAGAGATTCAGAAACGATTTCAAAAATGTCTGCAATCAGTTTGCCTAATCAGTTTGCCTAAAGTTTGCAATCAAAAGTTATGCCAAGTTCGATCTAAGAACATTTTGAGATGCTCAGAACAGTTGACAGCATTTCCACTACTGAGTCGAGTTGTCCTTTGCATTTTATCATGCTTAAATGGACAAATATACACAAAATGAAGTCCTCAATGTTAATCAAACAACTAAAAAAAATCATACAGTGAAGACTATGTAGTGTCATTTTAAAATAGGATTACTTTATGTAATTTTTGTTCCTAAATGTTATTGTCAGACCAACCTGAAAATCAAAGCAGTTTATTTCATTTGTCTCTTTAAATTGTACCGTACTTATTTGTGCTGCATCCTTTTATTACTGACTGCATACTTGTGTTTATTAATGTTTGAACTTGAATAATTGCGAAATTTCACTCTTCGCAAAAATGTTTGTGTCGTATAAATCTTATTTATTAGAATACATTGTTGATAAGGTCCAAAAGCTACAAAGTAACACATTGGGTAAATAATATTATACTAATTTGGTAACTGTTTTTGAAAAATCATGGCCACATGTTCTACTTTGTTCAGTCGTTTTAATGTAGTTAAATCATGGCCAAAATTACGGAACAAATAAATAAATCATGGGAGCGAATTAGAACAATGTGGCTATGATTTACCTAAAACAACTGAATTTGGCATGTGCAGGCTCTGTAAAAATAATGAAAACAATATGCTTTTTTTTCTGGGAATCTAAACAACTGTAGAAACAATCTTCAGCACTGAACATTGGTATGCCATCAACTGTTAATTTCATAGCTTTACACACTTATTGTATTTGAAATCGTCTCAATTGTTTCTATTTAAATCCTTCCAGGCATTTTCAGGAGAAATATCTGAGACAAAATTCATATTTAAATAAAACACAACCATGATCTCTCTGGAATCGCATCATACACTTTTGCAGTACACTGTCCGCAGGAAACCATGTGGAAAAATCACATCTACATAAATCCACATAGCTTCATCTGACAGCAGGGTTGTGTAAGGTTAATAGTGCCATCATTTGACATTCCGGCTCAGTCAGGACCAGTGAGGTGACCATGGACACATGCAGTTTATCTGGCTAAATTAAGCAGGTGGGTAGAGCAGGGGTGTGCTGCCTGGGAACCAATCAGTGGGTGACTTTCTGTTATTGTTATTGTGTTTTAGCCTTGAAATGCTATTTAATCCACTTTAAATCACAACATTTATTAAATAAAATCCCATCAGCATGTGAACTAGACATACTGATCCTACGCTAGCATCAATACGGGCTTGAGTACTGACGTCACAGACGTTTGGTGTATGAAAACAAACACAACATAAGCCCCTTCTAGAAACAGCAAGGCTTCAGATAGGAAATAGGGTCAAGGGCAGTGTCTACCCAGAAAGAAAATGAACATGTTTTGTTGACGTGTTTGTGTGAAGGTCTGTCCAATCATATGAGCATGTTTAGAGTGGGCACAATGTACCTGGCACCGTCCAACAACCATTAGCTCAGAAACTTGTGACTGCTATTTTGCTTCAGAATCAATGTGACAAACATTCTTCAGTTTTAGTCTTTGGCAGGAATGTCTAAACTCATTTAGGATGTACTCGCAGCCAACCGACGGTAAGAAAAAACCACCCTCTGTCTGACCCATCTACTTCTATTTTATAAAACAGTCAACAAGAAAGCAAAACAAGTTTGGTTATGTATAAATCCTTAAAGCTGCAGTCTGTAGCTTTTTTTTGGGGTTAAAAATGATCCAAAATACATATTTGAGAAAATACGTAACCAGCCAGTGTTCAGCACTATCTGCATTGCCGTAGTTCGGTTCAAAACAGTAAGCTTGTAATGTTTAACTACAGTGGTACTGGTGGATTTCTTAATGTTGAACTGTCTACAACTTCGCGTAAAGTTGATAATTCGGCGAATGACTGCAATTGCAGATTTCGAACAGAGATGGCGACAGAGTAAAAAATGCAGACTACAAGTCAAGGTATTTTTCTATTTTTTTTCTTGAGGACCTTCTAGTACATCTTAAAGTTTTGGGCCTAGTCGTTTATAATGGCAACATGAAGTTTCACTCAATGGCAGTTAAAACTAGGGCTGCACAATTAATCGGAATTTGTTATCGCGATTACAATTATGGATGCCACAATTATGGTATCGATTCAAAGACACAATTACAAAAAGTATACTTATATTATTCTGTATGCTTAAAATGTGTTTTTTTATTTACCTTACCTTAAGGGTTTTTTTCCCCATTGTTTTAACTTCACTGCTTTACATCAAGCACTACAATAGTCATTATTTCATTTTTCTTCATTTCTGATGTCGCAATACATCATCCTTTCATGAAATCATGTAACATACTCTACCTTGTCTGTGGACATCGTTCATTCAAAAGCCGGTGCTGGATAAACAGCGAGCGTGCGTGCGACGGTAGGCTAAATTATTACGACAGCGGCAATGGACAATTTCATTTCCAACCAGTAGGGCGACCGAAGAGGAAAAGTTACTTGGTGTTACTTTAAACCATAGAAAAGCATTGAAAGTTTTTCAGGAGTTTTCAGCCGTTTTATTTTGATATAACAATTTGCATGCAGTCACTGTTCAAAACATCATTCAATGTAAATTGTGATAATCGTAATTAATAATCGCAATTATAATTTCAAGGCAATAATCGACAATTATGATTTTTGTCATAATTGGTGCAGCCCTAGTTAAAACGATTAAATCCGGTGTCTCGATCCTCCAGACAAAGACCAAAGACTGTTTAAAAAGGACGACAGATGTGAGAGGGCAGACAATGTGGACAGAGTCTCAGCTGTCTGTCATTGGGAGGAAAGCCAGTACTCTACCTGGGACACTGTCTACTAACCTTCCCATGTACACAAAGCACGATCTATGTAGACAGACCATAGTTGCACCAACGAGACATGCAAAAGAAGATAAATGAAAAGGTTGAAGAGTACCCACATTAGTAGAGATGCACCGATCTGATACTCAGTAACGGTATCAGCTCTGATACTGCCATTTTTGCCGGATTGGGTACCGGATACAATTACTGACTAGCTGGCGGGCAAGAACGTCTTTAAAAGTAAAATTTAAGATCACATAAACTTTTTCCTCCGCTGACTGTCAGTCATTCTTCATTCACATTAAAACAGCGTGTCGCATTCGGTTACAAGAGTCAAAGCGATGAAATTCTCCAAGATGATTCAATGTTATCGTTATTACACTTGATCTGTAGATAAAAGGTCTGTGGTTTCCCATTAAAAATTGTATCTTGCTGGACTTTATTGCGGAAATCATGTTATTTTCTACCGGGTGTCTGTTAGATCATAACACTAGAGTAAATGTATGTATAGTTTTGTCTCTTGAGAAGATAAAATGTTTGCTGAATGTGTGCTGAAACTCACTTTTGTGAGATGGTACTAAATGTATATATGTGAATAAAAGCCTAAATCAAATATGTTCATCATACTGTACATTAAAACGATTAGTGTCTCTTCAGAACACTTGGACTTGAACCACTAGATTCATATGGATTAGTTTTACAATCTCTTTATGAACATTTTGAAGAGTCAAAGTGTTCGTTGAAGAGACAGAAAGCTCTCAGATTTCATCAAAAAGATCATCATTTGAGCTCTGAAGATGAACGAAAGTCTTACAGGTTTGGAATGGCATTAGCATGAGTAAATGACAGAATTTTAATTTCTGATTGAACTAATTAAACCCATGTTAACATCTGTTGGAACAAGTTTAAATAATTTAATAAATAAGGAATGTTATCTCTTCCTTAGCATTAATAACCCCATCCTTTTTGCAGTTTTGGCAAAGTTTATAGAAATGCGTAACTGCAATGTTATTTATTGTGCTTGTGTCAACTGTGACTTAATTTGTCAAGATATGATTTGAAAAATGTAGATATTGCTGCAAAAATGGAATTAAAATCTGTGAACCTTTTACCAAGATATATTAGTCTAACGTCATCGATATTAACATAAATTGACAATCTAATGGTTAGTTTATAACCACATCTGATGACAGACAGCCTAATTGGCTGATTGCGAGCAAACCACTCATTCATTTTGAATTACATGCCTTGGACTAGAACCTGCAACCTTTATGACAGCAGCCCAGGTTCTAAACCACTAGGCCACCACTTATCCATGTGGGATGTCAGGTAACATGTTATCTGTTGGTTGCATAGATAAATACACATGACCAAATTACGAGAAAAAAATACAAATCAGTTAGTTTACATAACAGAAAACCTGCAGGATGAGCCACGAGGTCACGAGTCACTGACAGAAATAAGCAAAACACTTCTACTTCCTACTAGATAGCTAACTCATGCTATCTGATTACTTTGGGTTTGAGAAGACAAACAAATAAAGAATTTTAGTTCTTGTGATCTTCACATAGCACCATCACAATAAAACCTTTCAATGGATGTAATAATATTAGAAGGGCCAACAACTTTAGTTTGGGATTCATTAAGGCACACACCCACACATACATATTTTAGTGTCTCTATGGTATCCCAAAGGAAATAAAAGAAGAACATACCACAAACGGTCAAAGATCAGAGCTGTTTTCTATGCTCCTGACTGTGATCTATGTAATATGGAAACATTCAACAGGTTCATCTAAAAACAACTAAACATTTGACAATGAATAATTTCTCTGTCCTACAATCAGCCAACGAGGACTTACTGAAACAATCAGGAGCATTAAAAGAGCTCTTTGTTGCAAAACCATCTGGTTGTCTGAGGAAGAAACATTTTACATTCACATACTGTGACTCTGCTGTAGTAAATATAGTAAATAAAGAACCTCTACTCGCCCCATTGGACAGAAAACTTCACGTGGTAGCGCATATTTACATATAAATACAACTCTTGCTGTAAGTTAGTCAGTGTTGATGGTACGATGTTTTCCATTATATCAATGAAAAACATTGTTTATTAACATTAATAATAAATTCGATTTTTTTACCTTAAAAATATATATATATTTATTATATATATTTATATTAATTATTAGTTAACCTCAAACTGTGTTAATCTTCACCAACTGAACAAAATATGCAAAATGATTCTAATATAAATTATATAGTGACTGTCTGTTTAAATATTTTGATCGTTTTGGCAGTAATATCTTTAGACTAGCTACTGCATCTCTTATGGCATGAGGTGACACGCCGCTCTTTTAGATCAGTTTACTCTTACTAGAAGAAGAGACTCCGGTATCACTTATAAATAGAAAAGATTCACCTACAAAGTATCTTCCTGCATTTTATTTTTTTAAACAAGTATTTTATTTTATGTTTTATTTACATGTAATAGAATATGCGTATCCAAAACAATAAATATTTTCTACTTTATATTTTTAGGCATGATGACCCCAAAACGTTCATCCTGCACGCGCTCGAACGCGACACAAATAAACCAGAACGCTGCAAGCTCGTCTCACAGTAGCTAAACCACAGGCTTTCAGGAGCGGCAGCTTTACATAAACTTAAAATCCCCTTTTAATGTTCACTCTTTCCCTGCAGGATGACCACATTAGAAGGAGGGAGACCCCATGCGCCCCACGTTTCCCTACCCTGCGTGATAACGCGAGCGTTGCATAAGTAATTAAACCACCATGTGCTGCCGTGGACCTCCAGTTGATTCACTTTTCACTTTAATAATAACAATAAAAAGAACGTAATGACCAAATAAACTTGCATAAGCTGAGGGAAGTTTTATAAAAACGCCCTGAAAGGAAACTGTTAACAGCTAAAACAGATGTTGGGTCTTACCGTGCAGCTGGTTTCGGCGCAGATCAGACTGGATCCAGTAATACTTGCGTTGCAGGAAAACTTCCCTCAGATTGTGTCCTCCTCCACCTCCAGCCGAGGCTTCTGTCTGTGGTTATATGGGCTGAGTCTCCTGACAGGTGGTGTGTGTGAGTGAGTGAGTGTGTGTGTATGGGGGTCATTTGTGATGTGTAAGGTACATGGATCGGGTTTCACTGAGGTTTTGTAATTGCTCCTCCCGACTTTTACTATTCGCCGGAGAGAAACTGCATAAAGAAATAGCACAGTGAAGGAAATTGGGTCAAATTATTTTGCAAAATAATTTTTAACTTTGCAAATATTTGCAATAATTTACATGTAGCCTAGCTAATTTTATTTGGATGTCAAATTCAAAACCTAAACAGTTTTGTGTCGTACACATACACAAATCATAAATGCAATTTTTTTATTCAAAACGGCCTGAAATGCTTGAGGAAGAAGTTGATTTGTTTGCATCATTTTAGGCCAACTGTCTGTCGTTTAACATTTCTATCGCAAAACCGTTTTAAATGGTTTCTGATCGCTCACTCTTCGCGCTGAAATTAGAGTCGAGTGGTTTCTCTTAACAGTAAACCCCGCCTACTTTTAATTTGATTGGCCATCTCGATCATTTTGACATTGACAAGTGTTGTTAAACCGCTGAGGCAGACTAAACTAAAAATATTAACTTAAAAAAACTTTTTTGTTTGCCTAACAAATGAGAGCTGAGTAATGTGCATTATTTTATTAACGATTATTTTAAAGGGACACCATGCAGGAATCCTGTTTTTGTCAAACAGCGACCCCTAGAGTCACTGTGGAGTACTTGTATTTAACGTTATAGCGTGTCCTAACTACACACGACGTGGCGCCGCAACACGCGATAAAAAAGTATTTTTCCCATGTTTATCAGAGTTTTTGTCCTAACCAGACGCAACGGCGACACGCCAAGTTTCTCATTTAGAAACTCCTCTTTCTGCGACGTACGCGGCTGACCGATCCGCCCACACAAAGATCTCATTGGATTGAAAGTTCTGCTTGTCATGAATATTTAATCATCAAACGTGGACAACGAGGAACTGATTGTCGAAGTTCAAAGGCATTAGGTCACTGTGCCACAAGCAATAACGGATAATTTACCTCAGATTTAAAAGCATATAATATAGCGTTCAAAATGAATTCTATGCGAACATACAACTGTACTTCATAACAAGATTAGTCAATGAGTATATTTAGTTAATGTTTTGATTTTTAATGTTATTTTTTTATTTGATTGTCCTTATACCCATTTTCAATGCCATAAGCCAATTATATAATAATTATTGAAGTCAAAGTGTTATGACTTATTAGTTCAATAGTTAACCCAAAAATGACCCCATGATTTACTCACCCTCAAGCCATCCTGTACATGACAATCTTCTTTCAAATGAATACAATTGGGAGCTATATTTAAAAAAACAAATGTTCTGGCTCTTCCAAGCTTTATAATGGCACTGAATGGCCATTTATTGACTATAGAAACTACATGTAAAATTAAGTGTTACCAAAATGTACAGTTTTTATTTAAACATTTCTACTGGACTCCCTGCATTACTGTACCTTCGTATTAAATGAATAGAAAAAGCAAAGGTTTGATGTTGTGGTGTTTTTTCTTCAGGTCACCCTGTATCATCTGCTGAAGCTGTTCCAGTCAGACTCCAGCGCCACGCCAAAGAAGACAGTCGTGTCCGAGTTCTACGACGAGATGGTGTGAATTTGATCAGAACAGCACAACAACATGACATTATAGTAATAATACAATCATAAAGCCTAAAACCTGTGTTTTTGCAGATATTTCAAGACCCGACAGCCATGATGCAGCAACTTCTGAACACCACCAGACAGCTGACGTTGGGTGCTTACAAACACGAGACCGAGTGTGAGTGCTTCACTTACCTTTGCAGCTCCTATTGAACAGCTCAGTGGATGGGCTATAATTAAACCCTGAACATACTGTACATTAAAATGAGTCCGCAGTTCTAATCATGTGAACTAAACATTCAGTGTTTCATGTTGCAGTTGCAGAGCTGGAAATACGAACACGAGAAAAAGCGGCAAAGAAGAAGACTAGCCTGGAGATCGTAGAGCTGAAGGAGCGACTGAAAGCCTCCAGAGAAAACATCAACTTCCTGAAGGGAGAGATACGCAGACTGGAGGAGGACGACCAGATGAAAGATCACTGAGGATGATACATGCTGTGGGATTTGTTATGCTTTTGTGGGACTGATCAATTTAGGTTTCTGGTTCTAAGTTTGACAGTATATTTAGTAGTGAACTTTCTTGTCCAGCTAAATGTGTGGCAATACATGACCTTTTGACTTTTTTTTTATGAATAAAACTTTTTTTTACGAGTCGGGCTTACCATCCAGTTTTGAGCATGATGTAACAATACATTGTAATTTGTATGCACATTGTTTCAAGCAGCTTTACATAACATCAACCCTCAAAGCCCAAAATGAACTGGTGACTGGCAAGAAAAAAAAAAAAAAACTCCATGGCTTCATCTAAAAGCAATTTGTCTGCATCTGCTTCTCTGCTATATAGAAGGTGAAAAAGAGTGACAGAAGAAGTATCTCTGAATTCACAGTACTCATAAAAGAGTAGGCAAAAAAGTACCCGGATAACCTACTAAATCTGCAGAGACTATCAAGTGCGCATATGATGGACACTTCTATCCCATGAGTAGGGAATGTATGAGATGTTGATGTTTAAAAGAAAAAAACTGCAGTTTTAAGTGCTTAAAAAGCATATAAAATACTGGCACAGTGGATAAGACACATGCCTTTGGTATGAGAGACCCGGGTTCGAATCCACTGTGAGACACCAATGTGTCCCTGATCAAGACACTTAACCCCTAGTTGCTCCAGAGGTGTGCGACCTCTGACATATATAGCAATTGTAAGCAGTGTTGTGCCAGTTCATCCTTAAAAAGAACTAGCTCGAAGTTCAGTTCACACAGATGATAATGAACTAGTTCATGTTCAGTTTTTTTTTTTTTTAAGGAACTAGAGGGCCATGTGACTTAGATCTGAGTGCAAAAATGGAGGCTCTAGACCCTTCCGGAGCTGAGATATTTATAATGGCATAAATGCTACGTGGGATCTCAATATCTCAGCTCTGGAAGGGTCTAAAACCTCCATTTTTGCACTCAGGTCTAAGTCCATAGCCCTCTATCAGAATCTCAGAGTTTCAAGAAAATTGGAGAAACTTTTTTTTTGCTAAAAAAAAAAAAAAACGAGCAGTGGTACCCCTTATGTTTTTTTTGTGTGAAAAAAAGTTTCTCCAATCTTCTTGAAACTCTGGATTCTGAATAGAGGGCCATGTGACTTAGATCTGAGTGCAAAAATGGAGGCTCTAGACCCTTCCAGAGCTGAGGTATTGAGATATTTATAATGGCATAAATGCTACGTGGGATCTCAATAGCCATTTCTCAATACCAAGTACGCAAACTTCGGACTTGCGTCCTTGGTAGTTCAGACTTGCCAAGTTCGACTCAGGAGAACGAACTCCCGAGGATGCGAGGGACGCAAGTCCGGTTCTTCTGCAAATGGAACAGAGCGTACTTGATCGTACGTCACTCAGCACGCTCTGGCTACTCTCTTTATATATATTTCAGGCAACAATAAAATGAAATTTGCTACTACTCTGCCTCTTTTCGTCAACAATAAAACGATGTATGTTATACAACACCACTCTGCCTCTTTTCATAAAAAAAAAAAATCAACATATTAGCCTAATGGCCATGTGGTTAAAGCAACGCGATTCTCTTCACTGCATATATTTATAACAAAATGAACATGATCTTTTTGTTTTCATTTTAAAAATATGATTTTTATTGACATTTATGAAACAGAGACAGGGTTATGGCATTTTATTTTATTGTTCGTATAGTGACGATAATATAAAAAATTGTAAAGTTAAAGAGCCATAAAGTTATGAAACCTCAAAAACTATTTTGTTTTTGTCATGGAACTATAGTTTAGTGAGACCAGATAGACTTATACACAAGACGAATTAGGCCTATACGTAAAGTTTATCCACTAGACTAGAGAGATCAGAGCCAGCGGCAAACGTCAGAAGCACTAGCCGAGGATAAGCTGTTCCAGTCGGGGTTGATCTCGCTGAGTGTCCGCTGAAGTCTTGGATGTCAGAACTCCGAAAACGTCAGATGCATTTTTCAGATAGGCGCTTTCTTTATAAATAAACTACAGATTTGAGATTTAAACAACCACATTCTCGCCTGAAACACTCTTAAAATTACATTTCATGACTCAATAACAGTAGTATTTTGATATTTCGCGGATTTTCTCCTCTCCTATTGACGCTTGCGGGTTGGTGCGAGGTGCATTCTGGGTTACCTGGCTGTCTCAAGTCCACACAAGTCACCTCTCGATGCAACTTCGGTAAACGGGGCGGATCAAGAACACATCCGGGGATTTGAAGTGGACTTGGCTAGATGTGAACTTTGAATTGGAACGGTACTTGGGCAGCTACTGATGACGTTTCACAAGAACACAAGTACAGACAAGTACGCATATTGAGAAACGGCTATTATCTCAGCCCTGGAAGGGTCTAGAGCCTCCTTTTTTGCACTCAGGTCTAAGTCCTATGGCCCTCTATCAGAATCCAGAGTTTCAAGAAAATTGGAGAAACTTTTTTTTTTTGCACAAAAAAAAGACAGTGTTACCCCTTATGTTTTTTTTTTGCACAAAAACAGAAGCAGACTGGAGGGCTTACATTTTTTTCCATTTTCAAGAAAAAAGAAACAAGCTTCCATGGTAAAGTGGTGTGCAGAACATGAAATCCACAGGGAGGAGTTGGATCTGGATCCGACTCCTCCCACTCCTCCACATGGGAGGAGTCGGATCCAGATCCAACTCCTCCCACTCCTCCACATGGCCCCCTGGGGGGATGGTAAAAAATCGAAAAGTACTAAATTGCGCATAACTCCTAGACCGTTTGAGCTAGAATCACGATTTTCGCATCACTGCGATCCCTGGCTCAAGCCGAACAAGATGTATATCTCCGATTTCAATTTCGGGGACCATGGCGCCCGCCCGAGGCCACACTGAAAGGGGAGCAAGGGGCGGGCGCCATGGGGACCATGGCGCCCGCCCGAGGCCACACTGAAAGGGGAGCAAGGGCGGGCGCCATGGGGACCATGGCGCCCGCCCGAGGCCACACTGAAAGGGGAGCAAGGGCGGGCGCCATGGGGACCATGGCGCCCGCCCGAGGCCACACTGAAAGGGGAGCAAGGGCGGGCGCCATGGGGACCATGGCGCCCGCCCGAGGCCACACTGAAAGGGGAGCAAGGGCGGGCGCCATGGGGAGCCATGGCGCCCGCCCGAGGCCACACTGAAAGGGGAGCAAGGGCGGGCGCCATGGGGACCATGGCGCCCGCCCGAGGCCACACTGAAAGGGGAGCAAGGGCGGGCGCCATGGGGACCATGGCGCCCGCGCCGAGGCCACACTGAAAGGGGAGCAAGGGCGGGCGCCATGGGGACCATGGCGCCCGCCCGAGGCCACACTGAAAGGGGAGCAAGGGCGGGCGCCATGGGGACCATGGCGCCCGCCGCGAGGCCACACTGAAAGGGGAGCAAGGGCGGGCGCCATGGGGACCATGGCGCCCGCCCGAGGCCACACTGAAAGGGGAGCAAGGGCGGGCGCCATGGGGACCATGGCGCCCGCCCGAGGCCACACTGAAAGGGGAGCAAGGGCGGGCGCCATGGGGACCATGGCGCCCGCCCCGAGGCCACACTGAAAGGGGAGCAAGGGCGGGCGCCATGGGGACCATGGCGCCCGCCGCCGAGGCCACACTGAAAGGGGAGCAAGGGCGGGCGCCATGGGGACCATGGCGCCCGCCCGAGGCCACACTGAAAGGGGAGCAAGGGCGGGCGCCATGGGTCCTCAAAACCGGATGGATGGATGGATGGATGGATGGATGGATGGATGGATGGATGGATGGATGGATGGATGGATGGATGGATGGATGGATGGATGGATGGATGGATGGATGGATGGATGGATGGATGGATGGATGGATGGATGGATGGATGGATGGATGGATGGATGGATGGATGGATGGATGGATGGATGGATGGATGGATGGATGGATGGATGGATGGATGGATGGATGGATGGATGGATGGATGGATGGATGGATGGATGGATGGATGGATGGATGGATGGATGGATGGATGGAATGGATGGATGGATGGATGGATGGATGGATGGATGGATGGATGGATGGATGGATGGATGGATGGATGGATGGATGGATGGATGGATGGATGGATGGATGGATGGATGGATGGATGGATGGATGGATGGATGGATGGATGGATGGATGGATGGATGGATGGATGGATGGATATTTTTATTTAATTTAAAAAAAAAAATTTTTTTACCTCCGGCCTCCAGTCCTCCGGCCTCCAGTCCTCCGGCCTCCAGTCCTCCCTCCACGAAACATCCTGTTACGTCCGTCCGTCACATTAAACGATCATAAAAAGAAGACCTAAAAAGAAGTCTAAAGTCATAATGTGTTGGTTTTTAATGAATGAATCTACAGCACTGAGGCTACACAGAGATCCTGCTTGAGCAGGAACCATCAGAACATTTCCCTCCGCAGGAACAGCTGGAGAAAACTGGACTCAACTTTCAGTCCCATAACTGCAACTCTGTAGGTCTGCGCGTGTGTTTAGTCTCATCAGACTTGGGCAAAACTAAACCAGAAACAAAGCGCTTTAGGTTAAGGCCTCAGATCGGTCATTGAACTGCACATACAGAACAACTTACCGTATTTTTTCACCTCAAAAACTTGGGAGACTTCTCGGTCAGCAATAAAAGCCTTTAGGGTGTACATCCCCATCTGAGCCTCTGGGTTGAATATCAGCTCCGTTGAGGAAACATTTGTCCACTGACCAATCCGGTTATTATCTTTGTCCTATTTAAACAAATTAACAGCTCAGAGAAAATCTGCAAAGAAAGAAAAGTGCAAAAAGCTGCATTGGCTCCATTTAAAGTCTTACACCGAAGCAAACACACCTTCCCGAGCAGATTGTACTGCAAGACAGACCGGAATAATAAACATTTAAAAGCAGTCATTGAAGTTGAAATTTCTGCATCTTAAAAGAACCTGCATTTAATTTGCTTTTAATTTATGGTCGGAACACTCAAAATGGTGAAACATCTGGTCTTACCATTTGATCAAAAGGCACAAATTTGGGATCCATGGAGACAACTCTGAAATTAACTGCAAAGACACCAACAAACTCACATATATTGCATAATGCATTTGAAGATGATAGCTTCAACCAAGGGTCATTCACAGCTCACCTGTTTGTCCTGGATTGTAAATAAGTTTGTCTGTTTGGATGAAGGTCAAAGGTAACGGCTGAACATGATTTTGCTCTCTTCAGTCGCTCTGAAGACCTTCCCTTGAACAAAGAGGAAGATTTATAAATTATAAACACAGCCAACCCCTCCCGTTCAGTGATCCAATAAAAAAGACAACACAAACTACTCGCATACAACAGATTTTACACTTGTAAAACAAAAGTACATATTCATAAACCAAAGCAACAACCACTTTTACTCAGAAACAAAATTAACTCAGTTTAGACAGAACTCAAAATAGGCTGGTATATAAATTTATACACTTTTAAGCCTATATAAAGATTTTAAAAAGCACAATCAGACTCAATAAAGTTGTCATGTCATAGATCAAAACGTGAAAATATTTAGAGGCTCTGTTCACCACAGACCTTATTTCAGGCGATTTAGCAAAAACCCATTCAAAAATCCCATAGGCTTTATAGAGCGAGGGAACCTTAATGCTAAAATGCTAGCTCACTTCCGCGTTTTGGCCTACAGAGTGACGTCGTAACTTCGGCACTCTATAGGGCTTTAGAATTAAAAACAAACTAAATTAACTTAAAATCATACATACCCCAGGAGATTTGCAGCACTGAACTACACATCTTCACTCACCTTATGAGAATATGCAGCCCCTTAGGAAACAAACTGAAAACATACATTAAGCAATTCAGTCTCCCGTTAACCAAGAAAACTCTTTAAAATATGGAAACTTACCTGGCAGCTATCGCAAGGGCCAGTGCACACCAGAGAGAAAACCAGAGGATGTATTCAACTCTCCTGCCAGCCACAAACATGCTAACGTACACATCTCAATCAAACCCAACACTATTACCATTACTCACCACCTTGAGTTTACAATGAGCAGGACCCACTGTGACGCACACCTGACGCAAACAAACCACTCACATTTTTATACTCCGTGACACCAGCCCCCAAAAGTGATTAACCTGTCCTGAGTTTTTTTTTTTAAATCTCACACAACAATATAACGATGTCTTTATAGGCTACACTAGAATAACAATGTTTCATAAATCTAGATATAGAATAAAGAGGGTTATCTAACGTTAGCCTATCCTATACATAGTTCCCACAGGCGAATTAATGTCACGTGACCTCCCCGGAGACGCCGTCTTGGACGGCAAAACCGCTGTGTTTACCATAGGTTTTTACAAAGTTTTATCAGAGAGAATGTCGTTTTACAAACAAATATTTATTTCTGTTTATATTATTATGCAAATCATGAAAAGACAAAGTGAAATATATTATAAAGAGTCTATTAAAAAAAGAGACAGAGAGAGGTACAATGCGAAAATTTCATTCATAAATGGTGTGGATCCGTATGCAGTAACGAAGGAAGCACTGAGCAATGATTATGCAGCTTTGCCTCAGATACAGTATTTTCATGTGTAAGTTACCATTATCTGGTATTGGTGAGGAGTTTTTCACATTGTGAAGCAATTCCGAGTCTGGAAATCACTGGAGGCGTACGATCAGATTGACGTGGGGTTGGTTCGGTGACGTTTGCTCAAGTGCAATCAATGGAAAAGTAACTTATAATAGCGAAGAGGCATGATGCTAATCTGCCTCATAAAAAGCCATAGCCTGCACAACTTAATTCATGTTCCCCTTAAAACAGTCACCGGTGCTTTCTGTGATATGCATGTACTTGTGGGCGTCATGGTTTGGTGCATGAATATAAAAATAAATAACTCGGTGTGCAATTTAATTAATGTAATGCGGAACTACATTGTACGCGGACATAGGGACATAATCTGAGATCGCAATGCTAGAATGTGAGATCAAACAGTGGAAACAAGGTTGTTTTGTGTTTTTAATACCTCGTCATTTTGTTCATACAGGACATTTTTCAAACTGCAATGTGTTAACTTATATTTGTTTACACTCGCATTAAAACACAACATTGTGCTTTTGTCAAACAAATTCTTGCGTGTTTTGAGTGAGTTTCTTTCCTGTTTATCCTCGCCAGCCATAATCTCCGTCGTTGTTCGGACAAAAGCTTAGTCTTCTCACATCCATGGAGTCTAATGACGGGTGTCGTGTAAAATCCCGATTTATCTGAACCTCCGGCACGATTTTATCATCCATTGACCCAGCAGGGGATAGCACGAAACTCATTTCACTTCGTTCAACTCGTATTGTTTCTTCTAATCTGTTTTGCACGCAGCAATGGCGCCGCCCGGGTCGGCAAATGCCCGTATGTCGTGACGTCATGTGGGTACTATGTATAGCCTACATGTGATCATCACAAAGCTGCTAAATGTGCATCTATATGTAAACATTTTCACATTTTTGTTTAACTTTAGTTTGTCACTGCTTTGTTTGTCTTTTCATGTTTTTTATTTTATTTTTGTATTTAGTTTATTCAATGTAGGAAATAGTATTTCACATGACTTTGATTTTACTTTATTGACACTGTCATTTCCGGATGGTATTCATCATTAAAAATAAACAAGTTCCACCTTTTAAACTTCTCCTCAATGTGCATGCAGTGTTGCATCAATGAAATAATATTAAACGGCCACGACCCCCGTGCTAATGGTACCTGGCAAATTACAAGACGAAAATTAAAAAATCATTTAGATTTCATTTATCCAAATGTTTGTTTCTGAAGTCACAATTTAGCGCAAGTAAAATTGAAAAACAGGAGAAAAAAGTAACTATACATTGATAATGTAACTGGAAAAACAAGAAAATGAATGTCTGGTTTCCATTTTTCATTTGCATTTTATGGTCTGAAAATTGAATTGTGAAGAGTTACACGGACCTTAGGCTACCTTATTTTTACTTTATACATAATACAAACGCAAACACTAAAAGCCAAGTAGGCCTATAATTAAAACACATGGCTCTACACTTATATTTTTGAAGGAGCACTTACAATTTGCATAAATAAGTCGTATGATACTAATGTGTCAAATTTGGAATACAGAAATATGAAATATTGAAGTAATAGTAATTAACTACATGTACTTACAATATAATTTAAGTAAGGAGTTAGTTGCATGTATCTATGCATGATTGTGTTCTGAAGTCCATCAAAGTGCATTCATTCATGATGAAAGTGCACATGAAAGCTGAGTCAATATATGGCCTTCAGAAGTAAAGCGATGCGTTCTAGCTTTGATTTACGGCAAAAGAGTAAAACCTGACATGACGCATGAGTGCAGGATTGATGAACGCAGAAGTGCAGAGGATAGAGCAAAATAACACCAGTTACTAATTAGAAGTGGAGAATTATTAAAGAGAAATGTCGGAGCTTGAGTTTGTTGCCCAGCTGTTTGTTTGCTTACTGCACTTTAATGGACTTCAAAACATAATCGGCCATTCATTCTCATTATCAAGCTTTGAAGAGCCTGGACATTTTTTTGCATTAATCTGAAAGAAGATTGTCATATATACTTAGGACGGCTTGAGGGCAAGTAAATCATGGGGTAATTTTCATTTGTGGGTTAACTATCCCTTTAAGTTGCGGTCACATTTACTGTCATTGATCAAATTTTCACTGGCAAATTCCAGTCATTTCAGGAATCCAGACAATCAGGAATTTCAAAATGTCACGATGACCAACAGAAAGCTGCTTGATTTGGAAGTGACTTTTGCTCACAAAATTTTTCTAATGTGAACGCTCATTTAGTGTCTCATAATTTTGATTCGTCTCATAATTATGATTAACCAAAGCAAGATTATTTGATTGTGGCATAAATGGTCTTTCATTCGTATAAGCCAAGCAACAGAGAAAAAAGAATCCTTTCTAGACCACATGGTTCAAGATGTTATTGGCACTAAAAGGGTTATGAGATCAAGACCACCAGCAAAGTTCAGACTCTCACCTCTCAGTCTGGCCAAATATCCCTCTGAAGACTTTAATGGGCTTCCATAGACTCCCAGCCAGAAACAAAAGGAGCCTCCACACCTTTAGTGACTGTCCTCTAAAATAATGAAAAACCACTAGGGAGGAAAAGACAATTCCTGATAACGGAAAGTTACATATATATAAAAACTCAAAAGTACCATCTATCTGGGTTTAAACAAATGGCTTCTATAGAAATTCAAATTATATATCACTGTCTACCTCAGGCTAAACCACACCAAGACACCTGAGGAAACTATAAAAATAAAACATGCAAACGCCTAACTGCATGTAAAACAGATTCAGTTCATGAAATCTTTGCATAACGAGGGCAATTGCTGTTTCCACAAGTAAAAACATACGCAAGAAAAAAAATCACGAAATTTACACTTTGACCATCATCATTTTAAAGAAATAAAGTTGCAAATACAATAAGTTGCACTTAAAGTATATCTTTGTAAGTTGCAAGTACGAGAAAAACGTAAATTAAAGAAATCAAGCTGCAAATGTGAAATCGCAATTGTGAGGTCACAACTACGCTGTATATAAGGAAGGAATTTATCCTGAATAATCATTAACACTTTATTTATGCAAATAAATCAGGAAACAACCAAAAAAATAAGTACATTCGTTAAAGTATCACATGGTTTCATTTGCCAGCATGTCATGTTCGTTTAATTAGGGATGAGGTTGGCACATGAGCCAGACCGTACTGTTTTTGAGAGGGGCACAGATGCTGGATCATTTGACCCATGTGTGCATAAATATTTTTTGAACGTTGTTGACAATATGCTATATGCAACCAGCTCTCAAACTGCAGCCTTTGAGGGAGGGGAAAGTGTACAGAACCAATATATTTTCTTGCAGGAACTGAAGAGTGATTGACAGTTTAAAAGATCCAACTAAGAGATCCCATCCGTTTAAAAAAAGTAAAAGAAGTGACGCCTCTTCAGGTAAGGGACTACAAAACTCTTAACACAGCGGAGTGCACTTCAAACCCAAATCAGTGACCATCAGTTTCCTGAAGGTGAAACAACACTAGAGTCTACCAATGTGCCTTGAAGGAAAACCCTTCAGCCACACAGATAAATGTACAATATTCACAGTATTTACACAGTGTGGTCCATCCAAAAATGGCCAGTGAGGTGTTGCATTGGTTTGCCTTTCATTTGTTCTCGAGGAGAGTCTTTATATCTTTAATGCCATGTTCCGACGCAACTGCGATCACGTGGTCTAAAGCGTTGAGTCGTCCCAAAAGCCTAATCACATCCTTTATTTGTTCCCTAGGTAGAGAAACAAGAATTTTTTATTTTTATTTTAAAAAAATGAGACAATGCTAACATTCCAGAGCAATTAAAATAACTTATGGATATACATAAACATACATGCTTAAACCATGTTAATTCATGATGTGCTATTTTGATGTTTTTTTTATATATATATTTTCCTTTTCCTAATTAAAAACAGTGGGAAGATCCCCATGGCCTAGAAAATCACCAGACTCCCAAGTGAAGACCCCTATCATAGTTATATACTATGTTAATATCTGTTATAACTTTGTGTGATTTAAAGGAGTAGTTCAGTTAAAAAACTTTTGCTGATAATTTACTCACCCTCATGCCATCCAGGATATCCATGTCATTCATTCTTCAGTTAGAAAGAAATTAATTTTTTTTGATGAAAACATTACAGGATTTTTCTCCATATAATGCACTTCAATGGGAACCAAATGGTTCAAAGTCCAAAAGACAGTTTAAGTGCAAACTGTTCAAAGGTCTTTAAACGATTTCAGACGATGAATAAGGTTCTCATCAAAGCGAAACGATCGCTCATTTAAAAAAATAAAATAAAGTTGTTTTATGAGCTCAAATGGTCGTCTTGTTCGTGACTCTCCTGTTCAAACTCGTTTATCAAAATGAACGAATCTTTTCCCGAGTCGAACTCGTAGCAAGGAGACAATATGAGCTTATAAAACTTAAACCTTTTTTTTTTAAATGAGTGATGGTTCCGCTTGATAAGACCCTTATCCATCGTCTAAAATCGTTTAAAGCCCTTTGAACAGTTTGCACTGAAACTGTCTTTTGGACCTCGAACCGTTTGGTTCCCATTGAAATCCATTATAAGGAGAAAAATCCTGGAATGTTTTCATCAAAAACCTTGATTTCTTTTCGACTGAAGAAAGAATGACATGGACATCTTGGATGACATGGGGTGAGTAAATTATCAGCAAATTTTTTTTCAAAAGTGAACTACTTTAACATTAGAAACCACTTTACCTCACGGTCCTTTTCTCCACGTCTGATCCAACGACGCAGCTGCGGTACAGACTGCTGGACAGGTGTTTCAAAAATCTGCAGAAGTTCTCGAAGCTGAGGAAGAGTCTGCTGTCCTTTCAGACTGCTGAACCACTGCACAGGAAAACACTCCACCACCTGAAGGCAGGTTAGGGTTAATAGAGAGGTTAGAATGAATTCATCTGTACGCACTATTTATATGAATATTAATTCCAAAGTCTTACTCTGCGGCATTTCTCCACATGTTCCTCGCTGGCGTCTGTGGTCTGCAGGGCTGAGAGAATGTAGCGGTTTAGTGTGCTGTCTACGGCAAGCTCCTTCAGCGCGGACAGAGACAGGATCCCATCCCATATTAAGATATTCCCAAGTAACTGAACACAAGAAAGAGATTCAGCTGAGAATAAGCTTGAACAATGGCAACTAAAAACATAGATGAACTGATTTAGACAACAACAGAAAGTCCGGAATATTTAAGCATGACTAGACTTACCTTTACACAAGACCAAAACTGCCTCTGGGAAAAGAGGTAAGGACCAGAGTTCTTGTTCTCCATGACACTGTAAGAGGAGAAAACAAAACATTATCAGCATCACACTGGTTAACACAATAGATCGGATCACAATCAGAATCTAGAAGGTAAATACAAAGAGCAGCATTTACAAAGCCTCACACTCACTTTTTGGAAACAGAGGCAGGAAAATGTCATCATCGAGAGTCCGTCGAATTCGCATGACTATGGTCCTTAGAAGCTCCTGAAAAATATTAGATTTTTGTTTCTCAATGACAATCGGATGCAACTAATAATTTAAACCTGTAAAGCCTGAATTGAAAGTTGTTTGAGCCTTTAGGCATTATATATTTTTTAAAGCCATAAAAGTTAAATATAATATATAAGCCAAAATAGAAATATATAAGCCATTTTTATAAATGTCTTAAGCCTTGTATGTTTTAAATACGTTTTATTAATAAAGGCATAAAACCAGTTCATTTATAGTGCACTAATAGTTTCATATAATTAGTTCATTAATTAAACTAATAAAAAGATTGAGATATGTTTGGTAATTTTACCTGAATTAATTTAAAGTTACTTTGCTAATATTTCAGATCAATACATTTGTTTTCCTTCATTTTAATTAACCCTAACTGTATTCTCATCAGAATTATAAATAATTCTGTATAAAATAATACTACAAACACTTAAAAATAAACAGATTAGTGCTCTGTTTTGAGGACAAGAAATGAAAATCAGAAATGAAAACTACTTAGTGTTCAGTAGTTTTCATGACATGTTGATATGCCTTTAAGATGACTTCTTCTATGGCGTTCGTTATTGTATGCGTGATGTTGTTATGTGAGCTCAGTGAGAGTGAATGCTTGCGCAAAGAGGAAGATGACGATCAATCGCAGGCTTTTATTTTATAATGCGTTTACTTCCACTTTGATTTGTAGCGATTTACATAGTGTTTTCTTCAACCTGTTAACAACCGCTCTTTCGACATGTATGTGAAGAGTGTGCTTAACTGAAAGAAACCAACTATAAAAGGACTCGTGGAACTACCAGTTCGTTTGCACTGTCTTTCCTATTCTTCATCTGGGCAGACGTTACAACACACGGACTGATTCAAACAGGGGTTGGATACATATGTTTTTTCTTTTAAAACTGGGTTTTAATGCGAGTATAGGACTACACAAATATAAGTAAACACTCTGCAGACTGAATGTTGTCCTGTATGAACAAAATGACAGATGTTTTTATGTCTCCACTGTTTGATCGTGCCCTTGTCTCTGCGCACCTAACCCCCCCCCCCCCAAATAAAAAAGTCTCCGGTTCTACGTGATTCACGTAAATGACCCAATTGACCAAGAAAAGTGACAAGTTTGCAGGTATGTGACAAGCACTTGCCCAACACGAGAACATTTGCCAAATCGGAGTTAGAACATTCAAACATGTCATTTATCATTAAAATAAATATCTTAATAGAAAAAAAAATATTTCTTAAGTTTCTTAATGGGCTAATTTTTATTGTTTGAGTGTTTTTGCCTGTTTGAGTTTTGTTAAAATTAACCATTGGTCACCCAGCATCATAAACTCAGATCATAACTACAGATAAAACCAGGCATAGCCTATAGCATCTCACTTTAATGGCAATATGTTAACACTTTATGGTTTCTATGGTATTTGTATGAAAAGCTTTACCCTAAATACATTATTAAATAATGTTATTATATTCCAGTAGTCCTTACATTGACTACATTAGTAATATAATACAATTCAATATGTATATCCCACATTTCAGAGTGCAGTTAATATTAATGGGTATTATTTTGGCACATAAACATTTATCAAACTCTTGATATTGTTTTATCTAGACAAATTATATCGCGATAACTACAGTTATTGTTTTATCTCCCAGCCCTGCTTTCCAATCCATTACGGTCTCATCTCTTCACTCACTTGTGTGTTGCGGTTGTTCGCCGTGCAGCACAGTGGGAATAATCTTTGATCAGCCTCTGCATGAAAGCCACCAGTCTGGACGTCTGACTGCTAGAGAGCGGATCCCACACCTGATCCGTCAGCACTGTGGAAATCGTGTTTTAAAAGAGTGATTTAGGTTTCAGATGCTGTTCTGAGTTTAGAGTAAGAACTGAACCTTTACAAAGATGGGAAATGGACATACTAACCTGCTAGTTTAGGAAGAAGCACTCTTTCTACAATAGCAGGAAGCAGGCTGTTATCGATCTCTTCCTCTTTCTTTAGAGTGCTCTGCTCGTCACAGCCATAAAAGAGCAAAGACTCAAACCACAGCATGTACTCAAAGTTGGGACACTCCACCTGCAAAGATACAAATAGCATCATTTTGGCAATTAAAGACTAAAATGTTTAGGCGATGCAAAGCAGGTCACAAAAATGTGGAAATGACATGCTCTATACCTCAAATGGAGACCATGAGATGAGCTGCAGTCGAATAAGGGGGTTAAAGAGTTTGGGGAGGCACAGTCCGATGTAGGCGTCTCTGTAGCATGTAAAATACAGCTTTCTCCAGGTCTCGAAGTGAGACTTTATGTTGTCCAGAGAGTGGAAATCCTCCACCACGTCCTCAAAAACCTTCTTTGACTCATTTAAAATGCGATCTGGAAATCAAAAAGATGAAAAGGTTAATCGGGAAAAGATTGAAACAATCAGTGAAAGCCAATCTTGTAATGATATGTGTAAGGTCGGATCACCTCTCTCTTGGTTGTAGCTGGTGATGTCAGTGGACGTCTCTTCGTCATCACTAGACAGCCCCTCCTTATGCTTCGGCTCTCTTGCCGTTCTGCTCTTGAGCTTGTCTCCGACGGGTTCTGTTTGGATGTGTCGAAACAGACTTACAATTATTAAAACTGAAATACATCACAGAGAGTCTGCCTAAAGCAGATCTTGGAATTGATGCAGATTTTCTGTATTCAATTTATTTCAGATTCACTATGTCCCGATGCAATTTGTTTATGATTTTAATTATTCATTAATTATTTGGAAATGTTTCAGTTACAGTGTTAAAAGGCCCACTTCCACTAACTGACATTGTGAATATAACACTCACTTTTGCACATTTCCAAACATTTTTGGCCATTACAGGTTACAATTTATAGGTAATGACAATGATATTGATGAGATTAGAAAATTTTTACTAGATTTTGAATATACAGATATTCCATTTAAACAAAATACAAAAAAATAATAAAACAATAAATTAATGCATTATTTTAGTTTAGGTTGTAGGCATTTGTTTAGTTTAGAGGGTATGTTTCATACACTTATAGTCAAGGGTCTATATATATAGCTTTTTTCATACCGTCTGGCTTCTCTTTCAGCTATCCTCCTCTGCTTGGCAAGCTCCTGATAGGCTGTGCGATCTGAACAGAATGAGTCCAGGTTAGGGGCCATAACAGCCTTACCTGAAACAGAAAGAACAGCCATTAACCCTCAGTAAAGCTGAACTCACCAGCCCTGTTACAACCTATACTGACAAATCTAATAGTCATTAGCTACTCATTAAATTAGTTCAGCTTTTTTTAAAAAAAAATTGCTGATAATTTACTCACCCCATGTCATCGCAAGATGTCCATGTCAGTTCTTCTCTCAAGTCAAAAAGAAATCAAGGTTTTTGATGAAAACATGCCAGGGATTTTTCTCCATATAATGGACTGCAGTTTGGGAACCAAACGGTTCAATGTCCAAATGAAACTTTCAGTACCGAAAAACTGCAAACTGTTCAAATGGCCTTAAACGATTCCAGACGATGAATAAGGCTTTGAGCTTTAAAACTTTTTAAAACTTTTGTTATTTACTTTTATTAAAATGAGCGATCGTTTTGCTTTGATAAGACCCTTATTCATCGTCTGGAATCGTTTAAAGCCCTTTGAACAGTTTGCAGTGGAACTGTCTTTTGGACCTTGAACCGTTTGGTGCCCAGTAAAGTCCATTATATGGAGAAAAATGCTGGAATGTTTCATCAAAAACCTTAATTTCTTTTCGACTGAAGAAAGAATGACGTGGACATCTTGGATGACATGGGGTGAGTAAATTATCAGCAAAGGTTTTTTTTCAAAAGTGAACTACTCCTTTAATATATCATACTACAAGTTCATGCATTATTCCACAAACGTCAGTAAAAATGTCATTTTAATTTCATGCACAGTGGTTTTCTGCTTTTCTGATGTCATCAGAACTAATTGCCAACTACAAGTTTATTTTACAGCTGCTCAATTTCATTGGGCTGAGATGGAAACTCTCCTCCAATCACTTACCTGCTCAGCATCTAAACAATGTATCAGTGTACACTGATAAATAAGAAGCCAGTAAGCTTTCACCACCCGAAAGCCACATACACTTATTTTTCTTAATCTCTCTCTCTCTCACATGCACGCACACACACACACAGACACGCACACAGTGCGTGTATTATTCTGATGTGCAATTAATCATAACTGGAACAAAAATAGAAAGGAAAAAAAAAACAATGAAGCCATTCAAATAAAAACCTTCAAGATGGACTGACTTGAAAGGCTGGAAAACTACGACGATTCATCTTTAATATCATCCTGTCTCTCTCTGGACGAGACGGACGCCGCTGCCGAAAGTAACTGGTGCATGGCGACCTCTAGCTCCAGAATAACAGGCACCTGAAAGATACGATGATTTTTGTGACAGCTGAACCAAAGACAAGGGGCCGGAGTCCGGAGACGAGGGGCTTAGTGTGCTCTGCTGTGGCATGAGAGGAAAGCAGCCAAATTAAATAACTCTAGACACAAAGCCCTTTAAAGCTGGGTCAAACTGGCTTCCCATAGTGTTAATGCAGCATGGTATTAACCTTACTATGAGCCAAAAAAGAAAATGGATGAGCCAGGCTTAGTAAAGCCCTATTGGTGCAACCGGCTCCTGGAGCAAAATGTGCTCTGCGTTTATCTTTAGCAATTTTACTGGGACGCTTCTGAAAAGCGCAACATTGTGGCTGGTTTAAACACAAGCATCAACTTCGGTAGCTATGTCGTAGCCGTAATGCGCCACAGACATGTGACGTGTAAATAAGGGGTGAAAGTGCACTTTTTTGCTTGGTGCAATTTTTTGATTGGTGGAGATGTCCATAAAACATGGTAATGTCGTTTTTCACCAAGAATTACACTGTAAAACATGATTTAAAAAATATATATAATTTGAAATAAAGCATGCTGATGGTTAACACTAGCATGTCATCAATTAACAACCTCATAGCTCCAAGCTCACAGTAGTTTAAAAGTTACTTCAAAATCAATTCCCCTAAGGAGAAAACGAATGGGATTTTTACTTTTGGTACCCAAATGTTGCACCACAAATCAATGTAGATATTAACAAATTCTTGGGACGAGCGAAACCTTAAAATAATGCAATCATCAGGCATTCAAATGTGAGCTTAATAGAGATGCTTGATTAATGCATTTTGCCTTTAAAAGGGCAGTATAGTCCACTGGTGGTGTAATAGAGATTTACCATTTGGGCGATTTACCATTTATTATTTTTTATATGGTTCAACAACACGTAAACAAGCTACTTGGCCACCTAATGAATTGGAAGCCTCACACACACAAAAAAGGAAGTTTGAACTATTACTTTCTATATAACATGAAAATGTATTATATAAATCATGATAAAGGCATTTTTTCAACTAATAACACTTTTGGTGCTATGTTAGTTCCCAATGCATCATCATGGACACTATGCGTTTGTCTATAGTGCCTCTTTACAGCTGAAAGAAATTAGAAACAAAGAATCTCTTGCTGCATCAGCTATGGGGAAAATATGGAAGATTACAAAATAATCCATGATCTGATGGAAAATTAGACTGCTGAAAATTAGTTTAACAAACATCATAAACATGAACTGTGTGATTATATATAAACATTACAAGTAACTGGTGTTATTTTACTACTAATGGCATTATAAAAACGAATACTGTAATTTAACACTAATGAACTACACAAAATTCTGACACAGGCAACATCCAATAAACTAAAATCATTCCAAAAGAAATACAGTATCAAGGTTTGACAAAAAAATTAAAACAAGTCAGTAAAACAAACAGCAGCAACATAAAAACAAATGCATTCATTCTTACCTTTTCACTGAAACACTCAAGCAAGTCTCCAACATACCCTCGCATTTCTTGCAAGAATCTATATTTGTCTGCGGCCTCCTGTGAGGAGCCCTCTCAGGAGCTGGATGGTCTTTTTGGAGGCCTCCAGCTCCTCCTGGATCTGCTCAAAAGCGCCGGGCATTGGAATTGTGCCCCTGGCGCATGAAGCTCAGCCTGGTGCACAGGGGAGTCAAAGAGAGGTTTGCTATTAGTGATGTATGGGGACATCGCCAGGGTCGCACATGTCCTGATGAAGACTGTTAGGTCTAAACAATGCAATCGAGTAAAACAGCTGCAGATAGCATCTGCAAATACTCCATCTGGAGGAAGAAATATTACACTTCTGCAGAAACAGGGATACCCAGAAATAACCAGGAACATCGTGAGGAGATATGCGCCTTGTGTGTATCCTCACTATGCGGGAAGTCCAAAGTGCAAGCTTTCATCTTCAATGTCTGAACAGGGCAATTTTATGGGACGTGCATGTAAATTATCAGGGCATTCAAAACTATGAAGTGTTGGTTATTTAAACTCCTAGGAAATACCAACTGGGCAGATTTGAACTGGCATTTTGAGGGTTACAGTGACCGCCGATGAGAAGGCAGTTCAGACCGTACCTGTCTTTGAGACGTTTCTTTACCAGATCTGTGGTTATAGGGGTCAGGTCACAAGAGGGAATGGGATAAGGAACTGAGGTCTCTGCTTTCAAAGTCTTGCTGTTGTCGGCTCCAACTGCGATGGGGGCGTAGCTAAGACGGCATGGCGTAGGACGCTCCATATGGCTGTGCATCATAACTGGCTTGGTAATACATGGTTGTATCCTCAGACTGGGTGGCTTGGACCTAAAATATCAAAACAAGATGAGACAAAAGGATTGGTGTCAGCATTAATATTGCAATTTCAAAGTGCAAACTATAGTACACAGTAGGAATGTCAACCGAACTGGTCTCATTCAAGGACCAGAAAGGCTTTTTTCAAATGTTTTTGATGGCTACATATATTTGATAAAAACACAGCATATTTCTGAAGGATTATGTGACAAATGCAAAATATATACACTACCGGTCAAAAGTTTCAGATCGGATAAGATTTTTTATGTTTTTAAAAGAAGTCTCTTCTGCTCACCAAGGCTGCAATTTTTTGATAAAAATACACAAAAACACAGTAATATTGTGAAATATTATGACAATTTAAAATGACTTTATAATTGAGTATATATGTAATGTGTCACATGATCCTTCACAAATCACTCTAATATGATGATTTTATGCTCCAAAAACATGTACTATTATTATCCATGTTGAAAACAGTTTTTTACATTTTTATTTCAGGATTCTTTGATGAATAGAAAGTTCAAAGAACAGCATTTATTTAATTAGAATCTTTTCTAACATTATAAATGTCTTTACTGTAACTTTTAATCAATGTAACTCATCCTTGATAAATAGAAGTATTGATTTCTTATTTATTTCCCCAAAAATAAAATAAAAATTCTTACTGACCCCAAACTTTTTAAAGGGTAGTGTTTAATGTAATAAAAGCTTTCCATTTCAGATAAAAGCTGTTCTTTTGAACTTTCTATTCATCAAAGAATCCTGAAATAAAAATGTAAAAACTGTTTTCAACACGGATAATAATCATACATGTTTTTGGAGCATAAAATCATCATATCAGAGTGATTTGTGAAGGATCATGTGACACTGAAGACTGGAGTAATGATGCTGAAAATTCAGCTTTTTTTCAGAGGAATAAATTACATTTGAATATATATTTACATAAAAAAAGTCATTTTAAATTGTCATAATATTTCACAATATTACTGTGTTTTTTGTGTATTTTTTATCAAAAAACTGCAGCCTTGGTGAGCAGAAGAGACTTCTTTTAAAAACATAAAAAATCTTACCGATCTTAAATCTGACCAATCATATGTATATATATATTTTTTTAGGGCTGTGCAAAAATTAATTGCGATTAATCGCATCCAAAATAAAAGTCTGTGTTTACATAATATATTTGTGTGTGCTGTATATAATTATTTTGTATATATAAATACACACATGAATGTATATATTTAAGAAAACGTGTTATTCATGTAAAACATATTTATATAATATACATATATAAATATATATAAAAAATACACAGAACTTAAGCGCAAATAATTCTTATATACATGCATGCATATGTATTTATACAAAATAATTATACAAAGCACACACAAATATATTATATAAACACAAACTTTTATTTTGGATGCGATTAATCGCAATTAATCTTTGCTACAGCCCAAATTTTTTTACTATTTGGAGTTCAGATAAACATTTCTCAAATTTGATCAATGACAAATAGTTTTAACATCACTGCATTGATAGTCCCCGCCCACTGACGCTGTAATATATCCTAGTTATGATACTACGACTCACCTGCGGGATGCTAATGCCCTTCCTGATCTGCTCCTGCTCCCAGCGATTCACTTCCTCATCCTGGCCATTATCCAGTAGCTTCATCATCACTGCCTTCAATACCTGAATCACAACAGACACATCCAAAACAAACACTATGGTCAGATTATACTATCTCACACAATTCCTATTTACAGTTATTCTAGTAAATCTTTTTGTGTGACTTTTACTTAGTGACATGACATTTATTACAAGGACAGTCCCTCCTGGAGAACAGGTGAATGGGGGTTCCTGTAATTCTACATAAACAAGTTTCAGATTACTAGAGCTCTGAAATGCGTCCACATGCATAAACTGACCGCATCTCCTCGGCTATTTTCTGCCTCTGAGTCTTTATCTTGACTCCACCTGAAGTTGATTCTCTCTCATCTTCATCGTCGTCACTGCCGCCGCTCCATCTTCGTGAGCAAGGCGCTTGTCTCGTCACTTCGTTCTCGGTCAACGGAGCCTCACCCCCGAGCTCTCGAGCCATTTGCCTACGTTTACGAGCTGCATGAATGAAGGCCGCGTCGGGGATCTCACCTGTTGAGACGTATGACTCTTATTATTGGTCTAAACACAATGATTAATCTCCTTCATGTGAATTAGTTTAACCAGAAAGAGCCTAAACGGACATATAAAAAAGTGGATTTGATCACATACGTTGTTTAACAACATTCAATGTTTAACCACAATACAAATCAAGAAGGTTCCAACCTTCAAGTGTTTAATAAGCAAAAAGCCAGATAATGCTGACGTCGGTCCTGTGACTTGCTCTACAGGTCCAGTGTGGATGTCATGGAAACTCTTACCTGGTCTAAGCGAGCTGAGGGCAGACAGAGTTTGGCTGAAGGTCTCCACCTGCAGACCTTTGCTCGCCCTCCTCTTCCTGTTCTCTCATTGCTGTCCACCTCCATTTCTTCTTCTCCCTGTTCACTGCTGGCTCTGCTGCCCATGAAGGGCTCCTCTTTAATTGACAGATCAGAAGCAGGTCCACCTAAAACAAGCCAGATTACAAACTCATGTAAATAGTTAGAAGGACTAGCGCCGAGATGAGGGTTTGTAACACTTTTGAAGGCTAAATCACCACCATATAAAAATAATAACTCGGAGCTCGATGCCAGGACAAACAAATAAACTGGTGGGGGGCCATACATAATTTCTCCGAGGTATAAGCAATTGATTACATTTAGAGACAGACCGATATTATCGGCCGATATTAGGCATTTTCCAAAATAATGCCTAATATCGAAAGAATTTAAAAAGTGCATGTAAAGGGATAAGCAAGCTGACATTTTGTAATTATAAGGTAGCTTATAAGGCAATGTAGTGACTAATTATTATTTTATTTATCAGAACTTTAATATATTTTGATGCTCCTCTGTTGTGTTGTGACAGCAAAAGAAACAAGTTTCTTTTTAAAATGCTTTATCATATTATTTTAGTTAAAACTCATAAATAACTACAAATAACTATGTTAGGGAAATCTGTTCATGTTTTGTTGCACGTTTCTGAAAAAAATAAAATAAAATAATACTCGGCCCGATATATCGGAATATCTGTATTTTAAAACCCAAAAATATTCTGTATTCGGAATCGGTCTTCAAAATCCTTTATCGTGTCGGGCTCTAATCACATTTGGTGCAAATGTACGCATCAAACGGTTAAAATTGCACTGGGGTCGCTACGTTATCTTCCAATAATCCAAAAATTATTAGTGCTTATTCTTATGTGTACATACCTTTACAATTTAAGAGTGGGGGAAGCAAACAAAGTATTTAATTATATAAAATGTTATGATTTAAGAACAAAAAGAGTCCCCTGATTCTGCTTTATAGAAATGCACCGATATGAAAAGATTAAAACAAGAAATAAAGATGTTTATTACCAATGCTGTGTGCTTTGCTCTGGTATGACAGTGGTGGTCTTTTCCAAATCATCCTTGTATCTTTCTTCAGCTGTTTGACGATCTTCTTGCTGTGGTAGGATTTCTTCACATCGGAACACATCAGTGTCATCTGAATAGTGATAGATATAGAGTGAATCTATACAATTCATTCACTTGATGATTGAGTGCATAATGCATTGCAAAGGTGCAAGTGTATTATCAAAGACTTTAGATATGCATGTCATTTGGGACACAACTTCTGGGACCTCACACTTAGATAAATGAATGTAACAGTTAATCTATTTTATCAATACTGGATAAGAAATTTTAAAAGCATTTAATTGCAGGCTGATTCAATAATGAATAATGTAAACCGGTTCGACCGATTCTTTCAAATAAATAATCGACTCAATAGCTATTTTGACTGGGAATTCTGATTCGTATCACTCTGTCATTATGGTCTTAAGCCAATTGAGCATATTTCAATATTTGCAGAGTCCTAATTGATCACTATTGCTAGATAATATAGATTAATATGCAAAGTAGCTCGTGTTTTCGGTTATTGACAGTCACATGTTATATGACGTTAATTTAAATAGACTACAAATAGATAATAAACTGCACCGCAAAAACTCTACATGAAAAACAATATGTGCAAAATTACATTGTTTTTATGTAGATTTATTTACGTTAACGTTACACGTGTCTTTAATGGCAGTTAATAAGCACCTTCATCGTCGTGGAAGCTCAGCAGACTCGCTTTAGGTTCCTCTCGGTTCTCTTTCTTTCTCTTTTTAAGGTCTTTGTTGACCTTAACAGCTCCGGGCTGAAACCCGTTCCCGTGGTTGTTCAGCATGTTTGCTCCAGGAGCGGGACCAGTGCTCGACTCGTTGGGGTTCACCGACTCTTCAGCCCCGGGCCCGCCGGTCTGCTGGACCTCCTCTTCTCCTCGTCGTCCGATTCATTCCTCCTCCTGAAATTGCACCTCTTAGCTTTCTTAAACATGGTTATGTAGTGTGTAACGCCTCTATGATAGTATATATAAGACTGATTTTTTTATTTTTGCAGGGCGCCAAGGATGATAACAAATCCACCATTTTGCTTTAGCGGAAACGTTGAAGTACTTCTGTGAATGTTAGATTTGCAGAGCGGGAACTCGCTGCTGCCATCTGAGAGGAGAGGTGCCATATCAAACAATTTGAGAAGGTTCCATGTTTGACAACCTGTCACTCTAACATGAAATCATACAGCAATATGATCCAATCAATTTCCGGTTAACAAAATTAAGTCCCCGCCCTATATTTATCTGTTCAAAAAATTACTATACTCAATACGATATTTAGGCTTATATTTTAGGCATCTTCAGGACCCACATAGTGAGCAGAAGCAGCGGATTGGAGTGTTTTCTCGTTCAGTTTCTCCACTATTTCAGCCAGAATGATGTTTTTGCTGACTACAGGTCACACTTTCTGCATTGTTAGACAATGATCCCAGCAGATGATCATACAGGAGCTGTGTGTACACAGGGAATGGCCACTGGATCCTTCAGGAGATCCAAACATAGGCCAACTGGACAGCAAAACTGGTCCGGAGCTACTGAAATACTGGGTTCTTCCATTTTACCATGTGCACAGTCACAGAAAACTGCTGGACAACCGCTTTACCTGTCTCCTGGTTTAGTTTTTTAAGAAAATAACTCTGTAAGTCATCCAGTAGGGGCGGATTGTATCTTAGACTTGCAATGCTGAAATAAATGCAACCACAGGACGTCGCTTTTTCTGAAAAAATAAAAAAATAAAAAAATAAAAATAAAAATCATGCTTTCATAAATCATAATTATAAGATAAAATCAGTGTTTTTTTGTAACATTGATATACTATTTCAGGTTTTTATTAATATTTTGAATAAGTTAAGTTTTCTATTTTCATATTAATTTTAGTTTAATGTTGCCTTGGCAACTAGGATAAATAATAGAAAAATTATGTAGGCTATATTATTTATTTCACTTGATGTTTATGTTATTTCAAGTAACATCATTTTTTATGGTTTTAGTATTATTATAGTATAACTAAAATAAACCTACATAAAAGTCATAATTATACTTAAAAAGTCAAAATTATGACATATAAAGTCATAATTATGACAAAAAATGTTGAAATGTAAAAATGTTGAAATTATGAAAACACGTCACTATTGTGTCTTTTATTACTTTGTATCTCATAATATTGACTTTTGCCACAATTATGACTTTCCATCTCATACTTTGTCATACAGTAGTTTTGACTTTTAACCTTTTACTAATGAATCAGTATCTCATAATTTTAACTTTTTATGTCATAATTATGATTTACCAAATCATTTGATTTTATTCTAAATATTTATTCTTTTGTGGTGGTAATTGGTTTTTCATAGATTTTTGACCCTAAAAATAACTATTTGTGAGATTAGAGATTTAAAAAATGTATGGGTGCCACCAGAATTCTTTTTTTATATATACAATTCTATAAAATGGTTTAGCTAATCATATATGCACAGGCTTTAATAGCAGGTAAAGTTTATTATTCAAATTCACACTGACCCTCCAAAAATTTAAATGCAATGATGGATATTCAAGACATACCATTTTATGCTTAGACCCCAGTAGCTGTGTTTTGGAACATGATAGCTGCGGTTTCTAGCTGATCATTAGCTGGTGCAAGCTGGTCGTTAACTGGTTGTCTAGCTACCATGCTCCAAAACTCCTCTTGAACACTTTAAACTGGTGTTACTATCTTGTAATTTGCTACAAGATACACTGCTACACTGCTTTTCCACGATGGTTTACCAGTTTGCCCCATAATGATTAGTTTAAATTAGCTACTGACCAACAAGAAACTATACAGCAAGCCTTTTTAGATGGATTCTTCCGGCAACGAAGGGCTTCCCATAAATTTCATGGGTGTGTGAATCCCTAAAGGCTGTCATCATGGCTCATGACTGGTCATCTTAAATTTCTTTGCTGTCGCATAATAACGAGGGACCACACAGACAGAACGTTCCTGTTGAGAATCATTTGAGGACATTTGTGTCCCTGAGACTATGGGTACTTTCTGGAACTGTTTGAGCATCTTGTGTGCTGTGATAGCACAAGTGTCTGGAATCAACAGAACCTTCTACATTGGGATTACAAGAGGAAAACTGGAATTACTGCACCGAGTGGCCAGAATCTGATAAATGGGAAACCTATTGCAGTGGATGAGTGAGATTTTATTTATATTCTACATTAATTATAAATTATTAATCTGATTAATAATTTTGTATTTTTTTGTATTTATATATTCATATCCTTATTTATTTTACATCTACCTAAATAGTTACATTAATGTTTTATTAATTTTATTAATAATACGTTTATTTTTCTTTACATCTTAGTTATGATGTATCTTTAGACAATGGGAGGGATCCAGACATGCCATCACATGTATCTTTTTTTGTATTGTATTGTTTGTACATGTATTGTTTTTTTTTCGGATTTTCTTCTTTTTTATATTTTTTTTTGTGGCATCCTTCCATGCATGCTGGTGCACTTTTCTCTGTTCTCAATGAACAGTGTATCCCTTCTGTGGCAGCTCTCATGAGTCTCTTGTTTACCCAGACATGACTTTTTCTAGATAATATCTGGTAATTTGATATAGCTGTATTCAGTTGGATGAATGTATTTGATATAGTTTATTTTTCCTGGTACCAGTGCCCAACCGGACATTTTCATCCTTGAGAATTCACACACTGAATAAAAGTGTGTGTGTGTGAACTTAAATATTTGTTTATTTTTTGAGTCTACAGTAATTCGAAATACATTTCTCATTTAACAAAGCAGGTTATTAACACTTTTCAGTGGATTTATAATTATCTAAAATTTCATTGTTTAATGATCAAAGTAAAAAGATGAAAATGTTCTACATTATTAACATTCTCTTTACATTTAAAAAAAGAAACAGGTTTTAGTAAGTACTTTAACGTTCTTTGGGGAACCTAAAATGGATCCTCTTCAAAAATCTCATTTAGTAATCTTTAATTTGGTAAGTGTGCACTCTTAAGAAAAGGTTCATAGAAACTTGACGGGTTCTGTCAGGGGCTTCACAAATAGAACATTTAAGGGTTCCCATCATGGCATCGTGTTTTGAATTCGTTTTTAATTTTAATTAAATTGTATTAATTATTATCCTTATATAGAACAATTATAGAAAAAGCATAAACCTGTCAAGTTTCTATGAACCTTTTCTTAAGAGTGCACCAAAATAAAGATTAGTAAAGGAGATTTTTTAAAGTTTCTTTAAAGTTGAGTCAAGAACCCTAAGGTTCTATACATTACAACCGCACTGAACCTTCTAAGAGTGTAATCTATTTTATGGAAGTTAAGTTACTTTGAACTTCCTATTTATTTTCAAATTTGAGTTCATTTTCAAATTTTCCAATAATCTCCGCCATTATCATCCCATTATAATAACAGTGAAAAAACAATAAAAAACTCTTATTTCTCATGGCCCAGGTATGCATCAGTATTTCTGCAGCGCGGGTCTCAGCGAGATTGGCAGTGTGTACAAAAGGGCGATATACAGGCAGTACACAGATGCTTCTTATTCTCAAGAGATCCCCAAACCTACTTGGCTGGGCTATCTGGGCCCCATACTGAGGGCAGAAGTCCATGATATCCTCATTGTGCACCTGAAGAACTTTGCCTCCAGAAGTTACTCCATGCATCCGCATGGTGTCTTCTATGCAAAAGATTCAGAAGGTAAACCCTCTTTCTCTCATTAACTTCCTAAAATGCACCAAAACATTATGACCACCTCCCTAATATGCTTTTGGTCCTCCGCATAATGCCAAAAACAGCACCCACCTGCCAAGACATGGACTACGAGTACCCTTAAGTTGTCCTGTAGTTTCAGGCATCAAGAAATCCCATAGAGGCTCATTCCTGAACAATGTGTGCAGTGTGGCAGAGTGTATTCTCCTGCAGAAAGAGGGCAATTTCACTAGGGAACACCATTGTCATGAAAGGTGTGTACCTGGTCTGCAGCAATGTTTAAGAGGCACGTGCTCAAACTTACATTCACATGAATGACCAAACCTAGGGTTTCCCAGCAGAACATTGCCCAGCAGAACATTGCCCAAAGCATCACACTCCCTCCAACGGCTTGTCTTTGTCACAGTGCTTCCTGGTGCCATCAATTCCCTCAAGTAAATGGCGTACATTTACACGGCCGTCCACGTGATGTAAAAGAAATTGAGACTCATTGGGACCAGGCGACCTTCTTCCACTACTGCATATGTGCTTTCGATGGTGGGCAGGGGTTAGCATTGGCACTCAGATACGCAGCATGTATTGTGAGACATTCCCTCCATAACCATCATTATACTTTTGTGTGACTTGTGCCAAAGTAAACCTTCTGTTGGCTCGAACCTTCATGCATTGATGAGCCTTGGGCGCCCAACACCACTGTTGGTAAATTCTCACCACTGCTGATTGGGAACAACCCACAAGCCTCGCCATATCAGATACTCAATCAGTCGCCTTGCCATAACAATTTGGTCGTTGTCAAAGTTCCTCAGATCTTTATTCTGGCCCATTTTTGATGCATCCAACACATTTATTAAGTGAACTGATTGTTTGTTTACCATCTAATATCCTGACCTCATGGCCTTGTTAGCAGATGGTCAATGAAAAATTGCTTCACCTGCGACTGGCCATAATGTTTTGGCTTCATCAGTGTATTTTCAATCATTTCAATCAAATCCTGTGATCGAATCCTGTCTGCATGAGTGTGCTGTATCCAGACAGAACCTCAGACACTCTGAAAGAATGATGATGGGGTTCCACCAGGAGGAAACTTCACATATACTTGGACTGTAAAGCCAGGTTATGCTCCTCAAAAGGGTGATGCCAACTGCCTGACCTGGGCCTATCACTCCCATGTCAGCGCCTCACAAGACATTTCCTCCGGGCTTGTTGGAGCCCTTCCACCTGTAAGAAAGGTAAAGCAGACATTCTAATAATCCTATTAATTCCTGGAGCCCTGAAATGTAGCTCCCTTAGATTATTTTTACATCTGCAAAGCATCTTAGATAAAGGTCAATTAAAGGTGCAATAATAGCCACTACATTTTTTTTGTCTTACCTTATCTTTTGATTCACAAATCAAAATGCCGGCCTCAGGAACCCTGCATGCTGTGTCCACTTCAGACCACCATCACGTGCAACGTGCTGATGTAGAACAGGATCTAATCCTTATGTTTAGTGTAGTGGATGAGAACATCAGCTGGTACCTGAAAGAGAACATCCAGACCTTCTGCTCTGATCCAGATGGTGTGGATCCTGCTAGAGAGGATTTCCAGGAATCCAACATGATGCATGGTATGTATGTACCAGGCAATTGACTATATGAACTTAAATTGTGGCTGTCCAGACGTTAAATAAAAAGAAAAAAAAGTGCTGTGGTGCGTTAACATTCCTGAAGCTGTTTTGTCACATAGCTAATGTAGCCTACAGTTTGAGTTATTAAGTACTTTTTTATTATCCAATTTTAGCCATCAATGGATACATGTACGGCAACCTACCAGGCATTGAGTTTTGCCAAAACAGCACAGTTGCTTTGCATCTCTTCGGCATGGGCAACGAGATCGACGTTCACTCTGCTTATTTTCACGGACACACACTCCTAGACCGTGGGCACCGCGTGGATGTCCTGAGTCTGTTTTCTGCTACTTTTGCCACTGCAGAGATGGTGCCTATGACAAGAGGGACATGGCTCTTGAACTGCCAAGTGAACGATCATCTGAAAGGTAAACTTTGAGGAATGTTCTTTGATGACAGGATAACATAATAAGGCAGTTGTAGTAATGGAAAGTAGTCTTGCTTCAGTTAAAAAAAAGCTAGTTGGCTTTTTGATAGTTTGTTTACTCTAGAATGTGCATATCTATAGTGTAACCCCTCCTGTTCTACTCGACCCGCTCCAAGCAGGATTCGAACTGGGATCTCTGGCATGGGAGGCGGGCGAGCATTACAAGGACACTAAAGACCACAGTCTCTAGCGTCTGTCTCTAGCGCACTTCTTGAGGCCAGGGGAGTAAGGTTTATTCACACAGATCTTACTATCTGGCATCAGTTACACTCACCCCCTAAAATCCCATCTGGGTCACGGCACCAGTGTAACCCCTCCGGTTCTACTCGATCCGCTCAAAGTGGGATTCAATCCGGTGTCTCTGGCATGGGTGACGGGTGTTTTAAAAAGAGCACTAAAAACCTAGAATATTTTCCAAATAATATTTTATACTGGTATATTGCATAATATACCTATTTAAGTTAGTATAAATTGAGTCTTCATAAATGAAAATATACGATGCTCATGAGGATGATTATAATTGGGGTTCTATTGCATCTAAAAGATTGAAAACCCCTGAATTAGACCAACCTTGTACAGGACTTTTAGCCTTATTTAAGCTAAAGTACTTTGTGCTACCATTGTTGTCTTGATCAGTAAAATATATTAAAATATGCTGTCGATATCTTCAAAAAGCTATACATGCTGTCTACACAGAAGGTTACAGGGCTCTTCCATGTTGTCTTCCACAGCTGGTATGCAGGCCTTGTTCAAAGTCTCGTCCTGCAGGGATAAGATAAACTCCACAGTTCCTCTAAATGGGAAGATTAGGAAGTATTTCATTGCTGCTGAGAAGGTTCGGTGGGACTACGCACCATCAGGGATGGATAAACTGACCAATGAGTCGCTGACCAAACCTGGGAGGTTAAATATCTGATTATAATTCAGACATGCACTGCAATTAGTTTATGAAAGTTTTGGTTTTTGACAGATTCTTGGTCATCCTTAGCTTTTCAGAGGTGTTCTTCGGGATGGATGGTGGCCGACTTGGTGGAAAGTATTGGAAAGTGGTGTACAAAGAATATACAGATGAGAGTTTCACTTTAAAGAGAAAGCAAACCAGTGCCGAGACACATCTAGGCATTTTGGGTAAGCTTCTTCATGTGGATTTAAATAATTATACACGAAATAACATTTTCAACCTTGGTTAGATAAACGTTTCTTGAATTCTGATCCGAACCTGTCTGTCACATTTACATCATGGTGTCTGTAGGTCCAGTTCTGAGGGCTGAGGTTGGAGACACCCTTCAGGTGATGTTTAAGAACAAGGCTGACAGAATCTACAGTATCCAGCCACATGGTCTTCAGTATGACAAACCCTTTGAGGGTGTCTTTTATCAAGATGGTGAGACTTATTTCACACCATCTGGCTAATGTGTTAATCAAAAAGTTTGTTTTGTCCCAGTAAAATAATGTCTTAATGTATTGTAGGTGTAAAAGAGGAAAGGATATCAGGTTCAGCCAGGTGAAACATTCACCTACAGGTGGCTATTGAAAGAGGGACCATCTGAAAGTGACCCACCCTGTATTTCCTACCTGTACTTCTCCTCCAGTGATCCAGTCAGAGACACCAACTCTGGTCTTATGGGCCCCCTGCTGGTGTGTAAAAAAGATGCACTGAATTCCAATGACACTCAGGTAATATGTGCATCAAATGTGCATAATTAAATAAAAGGAGAGATTCAAAATAATATGTAACGTGTAACTACTTCACCTTAAAATAAAGTGCTCCAGATCAACATTACTTTTCATCTGTAATATAATTTTTCTTGCAGAAAGATGTGGATCGGGAGTCTTTTCTGCTGTTTTCTGTGTTAGATGAAAATCTCAGCTGGTACTTGGAACAGAACATTGAAACCTATGATACCAATGAATCAGACTCAGAGGATTTGGAGTTTCAGGAGAGCAATAAAATGCATGGTATTTACACTCACCTTACTGCTGTCTGCCTGCGATATGCTTCATTTTGGTGTACATATCTGACCATGAAGTTGACGTATTCACACTGGAACTTATTTGTGATATTTCACCTGACCTGCAGAGGACAGCATGTTTTCATCTTTATATTTCTCCAAACACAGATATCTTAATACCTCCATTTAGTCCCTCTCACATTCTTCTTTGGTTGTTTTTAAATGGTATTTTATCTTCTTTAGGCAGTTTATTCGGGGCACATGTGCAAACAACTTCCTTCTCAAACAGATTCTGAAGGTTACAAATAATTTTACATACGCAAGCTATGCACAAGTCGTAGTGGTAAACGGACAAATTAAGCATATTTTTGGCTTAGGAATCAGAACCCCTTTTTAAGAAATTTGTAATTGAAGACCCAGTTTAATGGTCAACTTATAATTTTACAAATCAGCTGAAAGTTTCAAATTCCTTTAGGGGTCCTTCTTACACACCCTGTTATTTTGTTTGTGTAATGCAGCTGTGAATGGCTTTATGTATGGGAACCTGCCTGGCCTTGAGATGAAGAAGGACTCCAGGGTAAGATGGCATCTCATGGGACTTGGCACAGAGATAGACATGCATGGTATTTACTTCCAAGGCAACACGTTCCAGAGACAAGGCACGACACGTGACACGCTGAGCCTGTTCCCACACACTGCAGTCACTGTGTCCATGCAACCAGATGTCAGTGGTCAGTGCCCATGTTATTTCAGCAAATGATGGATATTTACTTAAGCCATTACTTCAGTCTTCACTTTTGACTGTCACGTGATCCTGAGTTGGTGCTCAATTATGAATAATGGTTCTTATGATCAATGCTGAAAACACTTTTTGCTGCTTAATATTTGTGTGGAATTACATTAAAAGAAATCTTAAGTAACTGTCACTTTTGAACGATTTAGTGCATCCTTGCTGGGAAAAAAGTTAAGCTTCAGTTTTTTTTTTTTTTTTTAATTCCAAACTTTTGAATGGTAGCTTTCCACAAAAACATGAAGCAGTATAGCTGTTTGTACTTTGATAAATAAGCACACCGAATCAGCAAATTATGATTTCTGAAAGATCATGTGACCGTAAAGACTAAAGTAATGATGTATATATCATATATACTGAACAAAATTATAAATGCAACACTTTTGTTTTTGCCCTCATTTTCATTGAGCTCAAAGTTCTAAGACTTTTTTCTATGTACACAAAAGGCCTATTTCTCTCGAATATTGTTCACATCACAAATCTGTCAAAATCTGTTAGTGAGCACTTCTCCTTTGCAGAGATAATCTATCCACCTCACAGGTGTGGTGGCATATCAAGATGCTGATTAGCATGATTATTGCACAGGTAGGCTTTCCTAAGGTTACTTGAGTTCAGCTAATAAAAAATGGGGGCAAAAACAAAAGTGTTTATAATTTTGTTCAGTGTATATTATAAACATTTTCCTTTGTTCAATTCACATTGTGATTATGATTGCAGGTGAATTTGAGGTGAGCTGTCTAGTCTCTGATCACTATGTCGGTGGGATGAGACAGTTGTATAAAGTGAAGGGGTCAGGGAATAAGAATCCCTCAAGGTCTCAGTCTCAGATAGTGGAGTATTTCATCTGTGCTGAAGAGAGGCAGTGGGACTACTCACCTGATCGTACCTGGGAATTGCAGAACTTCAACACGACCGAGGAGAAAAGGTAGATGCATATTCTAAAAGTTTTGTTGAAGTTGCAGCATTTGAATGGCCTTGGTAAACCAGATTCTTGTCTCAGTCCTGGCAGTTTGTTTGTGGGGACAGGAAAGAACAGACTGGGCTCCAGGTATAAGAAAGTCGTTTATAGAGAATACACCGACGCCACCTTCAGGACAAGAAAACTGAGGCAGCCTCAAGACAAACACTTGGAGATCTTTGGTGGCTAATAACAATTTCATTCCACCTTTATTTTTAAATATTTTGAACATCTGTTTTCCTAATTGAATGAATGAATTACTGAAAATATGTATGTGTTTTATAGGACCTGTAATTAGAGCTGAAGTTGGCCAGATTTTGCTGATCACATTCATGAATAAAGCTAGTCATCCTTACTCAATACAAGCACATGGAGTCAGAACCTCCACTTTTACACCTGAAGCTGTCATGCCAGGTAGAGGAACATGAAAATGCCCCCATTTGCACTCCATATTTCACCTGTAAAAATAAAGACACCTTCAGGGATTTCAGAAAATATTTTGAACATCAGACTTTAAATAGAAATCTGCTGAGGTTTCCCTCTTTTTACATGTGACACATCCTGTTGTGAATGCAAATTAAACTCTTTACTGCAGGAAATAAGACTCAGTACCAGTGGAATGATTTCAGAGAAATCCGGCCCAGGTGTGTCTGATCCAAACTGCATTGCTTTTGTCTACCGCTCGAGCTGTGGACTTTGTGAAGGTAGAGCTCTTAGTTTTAATTCCTTAATTATTATTATTGTTTACATTCAGTCAGGAATTAAAATGGATTAATTCTGAACAAAAATAATATTAAAATATTGGTAACACTGTACAATAAGGTACGTCCTAGGTCTGAATAATTGACATTAGTTAATGCATTAATTACACATTAATTAACAATGAGCAATGCATTTATTACATTTTTTTATTTGTTAACATTATTTCATAAAAAAACAACTGTTCGTTGTTAGTTAATGTTACCTAAGGTTCATTAAGTAATATTAACAGATACAACTTTTGATTTTACCAATGTATGGGTGAGATTAATACATGCTTTTATATAATTAATTTACTGTATGAAATATACTGTATTTTTTAATATTATGTTTATAGTTTTTTTGTGTGTGTGGCTTTTGTCATGTGTTCAAGGACACAGCAAGTGGTCTGATTGGGCCATTAGTAATCTGCAGGAGAGGTGTACTGAACCAGGCCAGACAGAGAACTGATGTGGATAGAGAATTTGCTCTCCTCTTTATGGTGTTTGATGAGAATAAATCCTGGTACCTGGAAGAAAACATTCAGACCTACTATAACAGCTCAGAACCTCTTCTGAGAGATGCAGAGTTTCAGAAAAGCAACGAGATGTATGGTGAGTGGTCACAAGTAAATGCAATTCAAACCTAAGTAATGCATTTTGATGTAAAATGCTACAAATAAGTAAAATTAGACTATTAGAAGGAATTGTTTGATATATGACGGATGAATTGTATGAGATTCACTATCCCTGACCACATAACAGAGTATAAATAAGTAGATAAATGACAGTCTTCGTAGAAAAAATAATCACTACACAATTCTCATTTTTGTTCAGAGAATAACATGATTCCAAACTGCATGTTTTCTCTATCACTATTGACAGGGATCAATGGGAAGCTCTATGCAAACCTTCATGGCCTAGAAATGGTGGAGGGTGACAGAGTGGTCTGGTACCTGTTTGGGATGGGCAATGAAGTGGACATACACACCGTCCATTTTCATGCTGAGACCTTCACGTACAAGGTGCAGCAATGAGTATAACAACTATTATATATGCAATTATATTCACAATCAGATGCAATAGAATCAATTATTTTTCAATTCTATTACAGCAGTGTGTTCTGCTTTTTCATAGACTAAGTATGTTTTATTAACAAAGTTCGGGAGGGAGCATGTTCAGATAATTGACCCAATCAGGCACGAAAAGGATGCCTATTTATACACACTATATGCAGTATGTAGACGACTCACCTCTGTCACACACCAGTTTTTCCAGCATCCCTCCAACCCCCCCTCTTCTCTTAACTGGATATGGGGGCAATACTTGGGTTCGGGCCAAATTCCGAGCTTGGAGCCCTACTAAATACCCAAATACGCATATTCTTTATCTGATTATACGTGTGAACTCGTGAAACCCAACCATTATAATGACTTAACTTCTTTTTCAGACAGATCAGGCTCACCGTACTGATGTGTATGACCTGATCCCAGGAGCATTTCAGACGTTGAGAAGATGGTGGCGAGAAGGTCAATGGAACGTGGCTTCTGCACTGTCACGTTGCCAACCACATCCGTGCTGGAATGGAAACAACATTTACCATCAAACCTCGATCAGGTGAGCTACATCTTTAGGGGTTTATTTGCTTAGTCTGTAATGCTTTTACTTTATTTCATAAAAGTGGACTCACCCACTGTTGTGATGTTTGTGGTTCTTCTCTTCCAGGTGGTGACAGTGTGAAGAAGGTTTGAGCATCCTTTGGTTACTGGTCACTACATTCACGCTCAGGCTGATATGGTGATCTTTCGGCTGACATATACTTAATCACTTTCAACTGATTTATTTCTAACACTGTACCATTCAAAAGTTCAGGGGCCAGTGCGATTTTTTTTAATGATTTAAAAAAGTATCTTATATGCTCACTAAGTCTGCATTTATTTGATCAATACATTAAAAACAGAAATATTGTAAAATATTATTACAATTTAAAATCACTGTTTTCTATTTGAATACATTTTAAAATTTGATTTATTCATTTGATAGTAGAGCTGAATTTTCAGCATCATTACTCCAGTCTTTAGAGTCACATGATCCCTCAGCAGCTTAATATTTTTGTGGAAACATTTTCCCAAGATTTTTTTTAATTAAATAGAAGGTTCAAAAGAACAACATTTTGTAACAAAGAAAATGATTCACTTTTAAATAATTATAATAAGCCCTTGCTGAATAAAATTATTTTCTAAAATGATACTGACCCAAAACTTTTAAACGGTATTAAATAGCCTACTTAAGTGTAATTCTGAAGTTACAACCAAATCAAAATAAAACCATTGTCAACATTCAAGTGTGAAACTTACTGCAAGACCACCTAGTGAGAAATGTTCTTTTAAACACCCTGGGGCAAAGATATGTTAATAAGCATTCACTTTCAGTTTCATTTGAAGGTCTTACTGTTACTGATGTTAAAAGAAAAGTCCTGAATTTTACAAGGCTCCTTTAGGCCAATGTGAGAAGGAACTGAAACCACAGAGGATGGCGTAAAGTGAAAAACAAGTGTGAGCTGATTGGAGCTTATATAACTGAGTGAGCAGTTGTTTTTGTTCCTCTTAGTTTGTTGATGTGCTCATTTTGAGCTCAAAGCTTGGAACTCTCAAATGAATGTAGTTTATCACGTAGGCTTTAAGAAACCTGTGCCCAGTTGAGGATTATGGTGTAGAAGAAGTGAACCTTTTCAGTATGTCACTTTAAAGTCTTTAAGTAACTTCTAGTCAACATCTGTGAATGGTTCCAATTTGCTTATCAAAACTGTGCTTTGTTCTGGCAAAGATAATAGGCTTGAACCATGACCAAGTGTTTACTCTTCACAGTGATTAAGCAGGAGAGGTATTGATCACATACTTGAAACAGGCCATTAGCTCACTATAGGAAAGAATGCAAAGCTCAGTCAAACAAACAAGCTCATTGACACATTGTTTATCTTCCATTAATCATTGGTTGTTTCAACTTTTAAGTGAATAATGTGCCACTGTTCAGGAAAATATATTAATTTGAATAGCTTATTTATTCAAATACCCTGCTGTAAAGGGTAAACAGACTATATATTTAACATGATTAGTGTGTGTGTGTGTGTGTGCCTGACAGCCATACTGATATAGTCTTGGTGATTTGGGTGATCAATACAATTTTGTTATGCAATGATTTAATCGAAAACACCAGACTTCTGTTTCTGCAGCAGTATGAAAGGTTGTTTGTAGAGAAACTAGTTAGCCTACATGTTTGTATCAAGGATAAGTAGATTGAAATTAATACCTGGAGTAATACCCAGTCTGCTTTGCCCCTGTCAGTGCAGGTTTTAGAGATCTCCACTCTTGTAAATAACACTGAGGGCGACGTGTTTCGAAGATAACGTGTTCGTCTGATTAAAAACACCTGTATCTTCTCTAAACCGAGTGAACGGGAGTGTATGATGTTTATGACACGAACAAACCAATAAACAGCATATTTTTGGCGAAAGAAACCATCAGTATAGCTGGCTTGACAGATTTGTAGACGTGGTTTGTGAGTGAAACAGTGTCGTGTATGAAGCAACATCCTTTAGTTTGGAGTCACTATTTCAGACACTTCGAGCTGTTTTTGTTGACTTCTGAAGATAGCGGTTATTTCTTTGTTTTTGCAGTCTTATCTGGGCTACATTTTGCAATTCAGCACATCACCTCCTCACAGTGACATAAAAACAAGTTCACAATTACGTTATACATAGTTGTATGTCGAAAAAATACCTGAAAAGCTGTAATCGGAGATTGATTCAGCGTCATTCACCTTCTGACCTTCATATTTCACTTCCCTGCTATGGTCTAATCCTGCATTTATCAATCTTCGTCGAAAAAAAATAATGATTTCAGCATGATAAAAGGATCCCACGTTTACTGAGGCGGCAAATCTCAAAAACTACTTCCGACAATACGTCAAACCAGTATCACTCGCTCCTTCAAAGGCACATCTGTAGGGTCACCTGTGACGGCCCGTGATTTTCCAGTGCAGCGCGAGACTCACCGCTGATTGGCTGACAGTTACACTCCAGCCTCCCGATTCAGCCAATAGAAACGATCTGATGCTTTCCCACATGAAACAGCTATAAATTCGACAGTTGCCTTGGAACAATTTCTCAGAAAGTGCCGCTTACTGCTGGAGAAAGAGAGAGAGAGAGAGAGAGGGGGAAGCGAGAGCAAAGGCATCAAGGGGAGATCACTCTGCACTAAAGAACTTGTTTGCCTTTCTCTCAAAGGTATGTGTTCTTTATTTTATTCATATATTTTTTGTATTTATATTTTATTTTGAACAAGTGCAGAAGGCTATATGACTAGTTGGATTGTTACATTGTTAATCTTTGCGTGACATTTTTTTTTCAATGAAAGGAATAGACCTACTATATTTAGTTCGATGTTTGTTATTTGAATATTTTACATTTTTAGTAGATTTTATGGTACTACATTATATTTACGCAGTATTTATAATCCATTTATTCACGTTTTGAGCATTGACCAAAAAATTTAATTTCCAATTTAAACTTTCGCAATTCTTGAGTGTCTTTCACGGTTTGAAGTCTTTTAAAAAACGACACATGGTAAATAATTGCAAAAAAAGTTTTAAAAAGTGAATTTAAAGTTACATAATTTTTTTATGTTTATTGTGAAAAATGGACAAAAAATAAAATATATATTTTTTTACATTTCTATATGAAATCTATATTTTTTAAAAACACGTTTTACTCTAAAAATGCAAGAAAATCAGTTCTAAATGTGAGCTTGAAATCTCCAAAAATTAGCTTTCAGTAAGATATTGTTTGGCCACGGTAGCCGATTTCACTCAGATTTAATTGCACTCTCCCATCCATTTCCGAAGAACACAAGTCTGACTATTTTTCACGACCATTTAACATTTTTGAATCATGATCACGATTTTTCATATGTGTTAGCAAGTGCCAAAACCTTTACCAAGTTTCATATCCCTTGAAGTATGAAAAAATAAAAATAAAACAACAACATTTTTTGGTCAAAAATTAGAGGGGCACTTATGTAGGCAATATAATAATATGTGTGTGTTTGATGTAGCGAACAAGTCACACATTTTAATTTAGGCTACATTTGTCATTGCTATCTTTTTGTTATTTTGCATTCGAAACATCAGTGTTTGGGGTCTGTTGTAAAGTGAATTTTGAAGTTTCGGCACCCCTCCCTGTCCCTGACCCTATTCTTGCTCTATAATGCAAAATAGCCAACCGAGTTTGAAAGAAGTGATTTCGAAAGTGATATACATAACAAAGATTGAAAGAAGGTGTCAGTCTCTGAAGCAGTATCAATTGATCACTTGCATATTTTAATAAGAGTTCAAAAACTAAAAACTACCCTTGAGTCCTTACTAGTGGGTTACCGTTACCTTATATTATAAGACAGGCATTATTCATGTTAATTATGAACTTGTATATAGTAGACTAGGTGGTATGAAAAATAGTTACTGATTAGCTAATAGTTAACTACCAAATTCAGCTGATCGCTATTACTTACTAATTTGTTAATCAGAGTTATTTGTTTGTTCATGAGTTCACACTTACATATAATAGTGGATTAGATTTAATGTCGTATTTGGCGTGCTGTCCGGGGGAGTTTGGCCTGAACCCAGAGTACTCCCCTGGGAGTGTGGAGAAGGGGTGGTGGAGGGGTGCTGCTAAACTATCAATGGAGTGAAGTGAACGTGCTCCTCCCGAACTTTGTTAATAAAACATAATTTAATAGTAGTAACTAGAATGTAAATATTGCGTTACTCATTTGTTCCTGTATATTCATTCATTAACGAAGGAACAGTATTCCAAAGTGTGACTCCTAAAAAGAAAAAAATGCAGACTTATTTATAACAGCATCCTCACATGCAAACCTGGTCATTCCATTAAAACGACTCCAACACACTTCTCTCTCTCTCTCCTTCATCCACAGATTGTGAGGTCTCATCCCACCAGACACTGTCAACCACCTTTTCCATCTTATCTGTCTGCTTTCCGACTACCTCCAGCCATGGCACCCACTCTAGCCACTGCATTTGCCCGCCGCTGGTGGATGGCGGTAACTGCCATTATTGAAAATCTGCTTTTCTCCGCTGTTCTGCTGGGCTGGGGGTTCCTTACTCATCATGCTGAAGTCTGAAGGCTTCTATTCATACCTCTGCATGGAACCAGGTAAGAGTCACTCTTCCACCCGTATTCAATCTGATGTTGTGTTTGAAGTAACCCAGAAACAAACGCACTGCTCTGAAAAAGCAATGTAACATCAAGAACAAGAACTCAAGAAACCTTTGCACCAGTTTAAGCCTTGTTCACACTACATGATTTTAAAACGCCGGGCTGAACTGTGCGGTTCACACTACATGACTTGCTCTCTGTGAAATCAAGAGTGTTCAAGTTGTTGAGCTGTTCACACCATGCGACACAATGTGATTGATCCGCAACAGGAGGTAACACATCACACGAGTTGACAACAACTCTGTCACCCAACAATTCTATCTTGTCTACAAACCAAGTTTTGTCACGAAAAATCACGCAATAAAACGAACCAGAAATGACACGAAACAGCACGCGCCAATGCCCGAGTAAAAAAGAGAAGAACACAACACGCGAATATGGACATCAGACAGCAAACTGTTTGCGCAATGATTTGCTTTGAGAAGAAAATGCACAAAAGTTACAAATAAAATTTGCCCGGTGACCTCAACCCATGCCTTGCTCTGATTGGCTGTAAATCATGACATCACTGAGGTTGAGTAATGCGACAGCTCTAGCATGCTAGATATTTTTCTGGGCTCGGCAACGCATCCTGCGAGCGTCTTTGATCGTTCATCGCCCGCTAATCCCCTGTGATTTGCACACAATAACACCCTGACCTGTTGGCTTTAGAAAAGCCATTGAGGAACATGTAGTTCACATGCGCTGCAAGTCAAGCCTGCCTGCGATCACGTCTATATAATAATTTAAAGTAATGCCTGATTGTGTTTTGTCTATTGGTCAGTATGCATATTGGCAAATTCCATTCTTCCAATCTGATCTTGAAAGCTCACAAACACTGTGTCTGATAGTACTCGCTGGATCCTACTTTTAAAGTCACGTGTATTGTGCAGTAATCCATCACTGACAGAAGCGTTTTATGATGGTGTAACTGATTGCGTTCCGCAACAAAACACTTTTGTGCTTCCTTTCTCTAAAGGAGGAGGAATGACGTCTTCCCACAGGAGCCTCACAACCACAGACTTCCATTAAATCAGCTGGGATAGTCACGGTTGCTCAGTAAAACACTGGAATGTAAGGGTTTTCCCGGACTTAATAAAGTGCTCCTTTAAATCGAGAGGCCTACTGGTTAGCTCATAATTGATTGATTGAACTGGTTTTGGTATTGATTTGCATCACAGAATGTGTTTTGGTCTTGCTGTGTGTTCTGATGACCTGTTACCACTGTCTTGTTCTTTTTCAACCACTTTGGACTAGATTTAATAGAACATGAGTACATTGATACCTACTTAACCACAAAAGCTAGTTTGAAATTCCCAGGCAGACAAGAAGAAAAGGGGTAGAGGAGGGGCAGAAGACGAGAAAAAGAGTTGTTTGTGAAGGAAACTGTAGGAGGCTTATCGTTTGGGTAGATCTAGGAATACCACTTCTTCTGGGTGGAGTGGTGGGCATCTTACGTGTCTGTCTGTCTGACAGATTTTTTTTTTTTGCATGGGAAAGTGTTTTTTTTGCTGCTGTCATAGAAGTTCCTGTTTTTTACATCTGCTGATTGTATGTCCTTTCGGTCAGTCACATTACTGTAGCATAATAAGACTGTCTCAGCGAAAATCGTCAGTGCACAAGACAGTATTCAGCAATCTTAAAGTCCACAGATAAGACTCAAAGGGCAGTGTCATGAGGCATTAGTCAGCATTCATTATTCTTGCCCATTTTAAAGGATGCGTACTTGCGTAGCATGTGGTTTAGTACACTAACTTTGATTTCCTATCATGTAATCTTTTAAGTTAGCATGATAACAGTTCTTTATCACATTCAAGCTTTCTCTGAAATGAAGTTAGAGACAATTTGTACTGTGTGTCTGTTCCACACATTTTATCAGATCTGGCCACCAAACCAATGGCTATGAATGAAAAGAACAACCCCTCCTTGTTTTCACTCCCTAATCTGTTCCCAAATCATTGTATTAATATGTTAAAATGTCTACGTTCCTATATGAACGTGTGTTAAATGTCAGTACTTTGCCGTTTCCTATGTACACCATGTTTGATGCATCTTCAGACCAGATAACTTTGAACGTACGTTTTATTAACATTACTGGTGGAACATTTTTCCATAATGTTGAGAGAACCTAGCCAAAGTTTTACAGAAATTCCCTTTTTGTTGTGAATGCCATTGCGATATCTTAACGTTTTGAAAGACAGGTTTTGTCTAATTAACTCGCATGTCTCAAAAGTGTACTTTTGTTACCGCATTTTGTGTTTTTCAGTATAACATTCATTTATCACTCATCAGCAGTTAAGATAGAAAAACAGATTAGTATAAGGTCAGGTCTGATTATCTACTTTATATGTCTCCAGTGAGACAGCGGCTATTAATTGAGTGTCACCTTGTTCAGTATCAGTAGTTTGAATATGTATATGCATTGCGAGATAATGTGGAACAGGATGGTACAAGAGTCCAAAAGGACGATTATTAACATTGTTCCTGCAGCAGAACAAGATAAAGGAAGAGCAAATGTTGAGCTTTCTCCTCTTTATCTATCCCAGCTCTTATCCCAGGTTTTATTGAGACCACAAAATGGTGATTCCTCATTCCAAGCATTTTATTGCTGGGTAAAGGTTTCTGGAGAACAGCTGAAACCACCAGTTTAGGCCAGATGTAATTCCAGGTTGGATTATGCTGGTCTAGCCATGCTGGTCATAAGCGAACATTTTCTAATTAGAAAACCTGGTTGGAACATGATCATATTTTGAGTTTTTTTTTTGTGTGTGTGAAGTACAAACATACCATTTTCATTAAGCATGTTAATGGGATAGTTCACCCAAAAATGACAATTTTGTCATCATTTGCTTTTCCTCATGTCATTTCAAACCTGTATGACTTTTCCCCTATTGAACACAAAATAAAGATATTTTGAAGAATGTTTGGGTCCAAACAATTTTAGGTCCTAGTATTGACTTTTATTTGTTTGGTGAAGAGAAACTCAAGACATTCTTCAAAATATCTTCTTTTGCCGAACATTAGTGAACAGACTTTCCTCAGGCTTCCAGTGTTCTACAGACAATCCCAAATCTTGAGGCATTATTGGATTGTCCTTACCTTCTGTAACTTTAATTCATGGGACCGTTCCTCCCATGTTGTTAACAAAAGGCCAACGAGTGCATAAACCCTGGTCATGAACTTCAAGGAACTATCGGGAGGTATAGAAGTCTGCACGTGCGGCATCTGCGTGTTTGGACAGCAACCAGAATCACAAGTACCTGATGCTTAGGTCACAGCATAGGGCTCACAGCAGGGACACACGTGACCAGTTTTTACACCAACATCTGAGTTTTCTCACTCTCTCTCTTTATCCCCATATTGCAGAAATGGTGACCTGCAACTCCAGTGGGTTGTATATCAGGTCACATTAGCAGTGAGCTGGCTTTTGGAACATGGTAATAAGTTTCTTGGTTCCCCATTAGCCTCTTATACCTCTCCTCTTCTACTTCTTTCCTAAAGGAAACAGTTCAACGGCAAACTTCTCGTTACCAGCCTGTGCCGTCATCATTGTCGAATGATGCAGAGTTTGATTATGACGAGTTCCAGCCTGGAGGGGTCGAGAGTGGTCCCTCTGAGACATCCAGAGGATCACCTGAGGATGAACGGCTGGCTCATCTGTAAAGAACAGGAATGAGATGCTGAATCTGGCCTTCACCGTGGGCTCCTTCCTCCTCAGCGCCATCACACTCCCGCTCGGAATCGTCATGGACAAATACGGTCCACCGCAAACTCCGCCTGCTTGGAAGGTACAAGACATGTGCTTAATTTTCAATATCATTCCCATAACAATCCAATTTTTTGGATTAATAAATAAAGCTTTTGCACTATGTAATATGGTAAGTGTGTATCCCAAGGTCACATCACAATACAGATGAATGACCAGAACATTTTCCATGATTAATCGAGTTTCAAATCTTCCTTTCCAGTGCCTGCTTTGCCCTCTCGTGCCTAATGATCGCTTATGGAGCCAGCAACCCAAATGGTAAGAATGTCCTATGCAATTTATGTCTTCATAATTATTGAAACAGATACCAATATGTCAGTTTTCCACTAGGAACAGTTAACGCCTACTTGGTTTTTTTTTTCTAGAACTGTCCGTTCTGATTTTCATCGCTCTGACCTTTAATGGCTTTGGGGGGAATGTGTATGACCTTCACTTTCACTTACGGTGAGTGTTAACTTATTCATGAATGTACACTTGTGTTTCATTTTTGATGTGTTTGCTTGTGGCTTGCTAATTAGCTTGCTTTACCTGCCATAAACATTGAGGGGATACGTCCCATCCCTGCAATCCTGCTAAATCCAGGGTAGTTAGAAGTCTCTGTGTCTCTTTTTTCCTCAATCTTTTGTGTGTCTCTCAAGCGTGGTGCAGTAAGTTAATCATTAGACCCATTTGTGCATCTTACCTCAGTGTTTTTCCTGCTGACTCGCTTTTGTCGCTGCTCTGGCACCATGGCAGCATACAGTCCTCCTGATTCAGTGTGCTGACCCTGTAAGAGTTAGCCTGCGGTTATCATGTGCTCAGAGGAACTATATGACCATGAACTCACAAAAACACTTACACCCAGAGTCCAAAATGTACTTTTTGCCACACCTGCAAAAGGAGAAAGTTTTAAAACAACACCTCCCCCAAATACTTGAATTATATTGATGGCTTAAAGGAGTAGTTCACTTTTACAAAAACTTTTGCTGATAATTTACTCACCCCCATGTCATCCAAGATGTCCATGTCTTTCTTTCTTCAGTCGAAGAGAAATTAAGGTTTTTGATGAAAACATTCCAGGATTTTCTCTATATAATGGACTTCAATGGGAACCAAACAATTCAAGGTCCAAAAGGAGAGTTTCAGTGCAGCTTAAAAGGGCTTTAAGACGACACCAGACGATGAATAAGGGTCTTATCTAGCGAAACGATCGGTCATTTAAAAAAATAAATAAAAAGTTTAAGTTTTATAAGCACAAATGCTGACCTTGCTCTGTTCTGTGATGAGCGTTCATGATTCTCCTGTTCAAACTCGTTCATCAAAATGAACAAATCTTTTTTCGAGTCATGACTCTGAAGAGGTCCTGATAAGACCCTTATTCATCGTCTGGTGTCGTTTAAAGCCCTTTGAAGCTGCACTCTCATTTGGACCTTGAACTGTTTGGTTCCCAATGAAGTCCATTATATGGAGAAAATCCTGGAAAGTTTTCATCAAAAACCATAATTTCTATTCGACTGAAGAAAGAAAGACGTGGACATCTTGGATGACATGGGGGTGAGTAAATTATCAGCAAAACTTTTTTTCAAAAGTGAACTACTCCTTTGATGCAAACATTTTGTTGATAATAATGCGAATATTTGTTGATACCTGCTTGAAGTGTACATGGAGTGGCAAAGTCGCATAACAATTGATTTTGGAGAATATCTTCACACCAGTTCTGTTCTCACAAAATACAACTGTTCCATCACAAAGCTGCTGATCACTCACATTCAAACGCATTCTTACATAACAGGACACTTGCTGTTGCTCATCCACTTGTTGTCACAGGAACAAGGCATAACTGTGGGCAGGCTGCCCCAGTTTGGCCTCCAATTAGAGTCATAAAAGAGACTCAGATTCAGCCGGTTCAGACTGGATGGGTCATTCCTCAGTTCTTACCAACCTAGTTATTCCTCTTTTATTGACAATGAGGAACAGAAAGCTATGTGAAGTAAGAAAGAAGTGTGGATTAAGTGTTCAAAAATAATTTAGGGCCACATAATCATTCTCGTAGTCTTCTAGTTTTCTAGTTCTGTGTCACTTGCTCTTTCCCTCTTTCAACCCCCAGTCCTCATTCTCTGGTTATAGTCAGTGCATCTGAACTGAATTCTTGTGCTTTCATAAGCCTGTTATTGATGGCTGTCTCTCATTGCTTCCTGACATTTTTAGAGACTGTGGGTTAATTGTCTTAATGCTCATAGCAGTCACACAGTCAAAAGATGTCTGAATAACCACAGCCTGAATATGATTTTTATATTGCTGTTGTTATGGATACATTTATATTAAATAAATAAATAAATACAAAATAAAAATTATTTTTTTAATAATTAAAATATATAATAAATAAATTTATATAAATTTATATACATTTATTTATTAAAAAATAAATATAGATCTAAACACGCTTTTCTTTTTTTGCCATGGTTGTTATGGATTATTTCAATTTTATATAATTTTACATTCATTTATTTATCGTTTTAAGTTATTTATATTTAGAATTTTATACATTTTAAATAAATAAATGTTATATATATATTATTTAATACCAGCACCCACTAGAGCAGTCCTCCGTTCTGCCTATCTAAAGTTATTTTTAACCAAATGTTATTCATCTGTTTCCTTCCAGCTGCCCAACATGTTTGGTGACCTGCGTGCCACCTTCATCTCGCACTCATGATCGGCTCGTATGCTTCCTCGGCTGTGACCTTTTCCGGAGTCAAGGTCTGTTAGATTAAACAACTGGGTGAAAATGATTGTAATCCTACCTTATGATCTTAGACGTGATTTGTTTATTGTGCGTTGTTTCTTAACAGGTGATCTATGACATTGGCGTAACCTTCATCACGATTCTTGTGGTCTGGGCGGCCTGTGCAGGACTCGTCTTCATCAACTGCTTCTTCAACTGGCCACTGGAGCCTTCCCCTGGACCCGAGGACATGGACTACACGTAAGAAACACACATATTATTTCTAACCCACGCTCTCATATGCATCAAACATTTACAATTTCTCACTCACATTCTACTTTTTTTCTGTATATCCAGTGTCAAGATCAAGTTCAGTTGGCTGGGATTTGACCATAAGATTACGGGAAAGCAGTTTTATAATCAAGTGACGACAGTGGGCAAGCGTCTTCAGCGTGGATAACTCTCACAAACAGAAAGAGCTTGCCAGAGAGGGTCAGAAACTTTGTCTGTCCACCATGGACCTGGAACTGCAGTGTGAGACCAAAGAGGAAAGTAAGTGACAATGTTTGAACACAAGAACATTTTCAATAACAGAGCCATAAATAGGTCGACAGGTCAACAAATCATTTTGACGATTCTGTGTTCCTTTTGTTCCTTGCAGCTCAGTCATTCATGAAGAGTATTTTGAGCCCTCTGTTCATATTGAGTCTGGTGACCATGTGTGTGACTCAGCTGCGTCTCATCTTCTACATGGGAGCCATGAACAACATCTTGGAGGCCTCTCAGCGAGAGGAGATCTAAACACAGGTGGATAAGCATGTTTGCATATGTCTGGAAATAATATATAGCATTTTTTCTAAATACATTTATTTAGTGTAATTCGGATATGTGAACACAGCACAAACATGTATTACTAATAATTAGGTAATGTTTGATGCAGTAATAACAAAAACAATAAAATGTGATTATTATTATTATTTTCTGGAAAAAAAAATGTGTTATGATAATTCAGATAAATGAGCACAGCAAAGATTTTTTTTCTGGATTAAAAAAAAAAATTAATTCCAATAATTCAGATACGGGAACACGAAAAAAAAAGAAAATAGGGGAGGGGGTAAAAAATATTTCAAAACAATTTCTCATGAGTACACGATAGGTTTCTCGTGAGCACGTGAAAGTCTGTATATTTTTTATTTTTGCGAAGGTCCCTTAAAGGGCTCCATAGTACGAGAATTCAGCTGAAAAAAGACTAAACAATTATTTTTAATTTTAACTCAAATATGCCACAGAAAAGAAAATACTTGAAAAAATAAAAATAAAAATAACAATAATACAGAAATGTGAACGCAGCAAAAAAAAATTTATTTTCTTTACCGTAATCTTTAATTTCCAATAATTCCGATATGTAAAGGGTAAAATAAAATAAAAACATTTTACTTTTAATAATACAGATATGTGAATGCAGCAAAACAAAACTTTTCTGAAACAAAGACTTTTTTAGAAAAAAGAAATATTTTAGTTACTATAATACAGATATGTGAATGCAGAAAAGAAAAAAAAATTAAAAAGTAAAGATTTTTAAAACCATATCAGTTATTTTCTTCTAATGTTTATTTCTTTTTATTTTTTTTTCAATTTTTGCAGTTGAGAAAATGGAATTGGGTAAGAATCTCAGTAACGCAGTACAAACCAGTAGAGCATGTAGTTCCCTAAGCTTGTTGTTTTAACATTTAACCTTCTCCTGTCCTCTCCTCAAGCGTAACCCACTCCCTGTCCACCTGTGCTCACGGACGCAATGCATACGCAACCTTGCAGAGTGCCATAAACCCAGCCATTAACTAGAGTAGTTATTAACAGACGTTATCCATTATACAGTTATATAATCTCTCTCTCTCTCTTGTTCTCTCAGTGAGCCTCTACACCTCAATTTTTGGTGTGATGCAACTCTTGTGCTTGATGACGACACCGGTCATCGGTCAAATAATGGACTGGAAGCTGAAAGAATGCGATGATGGAGAAAAGATGAAAAAGAGCCCAACAAGTAGGTTTTAGTGAACTTTGTACCAATAAGGTGTAAAGCTCAAAATGCTAGAAAATCAATGACAGCTGTTTTAAGAATCTCTGTTCGCTTCATGTTTCCAGGGATGAACCCCAGCCCAAACGCAGAGACAAACAGATTCAGAAAGTCACCAATGCCACACGTGCCTTCATCTTCACCAACATCCTCCTCGTCGGCTTTGGCATCACCTGCCTGATTCCCAATCTCCCACTTCAGGTGTGTGTTATGTGTCTCTGTGTTATGAATAGTCCATAAAAATGTATCAATTTAACAATAAAACACAGGATGTGTTCAGAATAGCATACTACCATACTAAATTTCTGCAGCATGTGTATTTGTATAACCCACATTGCCACAATGGGCTGCACACACCAATAAAGTACAATGTGTGAAGTAGTATATCCCACAATGCAATGCATTTGACTTTGACTTGAACAAACTAGCCACTAGTTTACACATAATTTAAATGAACAAAGCATTAAAAAAAGTTTATATTCTACTGAAGAAATCCTGCAATATGATGAGGTTGACAACAATGTAGCACGATACTAGTTGAAACATTTATTATTCCGAAATGCACGTTTTTGACATGCTATTTTTTAAATGATGTGCATTGTGGAGTATATATTATGTAGTATTTGTAAATTAGTTAAAATAACATCTTTATCTCTCTCTTTTTGTAGTATGCTCTGTTGCATAGTGTTGTTATCGTTAACTAAGGCTAAAATTTAAACTAAAAAACTTTTATAAAATTTAAAAATGTTACAACTAGTTTTTGGTTATTGTAACAAAGTTGAAAAAAATATGTAAAAATTGAATGAGAAACATTAACTTAAAAAATTTGAAATGTTGCCTTGGCAACAAACTGAAATGACTAAAACATAAACTAAAAGTAAATAAAAATGTATTAAAGCTAAACAGAAATACCGTTATTTAAGAAAAACTAAAATTATATATATATATATATATCTATTTTCATGGCCTTGATTTAAGAAGTTACTCTGTCGTTTTGATTTAACTTAAACAAGAGAACAAATTATTACAACGAGGCCACAATTTTAAGTAAATTGAGGGCACAAATTTATTATATTGTGCGCATTTATATCTGTATACTTCTAAAATATAAATATTATGTAATGCATTGCTAAGTAATTAATTACTGTCATTTAATTAGTTACTTTTGATGTAATTCCATTAAATACTGTATAGAACAATATCAATTGGATTTAACATCATTTTATGTTCATGTCTAATCTTGAAGTTTATATGGGATTTAGAATGTAATGTAAGAAGATGTAATTAATAGCTAGTAATTAATTACCTTTTTGGACAACACTGGTGGCCACGATATACAACCCCACGCATGTCACGTGTTCTACCGTACGTATATACATTTAACATCAACGTACACTAAATACTGCAACAACTACATCAGCAATATTAATGTATGAGTAAGCCAGCATGCTATTCTGTTATTGTACGGCTGTGGCCAAATTTGAAATAGCATACTACTCATACTATTTTCATGCCATGCAGACTAGTATGCACCATGTAGCAGAAAGAGTAGTGCAACGCTTAGCTATACAGCATCTCCCTCTAGTGGCTCAATTATGAAACTACTAGCATAGCATGTCAGCTTCTAATTTTACCACAGTAAACAGTCAAATGAAGTTTATACAGTTTGATTTTGTCATTTAACCTCATGCCATCTCTCTCCAGATGCTCTCATTTGTCCTTCACACCATCGTCAGAGGCTTCATCCACTCCGCCATCGGAGGACTATACAGCTGCTGTGTGAGTTTATCTACATTACCTTTGCCAGTAATAGCATTTAAAGCCTATAATATGATAACACATAATGTTTGTGTGTCTGCAGGTACCCATCATCTCAGTTTGGCAGTCTTACAGGAATGCAGTCATTGGTTAGCGCTGTGTTCGCTCTGCTGCAGCAGCCTTTGTTCATGGCCATGATGGGACCACTGAATGGAGACCCGCTCTGGGTATGAAACAAAAAAGAGAGAGCTTTAGTAATACTAAATGGATTAAATGCCCGTCAGGCATGTTTTGACTCTCGTCTCTATCTTTTTCCTGGTGTAGGTGAACGTTGGTCTGCTGGTTCTCAGTATGATGGGCTTCTTGTTACCGCTCTACCTGTTGTACTTCAGGAGAACGCTGCACAAAAAGAGGAAGGAGAAAGAAAACAATGCTAAATCTATTTGAAGATTAACGGAAGTGACGTACCAGAGGCGTTTGTGTAAAGAAGCTAAAGAAAAAAAGCAGATAAAGGGAAAAACAAAGGCATGAGAATATCATCACAGCTACACAAAAACACTATTGTGCATCTCTTTCTTATTGAGTAACTCAATGGATGAAAAGAGGAATGAGAGAGACAGAATGCAACATGGGAAAACTGACTTCCCCCATTTTCACCATTTTATTTTAATCTGATACATGTGGTAAAGTTTCAACCCTGACTGTCTCTTCAATTAATGCAAACTCAGGGACGTTTCAGTATGCGGCGTATTAGTATATGGTATTTATATACACTGTTTCTGCCAACTGGACATTTTTGAGGAAGACTGAGGCCAGGCTGGCCCGGCAAAGACGGCGTAAGGATGCCAGTTGGCTGTTTTGCCCAGAAACGCAGCCAAACACCCCATTCATTTAACTAACCTTCACTGTATTGATATTTCAATGTAAACCAGTATAGCCGCAAATTCATAACTGTAATAATAGCGATGCAATGTAATTGCATTCACTAAAAACCACTTTCAAGAACGTTTTTTTCATTCATAATGATACACAAAGTGCCTTTTTATGAAATAATGTTGTATTTATTAATCACTTTTGATCATCGGTACTTTATGAAAGCCAATTTATGTATTAAGTTTTTATATGACTTGCACATGAGATGCATACATAAGAGGCTGGACTGAACTGCAGTAAGTGGCTGATGGCTGAAAGCTGAGGCAACAACAGCACTTTAACACATGTCCCATAAAAGCCCTCATGACCCATAATTCCCTTTTCTGTCTTTCTTTCACTAACATTCCGTGATTTCTCAGTGTGTTGAGAGTCATTTATGTGTCACTGATCGTTAGATCAAGTTATTAGTGGACCTCTGAAGTAAAACATTGTATATAAAGCACAACTTAACTCACAAACGTGCCTTTTGTGCAGTTTACAGTGCAGTCAGTATAGCTGACGGGAAGACTGAAGCCAAGGATTCTGTGGAAATGTTTTGGTGTTGTGTGTAATGTATTTATTGTTTAACTGGCCATATGGACAATGCAGCCTTACTTGCAAAGGTTGTTATATTAACTTACATCTCAGTGTTGCAGTGGCTGTTGTTTGTTTGTTTGTTTGTTGTTTTTCAAAAACCTTCATGTATTGTTCTATATGGCATTAATGTTGAAGATTATATTCAATAAAATTTGCAATTATTACATTTGTGCCATTTACTATTTTACAGTGAAATCGTTGTAATAGTGTATATTATAATAGAAGTACCTTCATTAAATATACCTCAGTTTTATTTTTCAAAATATAAATCTAATCAAGAAAAACAAGGTTGTTTTTTTCTGATGGAAATATATATTTTATATATTTCCATCAGAAAAAATATTAACATTTATATTTTTATTAAAATATAAACATTTATATTTTTATTCTATATATTTTATTTTTATCAGAAGTGAAATAAAAGTGCGTTAATGTATAGGTGTGTGTGGATGAGTGTGTGTTATTTCCATTGTCATTACTAGGGATGCACCGATATGAAAATTTTGGCCGATACCGATAACCGATAATTCTTTATATTTGAAAGCCGATAACCGATATATCGGCCGATAAACTTAAATCCAAATTTTTATCTAATTTTGAGAGTCTGATTACAAAAACAAAAGTCTCACAATTAAATCCATGTCCCAAGCGCACAATTATAATGATGTTCTCATTATAGTGTTGTATAGCCGATATGACAGATTTGCGCTGCATATGTTGTAATGAACCATATTTTAATTTTTTTAAGAGATTTCAATCATATTTCAAGAAATTAAAAAAGATGAACAGTGCTCAACAAGTGTCTCAGCTGAAGGGAATAATACATTATTTATCGGCTTTAATATATCGGCCACATTTTCTTACCAGGCCGATAACGATAACATTAAAAATTAACATATATCGGCCGATACCGATATGCTGGCCGATATATCGTGCATCCCTAGTCATTACCATCACCACTACAACTCCATTAGTCAATATTCATTTTTATCTTCCCTCCTATGCCATTGTCAGCACTCTCCAAAAATAAAATATACTATAATAAGATAATATAACATAACCCTCCCCCCACATCTCTTCAGTCTCTATCTTCTCCTATTTATTTATTTATTGAGAAAATTTCTTGTGAGAGTGTCTCAACTTGGGACAGAGTTGCTGTCCCATGGAAACCACATCTCGCCTGTCTTGCCTGCCTAATAAGTGTTACATATATCATATGTCGAGGAATTGGGTTATGTCTTTTTGGTTTGGGTCCATATCAGGTGAGTATAATTGTGTATAATATTCTTGACATTTTTTTTTTTTTAATGGAGGTTATAGCCTCATCTTTCTTTATTTCTTTTAATTTGACTGGCTAAATATTTTCTGGATTTATTGCTATAGTGCACTCTAAACAACACTGGGTTGTTTCAACCCAAATTATGGGTAAAATATGCACAAACCCAAATGTTGTGGTAAAATGTAATTTCAAATTTTAACCCAACTTAATTTACCCAACTTACAGTTTCAACTGTACATTAATTGCATTTTCAACCCAAAATTTGGGTTTGTCCATATTTGACCCAAATTTGGGTTGAAACAACCCAGCATTTTTTAGAGTGTGGAGAGTTTAACAAAGTCTGTGAATCAGAAACTGATTCACTTTCTTTTGTCTATTTTTTATCAAGCAAAATTGTATTTTTTCTTAATTCTTTATAGATGGTTTTTGATTTAATTATATGCATGTAAATTTCTAATTCTTTTATTTTTTCTTCCAGCTGGAATTTTTCTTTGTACTGAATATAATGTAATTTTTCCACGTAATACTACTTTCCATGTTTCCCAGAGCAGTGATGCTGGCGACTTTGGAGAGTCAGTTATTTCAAGGAGGGATGTCCACTCTCTCTTGAGCCTATCTTGTCAAATTTTGGATCTGTCAAGAGGGATGTATTAAACGCCATCTGGTGGGGTGCTTCTGTACTGCAGTTACCGGAGAATGGTCACTAATAATAATGGGATGAATCTTGGTTTCTATGATATTTGGTATGATTGAATTACTGGTTAGAAAGAAATCAATGCGGGAGTAGGTTTGGTGGACATTAGGATAAAAATGTGTATTCTCTGATGAGTGGGTGTTGCAGCCTCCAACCATTACCAAGACCAAAATCATTCATGAACTGTTTTATTGTTTTGGAAGACTGCCAGGATTTCCCTGCATGTTTTGACCTGTCCAATGATGGATTGATTACAGTGTTATAGTCTCCCCATATAATTATTGGATCGTTGGAAAGGTTTGAAAGAGAGAAAAAGAAATTTAAAAGAAGGAGGGATCTTCAGAGTTTGGTCCATGAATGCTGCCAATTGTAATTGGATTATTATTGATTGAAATGTTGATAATTATAAAACGGCCTTCAGGATCTAAAATGATTGTATGGTGGTTAAATTGTACTTTTTTGTTTATTAAGATGCACACTCCGCTTTGTTTTGAATTATAATAGGAGGAAAAACAGTGGTTAAAATGTGTAGTTTTTAAGCTGTTTTCTGTAGACTGTGAGAAGTGTGTTTCCTGTATTAGATATATATCAGCTTGTGTATTTTTTAGGTAATTTATTTATTTATTTTTATTTTTATTTTTATTTTTTTTTTAAATCTAAAAGTAATGCATAACTTTATAGTTACTTAAAAAAGGATGGAACAGAAACCAGGATGGAACATGAAGCAGGGCCGGAACCAACACATGACAAGACAACAGGAGAGACAACAAGAGACTATCATGATTATTACCATAATCAATTATCATAATTAGCAATTATCATAATCGTAATTATGATTATTATCATTTTATGGTTTACAGCTTATGAAAACCCCAAATTCTAAATTAGAATATTGTGAAAAGGTTTGCATAAGCTGTAAGCCATCAAAATAAATAAATAAATAAATAAATAAATAAATAAATAAACAAACAAATAAAGGCTTGAAATATTTCACTTTGCATGTAATGAGTCTATATGAGTCTACTGAGTCTAATATATCAGTTTCACCTTTTAAGTTGAATTACTGAAATAAATGAACTTTTGCACGATATTCTAATTTTTCGAGTTTCACCTGTAGTTAAAAAAAGAAAAAAATATTAGGCCTATATTAGTGATAATAAGTAATGTAAAAAAAATTTTGTGTGCTACAATGAGTAATTATTTAAGGCAAATATTTTATTTGTAATATTTTTATACAATAGGCATTTTTTTAAATCAAATTCAGTCTAAATTGTCAGTCTAAATGAGCGAATAACTAAAATTACACATAGGTTTGCTTGCTGAAAGTATGATATTAAACGAGAATGATCTGACACTCCTTATTAAATTTATAAATCAGATATTAAAATGCTCAATTTATAGGATGACTAGTCCACTGCAGAAACAAATAGACTACACTGGATCATGTTTTGAAATATATAAACAGTGTGAACGGGAGACACTACTAGCCTATGTGATTTGAGAAATGCTTCGGTGGAGGGCAAATCAGATCTGCATGAAAATAATCGGATGGTGGGATCTGACTCCAGATGTGCTAAAAATAGACTGCACCAGTTTATCGTTACATAATTGTGACAGATTGTAATTTGACTGCTATATAGACCACTATGCGACCACCAGCTGTTACATCACAAAAGCGCCCACTTCAAAGTCAGGCCACCCATCAACGGTTGTCCCAGTAAAACAAAGAAAAAAAAATAACATTAAAGCTTACCACGATTGCTCCCACCTCTATGACGACATCACTCCTATGTCACGGCATCAGGGGTTGTTAACGCCCCCCTCGGCCCTGATCAGGAAGTGAATCTGTGGGAAATAGAAAAACGGTCCTTAGAATGACATAGAAGCGGGTGAGGTGGGGTAAGACCGAGACACCGGGACTAACGCAGGACTCGACACCAATTTGGATTCATCCAGGTGCAAAACGACGTAATCGCTGAAAGGCACAAAGCACCGGAGAAAATGCTCATAAAAGAATTGTAAGTGCAGCGTTATTTTTGATCTGATTGTTATGAGCATCCTCTGTCTGTTCACGCAGCGCAGGTACCAGAGGCCATGGCGACATTGTAAACTTGACTTTCTGACAGTTCACATTTAAAGCCCTTGATCGCAATCATTTTTAAGGCATTTAATATATGTCATATAACCTTGTACCTACAATACACTTTATATTTGTTTAAAACGCTATATTGCTTTGGCTTGTGCAATTAAAACGTGTTACCAAGATAATTATTATCATCAATTAAACGCTTTTTTGGAGGATTTTTTAATGAATATGTCATCGAATCGAATGGGTTTAATTGTTGATACCCTCGTGAAGGTGAAACGGACCGAGCACACCGCGTTCCGATATTAAATGGCCCCTGTGTATACATTTTATACTAATACTTTCAGAAATATCCCGTTCATTCATCACCATGTGGCCTATGCCATATTCACATTTTCAGAACACTGGATTCGTTCACCTTGCGCATGTTTCATTGAACCGCGCGACTAAATAACTTGATAATAGGCTACTCCAAACCTCCCCCGTCATTCACCTTTGAAATATTAATAACCTTTATCTGCCCACAAACAGAAGGCACCACCAGAAAGGTCACTGAAACCATATGAGGCTCTCTTTTCATCTCAAAACTGTGCAGTGCGTCTGCTATCACATATTTTCTGATGTCCCTTGTGAAGAAAAAAAAACTGTTTGTTGGTTTTAGATAGGTTTTGGTTAGTGTGTGAATTGTTCAATGACTTTAAAATAACATCTGTCAGTAATTTCTGGGTTTTGAAAATTAGGTTTGTTTTGGCGCCCCTATCGTCAAACTATCGTAAAGACGTTTTCAACAAACTGATTCTGTTCATTTATGAGGTAAAAAGTGTAAAACATGACAGTGATTTTGTTATGACGATTTACATAGGGATCGAGCAGCTGTTGCTATGGTTACCCGTGCAAAGCCGAATTCTGTTCGCGTGCGTTTGCATTCTGAGTAAACTTCTATGGCCATACTGTGTAAACTTGTGGACGGGCACGTTAATCTGGTTAAACTAGTAGTTGTTGACCAGCTAACACACGCAAACCATCTTTTTTCCCCTCAGCAGGGAAGGCTACGCTTTAAAATCAATTGAAAAAGAACATGGGTTTAAAGCGCAGCGCACATTTTGTTTCTCCTAATGTTTGTCCTTCTGAAATACCCCTTTCTCTTAAATTCCGCTGTCGAGGTGTTCTTTCGTGCAGGAAAGTGCACACACACGTCTTTGGGATGACTCAGACACGAGCTGAATGCCTACAACGCGACGCATGTAAGGTCGCGACGCTGTATTATCATCATCTGTCATACAACGGCATCTCTCTGACGTCACTTTCATTCACGTCATGGAGGTTTTGAGAAACAGAGAGGGCTCCGAAGACAACGAAATGTCCTTTCTATATATAAAAAAATGCAGCATGTAGCTTGGTTAAAAGAATCATGAAATATAGTTAAAATGTTCATATTTTGGAAACTAGCATACCGCAATAACAACCAAATAATAACAATTTGCACGTTTATTAAGAGGAGCAGGCTCTCGTGGCTCTAAAGTGGATGCTTGTACACCTCAGGTCCCTCAGGGTTTGCTGTCTGTGGTTCTTTATGTTTCCCAATAATGCACTAAAAATAACTTTCTAACACTAAAAATACCAGATGACATACACTGGTATGTGGTTTGAGTTTCAGTTGTATTTAATGCAGATTAGATCATCTTTAAAATTCAAGCAAGCTTTGTTATTATGCAGCTTTTATGACTTCCCATTTGAGAGATTAATGGAATATTTGTTGTTTTAAATCAACAGTTGCGAATTTCTTGCCCATTGTGACATTTATCCAAATGAAAAGTCTTTTCAAATGAGAAGTAGCAGGGCTTTTGATTATTGTCATGCTATTGCTGTGATGCTACAGTATGAGAAAAGATGTTGCCTAAATAAGTTACTTTGATTCAAGATTACGAGGCCACATGGGCACATTTAAAAAATAAATAAAGAATGATGTGCACGTATAAATCATTTATAATAAATACATCAATATTCCATTAAAAAACAAGATTTTTTTTTTAATTTCATGGAGACTTCAAAATGATTTGTCACACTAAATTACTCTAGTGAAGGTTAAAATGGTGATAAACTTATTATAGGACATGAGATACCATTATAAATAATCCATGGACATATTATACATCAACTACCTATTTAAGGATTTTTGTGTGACATCAGAAGTTTGTGTAGGCTATGTGATCTAAAGCAGTGACCTCTTGTTCTGTGTGTCTCTTACTCACTTTCCTCTGATCCAGTTTACCTCAAGGATCCAGACACAATGTCTGCTGGGTCTTCTGGTCTTATCTGCCTTAAAATACCTTTTTTAGTCACTTGTGCCTCAACGTCATGGCAATTTGACAGATATATGTACTTTTCTTCTACTATGGTCACTTCTGGGCTGTGGGATTTCAGAAATTTAACTCTCTTAAAAAACACTTTCACTATCTCACTATAATTAGTCTCACTAACAATGTCCAACATATAAGTAGGAATGATGACTGATGAGTGATTTTTTTCTTAAGGCTTTTTTTTATTGCTTTTATGCATCCTAAATACACATAAAACCATCATATATAAAATATCACATTATTATGTCCTCATCTCTGGCTGAATGCAGTTTATTTTAGCTATAAGTAGAGAAGCTGACCTTTTCTCTGAATATTGAATTTCAAAATCTATTTGTAAACTTGATTGTCTTGTTACTGAAACAATAAGGAAAGCCTGTCTTATACAGCGAAGTGCAGCCATGCAGGCAAAGGCATTTATAATGCAGAAAGTAGCCTGGGTGTCATAGAATACACGAGACACCGAAACCACCATGGTGACCGATAGTCCCTGTTCAGGACACAGCAACGCTCCGGAGGGCAAGGTGACTCCTGCTAATAGCAGATGCTAACAGAAAACAGTAAAACACACCTGTGCAACCACAGCGTTTGATAAATGGTGAGACTTCACACTGAGTTTATGAAGCATCTGAAATATGGTCAGGACATCTTCCCTCATGTACAAAGAATTATATAAAGAAAAATCAACCTGTTCATTTTAATATTTTTTTATAAGTGATTTAAACGTGTGCACATCATTATTTATTTTAATTCACGTGGCCTCATAATCTTTAATCAAAATAACTTCCTTGAGGCAACGTCTCTTCTCTTTTCTGTTGACGTGTTTACTGGCTGGACAACCTGTCACTCATATGACATCACAGCAATAGAGTGTTTTTTAAAAGTCTTTGTTAAAATTATGAATTTAGAAATCTAATGTTCCTTGATCTTTTGACATATACGTAAGAGGTCATTGTACTATAAATACAATCAGGAAGTATAATTGCCTACAAAAACGACTTGATTGGGACTACAGCTGGGTTATGGTACGTCACTAACCTACACATTTGCATCAACCACTCCCTCAGAACGGACTGACAATTGACCCCTTCCTCAACAATGGATACAATTTATGTTTGATTATGTTCCTGAAAATGATGATCGTAATCTAGCGAGTTCAACACCGGATTCAACAAGAAACTGTTACTAAAACATGAAGCAGTTCCGACTTTAAAACAAAGTCAGCAGTCTGGGCCACAATCTGTTAGTAGGCTAAGACTTAATCATTTTAAATGTATTTGCATGTATAATTTAAGACGTAGCCTTGTGTTTTATTTTTTTTTTCAAATGCCAGCGCCTTTATAGCCACTACTAGTTAGACTATGCTATTTTTTGTCTATGACAAACGCGTACAAACATTATGGACCTGAAATTTTCTGTAAGTACTAATGTTTTAAACGTATTTTTCATGTATACATGCTTTATGACGTTATTTTCGATTTGATCAAGAACGTAAACATGCCAACGCTGTTTGAGTATAACATTAGTAGCCAGTCAGTTGCTATTGTTGCCAGTCAGATGCTATTGTGTAAAACAAACGTGTGTAAAGTTAAAAAAGTTAGCAAATTATCATTCAGAAACGTTTAGTAAGAGCCGTGTGTGGTGAGGTTCTGTTTGACTCTCTTCATCGCGGCTTTCTCGGTCTGATTCTGCCTGAAACTGATACTGCAGTTCGACCTTTTACAGTCTATGAGTTCGACACATATTTACATATGGACCAAAGATCATGACATTGCCCGTTTCGCCCGTAAAGGTAATGGGCGTTAATCTTCCGGACAACGTGAGCGACAGTTTAGCCAATCACAACACACCGGCCCAAACTAACCAATCTGAGCTCACTGACGTGATTCTGAGGGAGTGTTTTCATAGAATCAGGAAGTCAACCGCTTGTTCAGGGGACAGAGGAAAGCGCGGCTGACAATAAAGGTGAAGTTTATGAAAAATAAGACTTTTAAAAAATAAAAAACCACGAATACATGTTATATTGCACCCCATAAATACAATTATGCAAAGAAAAAAAGCAGTCAACCCCCCCCCCCCCCTTTAAAAAAGTTCATTGAAATGGAAAAATTGAGTTAATACAATGAAGGTGATTGATTTAATCATCAGAAACTTAAAATATTATGTTATCTGAACTACATAAATTATTTAAGTTGATTTGACAAAAGAAATAATGTTGTGATTACAAATCGTGAGAATATTTTTTTTATAGTATGCTCCCTTCATCTGCTATTGGAATTATCGTAAATATGAATTTCCTATAGTTAAAAAGTGCACATGAACACCCTCTCAATTCGTGTTTACCACTGGGAAGCTCTGGGAAAATACTGAGACCCAATTTCCTGAGTTGGGTGTTCCCTAAACATGGCAGAGGGAGAACGATTGTTGCTGTGACTGGTTTTCTTTATTCGCTTTTATCACAACAGCTACACCGCCTTGTCTTGTTGTTAAAGTAGTGTCATTAAGACACTGTTCGTTTGTTCGCTTCATTTTACTGCAAATTCATTTTTATACAAGGCAAGGCACAGTTCGACGCAGGCTTTTCAGAGAGAAAAGATGATGCAGTGCCAACTACATTGGATCCGACATTAATGTCGCAACACTCAAGTGTGAGCAACAGTGTTTTCACCATGTGTCACTATTGCTTTGGCTGATACAGATTGTTTGATTTAAACTGTTAAACTACAATCCCATGAAGCATCGAGAACAGCATAATCAAATTAAAAATGATGGAGAAATAAAAGAAAAAGCTACTCATTTAAATGTTTTAAATATATATATATATTAACATATTTTAAGAGATATATATAAACAAATATTAAATTTTTGAGAGTGTGTAGAGAGATAACATTATTCATAGTGAATGGGGCAGACCTTAAGAGCTCTTTTGGCATGTTTTGCTTGTAGCGAGACTCTTATAGGTAGAATTTTCTGCACAGAATCATGGGTAATATAGTTTGCCACCACATATGCTGATGTTAAACATAATAAGTTAAAAAATAAACGGAGCAATTCCAATATGGTCCTCACACCATCGGTGCTCTGCCCTAATAATGCAGACTGAAGGCTTTAACAAAAGCATATAGGCCTACTACCATTGATTAACAACCTCGTAGCTCACTGTAGGGTTGCCTTGAAAGGTTTATAGGTTATAATTAAAAAACAATTTCCTTATAGAGAAAATTAATCGAGTTTTTATCTCTGCAACTTGACTATTGCACTCTATAGCGAATCACAGCGATCCAATGATCAAGTAAATTTCTGATAGACTAAATCATTTTTCCCATCTTATTCAAAAAGCCGATTCATTCGCATATGCGTCACAATAGGAAAAGACTATCTCAAATTTTCCTGTAGACTTCAAAGGTGAACCTGGTCCTTGACTTCCTAACAAGCTTGTGCTTCCTGTTAGAGATTGCCTCTTAAGTCTGATGTAGACAGTCCTGAGGTGTTTGCGTTCATGTCATAAGGCAAATAATGATAGAGCTGTGCTGGAATGGAGCGCAGTAGTGGCATTGTCTTACTCCAGTGAAGTATTGATTATATATGCAAGCTGCACAGAGTTTGGTACGCTGCCAACTACCATTCAGAAACAGTACACAGATATTGGAGATGCTCTTAGGTTTGCTTTTAGAACATATTCATTTTGTATTATGATACTTTAGGCCACTATATATAACATTTGTTGAAGAGACAAAACTGTATGTTTCTTGTTTATTACCACCCACTGCTACTTATACCAACAACGGAAATAAGTGCAGTTACAAAAATAAATATGTGAAAGAATGTTGCTATAGTGTGACGATATTGTATTGCAATAGGTAGCACTTCAAAGTCAATACCAAATCAAAACTAGTTAGCACATTTTTTTTGTAATTGAAATGGTTTAATGACAATATGGTTATAGTTACACTTAAAATTGTTACATTAGAAAATTGCCTTGAAGGGTATATAGCCTAACTCATTCGGGATTTTTCTGAACACTGTTTTCTACTGTGCATTACAAATTATTCTGATCTTTATTGGTGACCAAATCAACTGTCAAAAATTTAGTCTAGATGGCAAATTACAAATAAATATATATATATACACTCACCTAAAGGATTTTTAGGAACACCTGTTCAATTTCTCATGCAATTATCTAATCAACCAATCACATGGTAGTTGCTTCAATGCATTTAGGGGTGTGGTCCTGGTCAAGACAATCTCCTGAACTCCAAACTGAATGTCAGAATGGGAAAGAAAGGTGATTTAAGCAATTTTGAGCGTGGCATGGTTGTTGGTGCCAGACGGGCCGGTCTGAGTATTTCACAATCTGCTTAGTTACTGGGATTTTCACGCACAACCATTTCTAGGGTTTACAAAAAATGGTGTGAAAAGGGAAAAACATCCAGTATGCGGCAGTCCTGTGGGCGAAAATGCCTTGTTGATGCTAGAGGTCAGAGGAGAATGGGCCGACTGATTCAAGCTGATAGAAGAGCAACTTTGACTGAAATAACCACTCGTTACAACAGAGGTATGCAGCAAAGCATTTGTGAAGCCACAACACAGGTACCAGTCATCTCCAATAGAAATAGGAAAAAAGAGGCTACAATTTGCAAGAGCTCACTAAAATTGGACAGTTGAAGACTGGAAAAATGTTGCCTGGTCTGATGAGTCTCGATTTCTGTTGAGACATTCAGATGGCAGAGTCAGAATTTGTGTGTAAACAGAATGAGAACATGGATCCATCATGCCTTGTTACCACTGTGCAGGCTGGTGGTGGTGGTGTAATGGTGTGGGGGATATTTTTTGGAACACTTTAGGCCCCATAGTGCCAATTGGGCATTGTTTAAATGCCACGGCCTACCTGAGCATTGTTTCTGACCATGTCTATCCCTTTATGGCCACCATGTACCCATCCTCTGATGGATACTTCCAGCAGGATAATGCACCATGTCACAAAACTCGAATCATTTCAAATTGGTTTATTGAAAATGACAATGAGTTCACTGTACTAAAATGGCCCCCACAGTCACCAGATCTCAACCCAATAGAGCATCTTTGGGATGTGGAGGAACCGGATCTTCGTGCCCTGGATGTGCATCCCACAAATCTCCATCAACTGCAAGATGCTATCCTATCAATATGGGCCAACTTTTCTAAAGAATGCTTTCAGCACCTTGTTGAATTAATGCCACGTAGAATCAAGACAGTTCTGAAGGTGAAAAGGGGGTCAAACTTAGTATGGTGTTCCTAATAATCCTTTAGGTGTCTGTATATACATACGTGTGTGTTTTTCACAGTATTACTGATTTTGCTGTTTTAAAAGCTTTCAAAAACATTAAAAAAATCTTACCAACACCAATATACAGTATATGGGGGATGTTGCATATAGTAGTTCTATTTCAAGGAATTGTCAAAATAATGGCAGAAGTAAAAAGCATCCAAATAATTTCTAGAAATATTTTAGAGATGTAACCACATGATAAAGCAAACATGCTCATTATTGTTTAATTGTTTGTCTTTCTCTTTTGCAGTCGAGTGATCCTACCGATTTCTGTGGAGGAGGTAAGTGCAAATTTAGTGTGTGTGTTTGTACAGCATGCTGTGAACGCTGGTAATGACACTGATCTGAAACATTGTTTTGGTATGTGTGTGTGGTATCAATCGCTGATTTACACGTGTTGAGTTCTGATGACTCAGTCTTAGCTCGTTTTGACAGCAGAAGAGTCACGATGTAATTTCGTGATGCTCTCCATGTGCAATAAGCCACAGATCACAGTCGTTCAGTCACTTATGAGTCATTTATCTCAGCAAGAGGATGAATCTTTCTTCTCTCATGCTGTTTGATACCACACAGCTCGTGTACAACCACTAATGCATCACTTCTCTTAGTGTGTGCCAGCATTAATAACTGTGCTTTTGGAGGTCAGCAATTCTCACTCTTTGCTTCCTCTGTCTCTCATTCTTTCTTCTGCCCAATTCAGACTGAGCATTCCTTATGTCCCTGTCTCCTCATTTCCCATGAGCCCCTGGCATGTCATTCTATTCAGTGATCTGGTCGTGAATATCTAATGAGTTACCTGATACCAACTCCTTCTGCCTCTCTCTCTCAGCTTTTCTCCTCGTCTAGCCTCATGCACTTTTGTGATCTGTAAGAAAATAAAATTCAGATTTCACTGTTGTTTGGGTTGGCAAAAGAAGTGGTGTGGTGCAGGTATGATGTCAGAACCTGGAAGTTTTAATCACCGTAGGTTCCTTCAAGATTTTCCGATGGGGTTTTATAGTCAGAGTTTTCAATTTATAAGTAAAATAAAGCCGTAAAAGAACAAAATGTCAAAGTCTAGTCAAGTTATGTTTACCACAGGCTTCATTATACACATAAAATCCATTATAAACCCCATAGGAAAGTCTCAGGTCTTCCGAGTTGTCTACCTGCACCACTCTATTGACCTATTGTTTATTTTGTGGATGATGGAGGTCACTGTTTTGGCAGGTTTTGCAAATAGTACACACTGCTCCTTTAAGATCCAGTCACATGATTAATCATCTTATCACATGCAGTAAAGCAACTCAACTGCTTTCAGACAACCTGCCTCCAGCTGTTTATGTCTCTTTAAATCATGTCCTAGTAATCTGGTATCTTTGGACCTAAATGTGCTGGTGGGATCTGTCCTGGGGGACAAACTCTTTCTCTGGACTGGATCAAGCAAATTAAAGGGCTGCTTCAACCTTGTGAGACCTCACTTTTCATCTGCTCTGGTTTTTACATACCTCAGCATATTCCGTAAAAAAGTACTGACAGCCAAGATCCATTTAGATTATAGTATAATTAGTTCTGTCACATAAAATATGTCTAGGACCGGACGAGACATTTTAATATAAGTCCTGTCAAGTCAGAGGCTCCTCCTAGCACCCAGTGGGAGTTTAAAAGGTTAAAAAAGACTTTTGAATTGCATTGATTTCATTAAGACAAAATTAAATGGATGTTAAGCAGATTGGATTCAACTGAATGAAACGAGGGTGGGTGAACATATCTAGTTTCACTCTTTCAACATCATTTTAATTGATCAGTCAATTTTCGGTCAGAGTAATTATTGTTGAAATACTTAGCATAAAGGGATATCAGCTAAATATGACTGGCTGTTTGAGTGCCCCTTTCCTAGATTTTTTTACAGTGGTTTCCTAAATTATCCTTTTAAGGGATAGTTCACCCAAAAATGTAAATTCTGTCATTAATTACTCATCCTCATGTTATTTAAAATCCGTAAGACTTTTGTTTATCTTCAGAAATGAAGATATTTTTAATGAAATTGGATCTATTTCTGTCCCTCCATTGACAGTTACGCAACTACCACTTTAATTCTTCAAAAAGTTAATAAAAAAATTATAAAACTAATCCATATGAATTAAGCGGTTTAGTCCAAATATTCTGAAGAGACACGATGACTTTATATGATGAACAGATTGAATTTAAGGCCTTTAGTCACATATAAACTTTGATCGGTGAACATAAACAGAAGTTCAACCGAACCTGCTTGACCTCTTGTGGAAGCTCAAACGTGCTGCGTAACACGTGAGAATGAACGTCGTTGGTTCTCGCACGTCAAGCGAACATGCCGTTTTCGTTTGCCACAGCTGCTGTGCTCGTTGATGAATGCTTATGTGAATGAAAGCTTAAAATTAATTCTGTTCTGCATATAAAGCAATCTCTTCAGAAATTTTTTACTTAATCACTCAATTCATTTATCAACTTTTTGAAGTGTCAGAGTGCTAGTTGTGTCGCTATCATTAGATGAACATAAATAGAGGAACATAAATCGCTCAGATTTCACTAAAAATCTTCACACAAAAAATTCCGAAGATAAAAAAAAGTCTATGGGTTTATGGGTTTGGAATGATTTGAGGTGAGTAAATGACAAAAGAATTCAAAATTTTTGGTGTACTGTCCCTTTAAGGAAAGTCACTTAATTTATGAAGGTTGACTCATAATTCACACATTACTTTGTTCTTGCCCAAATAAATATAATCTTGCAAAGTATACATAGTTTGACTGTCACTTCAGTATTTGTAAATGCTGTGTAAATTGTGAAATATCCTACATAAATAATATAGTAGATATAAATAGTAATTAGAAGAATAACAAAGTGCAGTGTAAGCCTTGTACATTCTAGTTAAAAATGGCCGCTCTTACATTAAAAAAAACATAGATTGAGTAACTTACATTTTAGGACAAATATGTATTTTAGATTAGCTTATGTTACAGTCCAAAATGAAGTCAAAGCAGTGTCGTATTCCTCAGCAACGTGTTGTTTTGTCACTCAACGAATCAGTTGAGTGAATGATTCAATGACTTATTTGTTTCTCTAAATGAATCAGCATTTTGAACCAATCGTTTTACTGAATTTCAAACTCATTCATAAAGACACTCACTTGTTGAGAACTTATTGCACTACTAACTAAAATAAACATATAATGTGAGTAAAAGTACAATAACCATTTCTTATTTCTCTTACAATGTTTTTTTTTTTAAATGGAGGATTGATGACAAAAAAATCTAACAAAAAATCATGATATTATATTGATTTGGCCTCTTGCTGCAAATTTAGACCCCCCATCTTCATAAAATTCCCAGAATCACCACTGGTTATTAGTCTTATGGTTGCGTATACTAATAAACGACAATCACTGGCACATTCTTTTGAGTGCTGAGAGAAGCTCTTGTCAGATAAGCTCATATGAATTAAAGCCTTGATCCTTCATCTGCCTTCAGGAGCCTTAAAGACTGTTGTTGTTTAAAGCAAGAGGGAAAATAACTATTCCTGGAGTCCATTCATTGAGCAGGGAATAATGGATTAAGAAAGCTTACTTGCTTAAGGGGGCAGCTGGGCAGTTTATGCCCCCTTGTGACACTCCCTCACTTCCTTGTTTAGCATCATACACACACAAACACCATAAGCTGTCTGTCAGTGTAGACATGCTGGTGCGTGAGACATCCTTTCTGCCTGTTAGCCTGTCGATTAGTCTGAGCTCACATCTTTTAGCCTGTCCATCACCATCAGTGGACTACAATCAGGGCTTAACCAGACTTTCTTATAATCTACACATATCACATGCTGTTCATTCAAAAAGATTACAGTTTTATGCAATGTCACTTTAAAAATAGATATATGGCTCACAAGTACAAAAAATAGCACATCCGCTGCGGATGAGACGCTGTCTGATGTGGTGTGTGTGTGTGGTCTGTAGAGTGAGTGGGATGATAGTGTGTGATGTAGGTTGGATTTTCATAGTGCTGCAAAGTGACGCATACTGCCACTGGCCTCTGATTGGTTGAGAAGAGGAGAGGAGAGAAGAAGTCTCTGATTGGTAGAGGACTGATGACACTGCATGTAGAGAATCACATCATCTGTCTGTCTGTCTGTCTGTTGTGTCACCTCCTTCACTCCCTCTCCTTCTTTTCACCATTTCTCTCCTCTATATCTTTCATTCCTTAAATGATATAGGCAATCTGCTCTGTGTCATAATTTTTTTCCTCCTTTTCTCTCTCACACATACACTTATGTGTGATAGGCGGTACTGTATGTTTAAGGATGAATACCCATATTTAGACAGTCAGGCTGTTTAAGATTCTGAAGGTGTTTTAGGCTGAATCTCTGTTGCTGGCTCAGCTCAGACTCTAAGTGGTGGCTGCATACATTTAGCATGTGTGTCAGGACACTAAATCTCTCAGTTTAACACATCTACCTCACACTAGACCCATTTTACTCAACAATATCTGCCAATTTTCTCTTTTTAAATTGTCATGACCATTCAAATTTGGGGGCATGTGCCAAGTGTATATTGTCAGTGTTTTTGTTTTAAAAAATGTTTTTTTGTAAAAGTAATAGACCCCTTTTGCGCCGATGTCACAGTTACGTCACGGCACTAGCTGGAGGCAAAACAAAGTGGAAACTGGAGGCGGCCAATGCAAACCAGCACAGATTTGGCTACATAATAAGGAGCTTAAATTACTTTTATTAATTAAATGTCATCTTGTTGTATTGTTTGGTGCAAGAATTGATGAATAATGAATATGCTGTATCTGGATTTTTTTATTTCTAGAAAATATTCACATGATTAAAATCGCACCGTAATGTCACTCTTTACATTGTCGTCATCTCTGCGCTGGCTCGGCAGAACTGCAGATCGTACACACAAGTCTTGTAAAGGACCATTCAGCGCTTAGTTATAGGCATCTAAAGATTTATATGCCCTCAGTACGATCGGTTTCTCTATAAGGTAGGTGTAGAAGTCAGGCCATTCAACCGAGGTAACGTTAATCCTGTCAGATCGTACATGCATTGAGTGAGCGTGTGAAGGCTACGTGTCAACCAATCTGGTTCTGTCCGTTAAAAATAACCTTTGGAAATAACCATCACGGTCCTGGACAGTGAGTGACCTTACACATTAAGATAAAATAGTTTTCCTCCAGTCATTGTTTAAAAACAAGCTAACAATACTTGCTAACTAGCATTAGTGAAGCGGCCAGAGCGCTCGTTCTGCCTCCACCTAAGCTCCGCCCACATGAAAACGTACACCATGTTTACCAACTGAAAAGGGGTCTATATATTTTATATTTTTAAACCATAGATGCAGAAAGTCCCACTATATATAAAATAGTGTTTGGAAGCTATTACGTGGATAAATGTTGGAACTGTAACTCCACCCCCCTTGAAAAAATCGGAAATGTCTAAGGCCCCGTCCACACTACTGTGTTTTCGTTTAAAAACAGAATTAAAACGAATACGAATCTCCGTCCACACCAGCATTTTATCTGCGTATTAAAATTGATCTTCTTCCACATTAAAACAACTGAAAACACGGATCACGTGACTATTTCACCAATTTTGAGCATGTGCGTGCCGGTGTAAACAGTGGCTGACGAATCAGGGAAAGACACGTCATGACTGATGACACCCAATCATAGAGCCAAGCGTGTGCCTCTGCGTCATCGCTTCTAAGGTCTTTCGTTTTGTCCCGTCTTCACTAAAACGCCTCCAGAGATTCAAATAGAGCTGCAGTGTTTCTAAACTTACTCCGTTATAGGTCTTCGTTTTTTCTGTTTTAGTCTGGACGGGAGGTGCAAACGTAGCAAAAATTCTCCGTTTTAAACGAAACGCAGTAATGTGGACAGGGCCTAAATCTCCAGTTCAGGCGCTTTAGCAGATCATCTGCTTTAAATGGAAAAATAGCATCATTAGTGTCACCACCAATTTAACGTCACTTTAACGATACTTACTGTATATGATTTTCATGCAAAATGTACTTCATACACCGAAAATTATAACTTTTGTTGAGAAAGTGAGTCAGATGTTGATACATTAACTGCTCTGCCGCATTTTAAGCATTGTTAGCCAACTATGGTCGCGAGTTCTGTCGTTATCAGCATTGTTAAATGAAAACATAGTTCTAATGGATATTTACAAACAGCAACGCAAAGTTGTGTGTTTTAAACAACAGCTCTTGACCCTTGTTTAGAAGCGTAGTTTCTTGTTTGCATGACATGTGGAACCTGTGTTGTAAAAAGCGCTATATAAATAAAGGGAACTTGACTTGATCAAAATAAGCAAGCTGATATTCAGTGTAATCTGTATCTTTTATTTAGAATATATACAAATGTCATTTGCGTTTTTTAGTGTGCACCGTTTTTGAAGAGTGCGCATGTGCAAACGTGCTCCATGTAACAACGAGCCTATGATTGAATCTGGAAATAAAGAAAAATAACTACGAAAAATGAGAAAAAGTCCTCAGATGCCATGTCCCCAATGTAAAGCAAAACATCTAGCATTAATTAGATCTCAACAGAGTCATTAAAAGTAGTTATTACTTCACCACCACCACCTGCGCGACATCATCAACCAACGTAGTTGAACGACCAATTAGCGACAAAATGGTTTCGGAAAACAGTAGTGACTAGCTAGTTGATTTCTTCAATGATGCAACGTACTGTGGTAGTTAAAGGTGCAGAAACCAAAATCTCTGATATATACGAATTTGGACTGCAGTACCTATTTCGACCACTAGTTGTCATTCTTACAGATTGCACCTTTAAGTAGCGAGTTACATTGTTGTACTGGAAACGCACTAAAACCCTGATGGATTCAGTTCAGTGTAGGATTCAAACCGCTTACATGTACTTTTGAACTATTCATCAAGTCATTTGTAGTCATCCATTAATGATCTTATTAGACTACACGGTCGTGCTGTATGGATTCAATAAAAAGAACCAGTTTAACAAAAGAATCATTTTGTTCAGGAATATGACTAAACTATTTGCTTAGATTGTATGTTAGTTTTTTTGTTGTGCACAAAATGTTTCTTGCAGTTATTTTGCTGTATTTTTATTTGCATCACATTCAATGCAAACTTGCATTCCCTTATCATTCATCTGCCTGTGCTTATTTGCAAAGTCTTTTTGTATTTTTGTACTCGCTATGGTGCTGCATTGCATGTATGTGTGTTTATGTTCTAACTATATTCTCTATAGGATTAAATGTGATTAAGATATGAAATAGGCCATTGTTCTTTGGCCAATCTGTTTATTCAGCATAGATTAACAGAAGAGGAGGGAAACACACACACAAAGAGAGAGAGAAGAGAGAGAGAGAGAGAGACAGGATTAATATACGACAGTGTTCAAATATAACTGAAATATAGCTCAGATTGTGGAATATATGGATTCTTGTCTTACAGTATCAGGTCGGGCAGCTGTACTCCGTAGCGGAGGCCAGTAAGAACGAGACAGGTGGAGGAGAGGGTGTGGAGGTGTTGAAGAACGAACCCTACGAGAAAGATGGCGAGAAGGGACAATACACACACAAAATCTACCACCTGCAGAGGTACTCGCATTTACACTCCCAGAAACATAAGTGTATTATAAAATTTACTAGATTCATGTTATTCACATATCCTCGCATCATTCCAATTAACCAGTATACTGTAACCAGTATGATCTTTCAGAAGTTCAGCAAAATACAATTTTGTTATTTTGTGGGGTTAGGTGCTCAACTTAGAGTTTCCTGAGTTTCTCTAGAGAAATTGGCAATCTGGCCTAAAACAAGCCCAACATAATTAACCAGTTCTAGAAAAACAAGCCTAAAATAAGCAACCTCTGGTTTTAGGTTGTGGGACATACACACATCACACAGTCTGCATAGGGACTCCCTTTAAAAGAGATTTTGATCCAGTTTTCTATTATATTCTGCCAAAAAACTTGGATTGCTTGTATTCTTTAAACCGTTTCTAGTCCCATTCAAAAAACTTCCTTCTACTTTCCTGGCATGTAATTCAAAGAACAAATGACAGATCACAGCACCACTTGCATAAATGAACTGAACTAAAATGATGCTTTCATCGTCCGTGAAACACATGAGACACTTGAACTCCAGGCACTTTATTTTCCCTGGCTAAATATGTGACGATGTAATTTCAAATATAATGGCTATACATTTATGGCTATACATTTTATTAAGACATTCCTTACTGTTGCATCAAAAGTTCCTCAAATTTTAATAAAATTCCTCGAAACAAACAGAGCAATTGGTTGGACACATTTTGCACTGAAATTTGGTATTTGTAAAAAAAAAATCTACATCTCATTTGTATTTTTGCTTTTCCAGTAAAGTCCCATCGTTTGTAAGAATGCTTGCACCAGCATCAGCGCTGAACATTCATGAGAAAGCTTGGAACGCCTACCCGTACTGTCGCACAGGTAACACACGCACAAGCTTACATTTCTTTTTATGTGCTTTTTGTTCCTCTTGCTTTCTTGTTATTATCCTATCTGTTTCTGTCTGTTTCTCGGGCACTGAATAATTCACTGTTTGAGCTGAGAAGGAGTGGGGTTACAGCACAGGAAACTGAGATTATGCTGACACATCCCTTTACACCATTCGCACAGCTACATACATGGCAGACTCTCCATTTGCTGAAGTCTGTTCATCAAGATATTTGCAAATCTTGTTGCATTGCTGCAGTTTTGCTTTTGAACTGTAAAAAGTTGATATGACAAGTATTAGGTAGTAATACATATTTTTAATATGTAATTTAATAGTATTTGAAATATTGAATAACAAAATTATTTGTCTGATATCATTTTGGCCATTGTTAGAAAAAAATAAGATTTACAGCCAGCTATCTATCAATGTCAATATACAGGAACATTATAGTGTGTCAGTGGTTGCCAATTAAGCTCCAGCTTCTACGTTTACTTCACAGGAAAGGTCCAAACATCTGTTTCAGGAATCAATGTGAAATTTCACAAATATTCACTGCAAAAGTTGGTAATCTTAATACTTTGTAAGAATAGGAAATAATACATCTCAAAGTTGCAATGAAATTGTAGTAGTGAGGGATCTTTTCTTACGTTTTGTGACGCACATCTGTGTAAAGTGTAAAGTTAAAGAAATCAAGTTCAAGTTCAAGATCAAGACATATTGACATTTGATGTCAAAAAGTTTTAAAAATGAAAATGAAATGTCGTCATGCATGGATGAAATGTTTGCAATAAGATCAATAACATGCATTAATAGGGTCAGTTTAAATTGAATGCAGGCTTTTAGTATTTAGAATAGTCTATTCAAGCCAGCTTTCAACAATAGAATCACAAATAAAATTTTTGTTATGGATATTATTTGAAGTGTTTTAGCTTCCAGGTTGACCTCATATGGACTAAAATGAGATTAAATAAAATTAGGAATCTTAAAGCTACACTGTGTGATTTTTACCCCTATCTAGTGGTCAAAAGGTATATGACCATCCAGTGAATATTAGTTTCTGTTCCTCTCAATTCCAATTTTGCTCATAAGGTGGCCAATGTAGTCCAAGATTAACATGGCTTCCAGTTTCGACCTCGTCCATGAGTGTTAACTCAAACGTAAACTTGAAAGGCGAAGCTTGAATTAACAGGTATGTCCCTCTTTAGCTAATGTACTTTCAAGATGGAGGGGCAACATGGCAGACCGACATTAGAACCCCTAACCCGTATGTATTTTCAATGGCATATTATACACTCACGAGAATACTTTATTACTTGAACGAAGTAAATATACATTAATGAGCACATATATTTTTGAAAGAACTAAGTGTTTTTAGCTAAGAATAAACTAAAAGAGTTACACAGTGTAGCTTTAAATGAGACGTGCTGTTTTCTTGAACAGAAATGGTCTAATTTATATCATCTTTCTTTTCTAATGCCTGTCCTGCATCACTTCAGTAATCACTGTAAGTATGCACTGCTCACAAGTATACACACACTTAGGAATCTTTCTTGTACAACTTTGTTGTCATATGACGGAACAAACATGTTAAACATGTAGATGTATAGTAAGTTTAGCTGCAGTGAAAGGAGTGAGGATGCACATCCATGCAGTCAATCTGAAGTCTGTTGATCAGTTATAGTTTTATCAGTTTGTTCATTGATTATCTCTGTCTTAGAATGAGTATATGAAAGAAACTTCCTCATCAAGATTCGAGACGTGGCACAAACCTGACATGGGACAGCAGGATAATGTAAGTATTGTAATGTATGATGTTTATGTGAGCAGTTTTGTGTAAAACCTGACACTCATGTTGCGTTCATCTGTCTAGGTTCACGGTTTAGACCCAGAAACCTGGAAGAAGGTAGATGTGGTGTACATAGACATTGCAGACCGGAGTCAGGTGGAGCCAAAGGTGAGCTTCACTAAGATGAAATAGTTACCTTCTCCAGTTACATACTAATATGATCAGTGTCATCTCTCTGTAGGACTATAAACCAGAAGAAGACCCCACTAAGTTTAAGTCTGTAAAAACTGGAAGAGGGCCGCTTGGTCCGGATTGGAAGGTATCTATAGAGCATTGTTAATGACTGTGTACTGCTATAATATTTGTGTAAATATGCATGCTTGATAAATTATGGATAAGCTAATTAATGGAAAAAAATAAGGGATTTTGGGATCTGTGTAGAAAGAACTACCTAAAAAGACAGACTGCCCACACATGTGTGCCTACAAACTGGTTACTGTCAAGTTCAAGTGGTGGGGCCTGCAAAACAAAGTGGAAAACTTTATTCAAAAGGTAAGTGTGTGAAACATCTACATTATGTGATTCATTAACATGACATTAAAATGTATTATATTTCATGTAAGGACATATTTTGGCACGCTTTTTTCACCTGTCATATAGGCTTTGCTTTATATACTCAAATTAATTTATATTTTAAGTAAAAAACACACAAAATCTGATGTTTACCAACCTGATCCAAACCACATTGTGCACTACCAATGAAAGGTTTCGGGGTAGTACGATTTTTGAAATACTTTTATTCTGTAAGATTAGTTATTTAATTGATTGAAAGTGTCAATAAAGATATTTATAATGTGGCAAAATATTTCTAATTCAAATAAATGCTGTTCTTTTGAACTTAAAAAAAATGGATCACTGCTTTCACAAAAATATTAAAGGAGCCATATGCAAGATTGTTACTGTTGAGCGATGTAGTTATTTAAAAACTGTAATAATAATAAAAAAGTTATTTAAAATTGTAATAATATTTAACAATATACTATTTTTACAGTTTTTCTCTTTTAATCAAATAATACTGACCCCAAACTTTTAAATGGAAATGTATGGGTTGAAATCTGTTTTGTTTTTTTGTTTGGGGGGGGCTGGGCATTTCGGTAAGGATAGTCTAGTTCAGGGAGAAAGTTACCTTTCCAATTTTATTTATAATTTTCTCCACACATAAAAATACCATCATACAATTACAGTTACCACTAACTTACATACAAGCATGTTCTCCAATTCCTGATAAACTTTTTAGCTTTTTTAAAGCTACACTGTGTAACTCTTAGTTTATTCTTAGCTAAAAACACTTAGTTCTTTCAAAAATATATGTGCTCATTAATGTATATTTACTTCGTTAAGTAATAAAGTATTCTCGTGAGTGTATAATACGCCATTGAAAATACATACGGGTAAGGGGTTCTAATGTTCGGTCGCCATGTTGCCCCTCCATCTTGAAAGTACATTAGCCAAAGAGGGACATACCCGTTAATTCAAGCTTCGCCTTTCGCGTTTACGTTTGAGTTAACACTCATGGACAAAGTTGAACTGGAAGCCATGTTAATCTTGGACTACATTGGGCACCGTAGGAAGTTAAAACGAAATCGGAATTGAGAGGAACAGAAACTAATATTCACTGGATAATCATATACATTTTCACCGCTAGATGGGGGTAAAAATCACACAGTGTAGCTTTAAAAATATTATTATGGAAGTAAAATTGGTTGTGATCGCCATTTCATGTTGACTTTAAATAGGCATTTCATGGCATCTTGTGGAGTTCAGTTAGAACTACACAAAATTCACCTTCCAAAACCTCTTACTTCCTTTAACAGCAAGAGAAGCGCTTGTTCACTAATTTCCACCGGCAGCTGTTCTGTTGGATTGATAAATGGATCGAGCTGAAACATGGATGACATCCGCAGAATGGAGGAGGAGACCAGGAGGCAACTGGATGAGGTCAGATGAGATGCCCTTTAGCAGAATCACATTTTTACTGTCTTTGTCCACTATAAAATAATCTCTTTATATGGTAATAATGAAATTTTAGCCAGTTACCCTAATGAGCAAATTGCTCTGAGATATTTTTGTTGTAGAATTTTTCAGAATGGAATTCCTTTGTTGTGAGATTGAGTTTTTGTTTATGTTCTGCGGTCACATTCAGCCCGCCACACATTTCCCACAGTACAACGAACAATAACGTGTAACAAGGCAGATGAATAATTGAATGTAGTGTCATAATGAGGTTCCAGACGCTGTGAACAAAAGAGGCAGCAGAATGAAGTGGGTCACAGTTCAGCGCTCTCAGGTGCCGTCCAGGGAATAAGTGACGTCATGTATTGGCTGCATCCCGAGTTTCTCACACTTTAAAGGACGATCGCAGAAATCAGTGTCTCCTCCTCAATTCCCACAAGCGTTCTGTAATCTGTTAATACATTATGACAAATCAGGGTGAATTCCTGAATGAATCTTTAGCCCCTTCCTCTTCCGCAAGGAGTAATTCACATTCATCTTTCTCCATTGCTGTCTTTCAGATGAGAGTGAAGGATCCAGTGAAAGGAATGGTGGCTCTTGAAGACTGAGGCTGCTCTGTGTTTCTGGATGCTGCTGATCATAAAGGTAATTCATGATCTTTATCGCCCTCAATGTCATTTATCTAACACAGCAATTGAGAACTAAAAAATAATGTCATATTTTTTGTACTCAGTAAACTGAGATGTTTGCGCTAATATACTATAAAACTAACATTATGTTGCAGTTTACATGGTACGTAGTGTGTGCACATTTTGTGTATGCCTAAAATACTTCCATGGTGCATTGCACTTGAACTTTCATTGCCATTGTGATACATAATTACAGTGTAATTACAGGGTGTAATTACAGCCACAATCTCAATGAACAAAATAAAAATCATATACGTTTTTTAAAACGTATTTTCAAATTGATAATATGCCGCTTACATGCATTGTGATAAAGGTCATGTACTTATGTACAACAATGCAACATGGTGGAATAATATCCCTTTATTTTTTAACATTTATTCATGATATCTATATATGGTACATGTAAATTATTTTAAACTTACAGTTTGGAGTTGAGGTCTCTTGTTGTCATTTATTTTATATAAAAAAAATTTACATAATGTAATATTGTGAAATATTATTACACTTAAATATAACTGTATTCTATTTTAATATATTTTAAAATGTAATTTATTCCTGTGATGCAAAGCTGAATTTTCAGCATCATTACTCCAGTCTTCAGTGTCACATGATTCGAATATGCTGATTTTAAGCTCAATAAACATTTATTATTATTATTAATGTTGAAACCAGTGGTGCTGTAAAATATTTTTAAAAAAATCAATTTAATGCTTCTTTTTGAGTAAAAGTATTCATTTCTTTAAAACTACAGTTTAAAAGTAGTACTGGACAGTATTTAGTAAGTAGCATATCAGTAACGTAACTGAACATAACTGTGGTGTTTAGCTTTGAAAGTAATTGAATTCTCTTGTTTTCTCTCTCTCTTGCCATTGAATCTCTCTCAGTTTAGGTGGAGACAAGCAGCATCTCTTCCCCAATCAAATCAAAGAAACTTGTCTTTTTAATCGTAATCAGTCCTTCATCCAGGCCTATTCGTGGCCGTTTGTCCTAAGTATCCTCCATTTCCTCCTTTCAGTCTGACAATGGAGCACATTGACTAGTTAAATAAGCTATTACTTGTCTGGTTCAAAAGTCATGCCCACTCTATGAAGTCTACCTACTTTTACCGGACGATCAGCAGTTCGTCATTTATGATGTCAAATCATTCGATTTAAATCTGGAGCTTCAAAAGAATTGTGTTTAATGTTAAGCAGATGATATTTGTGTGTGCATATATATTAGGGCTGTCAAACGATTAATCGTGATTAATCGCATCCAAAATAAAAGTTTGTGTTTACATAATATATGTGGGTGCAGTGTATATAATTATTTTGTGTGTGTATATATATATATATATATATATAAATATAAATATAAAATACACACACATGCATGTATATTTAAGAAAAAATATTATTTAAACATAAAATATTTATATACAATATAAATTATATATATATATATATATATATATATATATATATATATATACAGTGAATACATGAAAATATTTCTTAAAATATATACAAGCATGTGTGTGTGTGTGTATATATATATATATATATATATATATATATATATATATATATATATAAAAATAATTGTACACAGTGCACCCACATACAGTATATTATGTCAACAAAAACTTTTATTTTGGATGCGATTAATTGTGATTAATCGTTTGACAGCCCTAATATATATATATATATATATATATATATATATATATATATATATATATATATATTCAGAATATCTATTGGCAGTGGAGTTATCGTGACAGGTGTACAAACAGGGTTTTTAAGTGATTTTTTTTTTTGCGGACCAAGACGTTTTTTCTGTTTTGTTTTAATCAAGTAGTGAGTTGTTTTTTTGCTCTGTTTTCATTTTACTCTACCCACTTTTACATTTATTTAGCAAATCCAAGCTGTAAGTGTGTCTCTTTATAGTATAGCCTGCTGTAGTGCACAATCACAGTCCCTTCACCCTGACCCTTATTTGTAACATGCATTGTGGATTCGTCTTGACTGACAGCTGCTTGGTCACGTTAAATACAGCTCATATGTTAACGCAAAGTTTATTAAAATCAGCTCATCATTGCTACATCAAACAGTATAACATTCTTGAATTAAGAAGTTAAAAGTATTGTTGTTGTCCTCTCTTATGCATAACTGCCTTGCGTGTGATAATGTGCTATTTTGCTCGGTATTTTATTCATTTATTTGATTTATTTTAACAAAAGAACAGGTGTACAGTAGGCGTAGCTCGCCCTCGCTCATCTGTTTTTGATTGGTTTACAACATCAGGTTCCGCCCTCATTAGTCAGTGTCTCAACCGTATTGAAAAGACACTGGAGAGGTAACGCTAAACCTTGACGTCTTTCATAAAAGGTTTATTTATTGAAACCTTATTCATGCTATTAAAGAAAACGTAACTTTTCCTGACTATTCTGTCACTACCAGAAGTGGTGCTCAAGGAGGATATTCATAAATGTATTATTTATATTCGTCTCACCTTTCTTTTTTATTGAAGGATTGATTTTCTTACTTCCCCTTTTATAACCTATCATGAGGATAAAGGTGCATTTATCCAGATATTAGCAATAATACCTCCTTTCACAAAACCTTCCAATCAACACATAGCCTACATGATGTGAGATAGTGACTTTAGGAGTGTAGTCCACCCTTCAGAATGTCGCGTCCTAGGACTTTAATGCAAATATACTCTCACTTCCATTTGCGCCTAGTTTTATCGATATGGAATTGGCTAAGGAAGTTGAAATGGGTTGCATATAGGTTTTTAAATCAGTCTTTTCTTAGTAACGTAATGTGTGTATGGATGTATGTGCGTTTGAAGTTCTCAGTGTTTCTTGTTTTCGCGTGAGGGACATCCAACATGTAACTAAAACAAAAGGTTTACATCCTATTTCTTTCAGCCAATGCTCAGGACCCATGATGTAAGATCGTCACACCTAAATTCACTCTGACAGAATTAAATTACACCCATAGAATTATGTCGAATTCTTAGGAAGTGAATGCAGGTTAACATTTACCATCATAATATAACCACCGATACACCAGAACTGTGTTGGTCCTGAGTCTAATCAAAGTGATGTATGGATTTATGTATTGAATTGTATATAGTATATAAATAAATGTAGATGAACACATAACATATATATATATATAAATATATATAACTATAAATATAGTTCAGACTATCCTGCCACCAGGCTATAGCCTTCCATCAACTCAACCAGAGCTAGTTTAGTAATGGCTGGATGTTATCTGGGTGAAGTACTGTGTTCTCTCTCTTTTTTTTAAGATGAATTTGAACAAATTGTTGCATTTTATGCTGGTGTAGGGAATTATAAACTAGATTATAAGTGATTTGAACAGTTTATAACAGAATCTTCAGATAACCCCGCCCATCACTGTCGCTGGCTCCGCCCTCGCCGCTACTCTCTGGCAGGATGGTGTCTAAATATGTTTTCTTTCATTGATTGTTGTTGTATTTTTGCTGTGAGCTGTAGAAATCTCCCACTTTCAAATTGCTTTCAAAGCTTACACTGTGAACGAAGCCATGTTTATGAACTTTGTGCTTGGGAAAAAGCCCTTTTTGGGGGGTTTTGGTTGCCATTCTTCTCTCAAGAGACTTGATTGAAACTTGATCAGTCCAAGTTGGTCTTTGACTGCAAGTACAGTTCATATGTAAATGCAAAACAAATGGTTTTGGCTTATAAAAAGAACTATCCACATGAACAGTTGTTACCATTATATGAGGCAGATTGTGATAAACGGGACTTTCTCATAAATATGTTATTGTTAGATTTCACAATTTGTTGTCGAAATTAAAACCCCAATGATTCTAGAAATACAAATATATATGTATATGAATCTGTTTTCTTTCACCTCACCTTGTCATGTTATTTGTTTTTATTTATTTATTTTACTGTGAATTTGTGCCTTTTGTCATCTTATCTTCCAATAAAACTACATTGGAGATGTGAAAAAATAAATAAACTTTTAAATAGTAGTGTTTCACTGGTTTACATGTTTTCAGTTTTAAGAATATACTATAATGTTGTTGTTTTTTTAGTGCACGTTGCTCATGAGTTTGAATCTGGCTTGCAACATTTTCCAATTTTCCTCCATTTATTGTCCACATGCAAATAAATCTTCAAATAAATAATTTCTTCATAATTTCCATAGTAAACATGTCTAGTTATTGTAACCTAACCCATTCAATGACCCCACTCAGGACAAACACATACATAAACAAGGATGGGGGAAAACCGCTGAAAACCCTCCCTTCATTCATTGAAACTTCATTCAGCCTAATCAGATTTAAACAGATGAAGTCAGATTAAACTAACCCCTGCTTATGAGTCCCTCAGAAATAGGAATGTGTTTGATTAAGACAGTTGGATTGCATTTTCACAGTAGTTCAATGAAACATGTTTAATTGTATATGTAGGCTATTGATTAATACTCTATACCGATATTTGGATTTGCATTTTCACAGTTAAAGTTATATGACATGTTTAATTGTTTAAAAACTGATTAGTACTCGATACCGGTAAAAAACAAGAAGGTAAATCGATTAGTTCAGCTATTAAATCATCAAAAAAAGCAATCTCTGGTCCCAAAGAAGTCCTCATTTATATCAGCTTTGAAAGCTCACTCAACGGCTGTCATGTTTGTGACAAATAGCCTAAATCTTTATAGTCAAGATAATTCTTTCTTTACAGACAGTGTATAAAACGCAGGCAGCCTATCCCTTACTTAAATCATTGAGGCTGTACTAGTCTGTATGGAGTCTAAAAGCAAGTTCATTATAAATGGTTCATTTTTTTACGTTAATATCGCTATAACTCTTTTAAAGGCCTCTGTGATGTATAACAACGACTCATGATATTAGACTAACTGTTCATGAAGAGTATAGAAAAGGCAAAGATTGCATTTATGTAGGCTGTAGTCAACAGTGAACCCTTCTGTTTCACCTAATCAAAAGGATTGCGATAACGCATAGTTTAGACACAGTCGAGTCTTTCATAACTTAGCTAAACCTTTTAGGCTTTTATATTATGAAACAGTAAGTAGCTACTGTGGCTTTAAGAGGTTTCTGTGAATTGGTGAGAAGCGAAGGGTGCAAACACAAACCCCAAACTCTCACACTGTATCCTATAGCACCTGTAAAGCACGGAATAGATCATTCAAGACACCTGCAGAATCTGCAGAAGACCGAGGCTGAAAGGTATTTTTGTTGTTGTTGTTGTTTTTCTGTGTGCGAGGATGGCTGCAATTTTTTTTGGTTTATTCTTTTAACTTTACTTAGTAAAGACTTTGATTGATTTTGATTTCGGGACGGTAGCCTATAGCCTACTTTAGAGGAGCTTAGTTAAGTTGTCGTAATATTTAAATGAATATCCGAAATATTTGAAGTTCATTCGATTGCTGTTTGAATCCTATACGTTATCCCACTTGTTCATAGTGACAAGCTGTAACGTTATGCTATGACAAACAGCACGATTGTTACAAAGAATAGATAAAATGGATCAAATAAATAAATTACATTAGTCTGTGAGAATTTGTTACACTTGAAAAACGACGTTTATGCCATTGTAATAACCATTCAATTATTATTATTAATAATAATACAATCATTTATAATGCGCCTTTCAAGGTATTCTGATACTGTAGTCAGACCATCAATAACGTTAGCTAAGTTAGACAAAGCAAAAACGCGAATGAAACAAAAGTAGCTTATGTCGTTAAAAGTACCTATGTTTTCAGCGCTATCAAACAACATTTCAGTAATCATAAAAGTTATATTACACTAAAACCAGTTAGGCTACAGCACAATAAATTGCAAACACAAGTCATTTTAGCTTGAGGTAACCATAGCAACCGTGCCTTCATTTCCGTTATTGAAAATATCACAATATTGCTTTCATATTTTTGGTTATTTGAAAAGCCGTTATGCTTGGACGCAACAAAATACAATTATTCTAAGTTCTTCAGCCTTTTTAAAGTTTTTTTTTTTATGCTGAGAACCCACACAAATAACAAAATGCTATTTTATTTTATTTATAAAAACAGAGTCATCATAGAAAATGTGTAATGTGCATTTGTTTTTGATGGGGAAAATGAGCATCACACTAATCCAATCATCCTCCAGATTTTTATTCAATCATTTTAAAAAGCTTTTCAGCTTGAATAAGACAGGATTAACTCTTTTTAGATTAATGTTTGAATTATGCATGCGTGTTTATGTTGTTTTTTCTTTTTTCTTTCTTTTGTGTGTGTGTGTGTGTGTGTGCACAGATCTGATTATGAGCGCACAAAATGTTGGATCCAGAGGTGGACATCAGGCTTTCAGGTAACACCGTCCTTATTCAATTAAATGAACCCCTCTTCACTTTAGAATAACAAGACGCAGTAACAAAGCACAAAGTTATTGCTATTAGGCTATATGACGTGTAGTGAAGTTTTCCTTATGCATTAACAGAAAGACGGAGATGAAATAAATAAGGCAGAGAGACGGAACAGGAAGAGAAAGGAGTTCAAAGTATAAAGTTTGGCAAATGTAGATTTAACATCATCATTACTGACAGTTTCTTCCTGCAATGGAACCAAATTATGAATGTTGGTGTTTCGTTTATTGTTCATCACAAGACCAGTTACTTTGTCCTTATGTGCCTGCCTGATCTCTCTCTCTGCTGAATGCTTCCTTGCCCCTAAGAATTTGCATGTGACTGCATTATCGAGCAACAAGGTGGAAGGATAGTTAGCCTGCATTTGATAATTGGATTGTTGGTTTGTACTACAGTAATTTGGTGCTACAAGTTAAAACTACAAGTTAGATAACAAAGTTTGTCTTTATGTTCTGACATTTTCAACCCTTGCCCCTACTGTATATCTTTAGGAAAATTAGTTATATCAGTTTTTTTCATGTAGGGTCCAAGAAATATTCACAGCGTTGAGGCCAAAACTTAAATAACCGGATTAGCATCTGTCGACATTCACTTGCGTCGCTCAAGACTTGCAACAATACACACAGGGATTTGGAGATCATGCTAGTGATTTTTGCATTTCGTATTCCTGGCCTCATTCACGTGGCTCTCCGCTGCTCCAGATTACAGTTCCTAATCCCAAACACTCTCCAAAAACGCATGCTTTTTCTCACACTTGTTCATTCAGGCATCAGGGTGCAATGAGAACATTTAGCAAAAAGGGTTTCATCTACTGCGACCGCTGAACTATTTGATTTCTGACAGATTTCTGAGATTTTTTTGGGGGTGGGGGAAGGAGAATGATTTGAAAATGAGACCTGTTTCTGAGATGAAATTAGAAATTTAAGCCTTGGAACTACAGAATGTGGATTTACATCAGCTAAACCTAAACCTTGGATACATGGAGTTTCTTGGACATCTAGAGCTAAGAAAAAACAACCAGTAGGATAAGAGAATCAAAGAATTAATCAACTTACTTCAGATGAACTCTTGGTTTGCATAAACCAGGCCTCAATTGTATCGGAAGAATAGCAAAAAGATGTCGGACACATTTGACTTCCCACGTGTGCGCTCTGAGAGTATGTCCTCCATGGCGTCTCAGTCTACTTCAGCACGGCTGATTCTTCGCCAGCGGCTCGCTCAGTTGCTCACTTGCTTGGAGGATCTTAGCTCAGATGATGAGGCAAACGAAGAAGTGTCCCGTGACGCTGGATCTGAAGCCTTTCACCTATGTGGACGATACAACAACAGAGAGTCTTTCAGGTCTATTGAGTCACTGACTTTTAAAGTTCATATCTGAAAATGAGTTTTAGATTGTTTGCCAGCAAGTTCTCTGACTTTTTATCTAATATATTTGATCCTTTTCCACAAGTTTTTCCTCAGATATGCAATTCAGAGTTGATTAATTCATTCATTCCTAGGCTGTGTTTGATTTCACTTTTAGACATACATTAGCAAACTTACCTAAGCCTTGATTTGGACTGAGGGTAGCGAGATACACACTTCAGGCAGATCCATAGACCACAATGCAACACTATTGTGACGTCACAGCAGACACACATCTCTTGTGTATGATATTGGAGTTATTTTGACATTAAAGCACATAAAACTTGTGGTTACCTTAAGCTGATTGTTGTAGTCTTTTGTATTGTTATCATTTTCAGTTGCCCAACTGGCCAAGCATACATACAGTACAGGCCTACTGAATGTTGCGTTCAAAAGTGGGAAAAAACCCTGTAAATCAAGTGATCAAGGGTTTAGGGTGTTCCATTTAAAGCCATTTCAAGGGTTCTGCCAGTAGTGGGCACTCATAAGCAATGATGTACATCCCAGTGAACGAGAAAGAGTGAAGTTAACGAGGAAAGGGCATAAAAATTGGACTTAAAAACTGTTAAAAACAGCCCTTTTCAGTTTGTTTCTTCTTCTATTGTTCAGGCTGCACATGGTCACGTGGAATGTCAGCACAGCAGAGCCACCTGCTGATGTGAGGACATTACTGCACCTTGACTCACAGCCGGCCACTGACCTCTATGTGATTGGGTGAGTCACGTGAATCACAGGATCACATTTAAACTAAAAAAAGGTTGACAATTTTAATTAACTTACTGATATATGCACTACCATTCAAAAATATGGTTTAGCAAGTCTTTTATGCTCACCAAGGCTGCATTTATTTAATAAAAAATACAGTTAAAACAATATTGTGAAAAGTTTCATTTTTTAATAACTAGTTATTGATTCCTGTGACACTAAAGACTCCCGTCTTTAGTGTCACATGATACATACGTCATATTTACATTCCATTTAATCACTTAGCAGATGCTTTTATCCAAAGCGACTTAAAAATTAGGACAGCAAAAGAACATTATGCAAATGCTGTGACTAGTCCCAGTTAGTCTAGCACAGTACACATGATAGATATTTATATTACAGATTTTAGTTTCTATGTAATCTATCACATCAAATATAGTGATTTAACATAATATAAGCAGATATGTTTGTGTTTCAGTCTACAGGAGGTGAAGGCCACTCCAGTGCAATATGTCTCTGATCTCATTGCTGAGGATTCATGGAGCCTCCTCTTCATAAATACTTTGGCACCAATGGGATATATCAAGGTACAGCATAAATAAATAACTGTCTTCACACTCTCTAAACTGAGCTTGTAATGCTAAGACACACACACAGAGAAGTGTTTAAGTGTCCTTACATATGTTTATATGCAGTTGCAACTGTTACACTAACAGAAAGACAGATTTAGGATGAGCCGTCTCCTCATTAAGCTTGTTAAGCTCTATTGTTCTCTGCAGGCCATGAACACACTAGAGGCATTGTTTCACGCTAGCATATTTGTGTAACGTAAGCACAGATTTGATGTGAGCCCGCCCCATTCTGCCTTCAATGACTAATTAGCTCTGATTTTGAAAACTAAATTCCATTTCACCAAAAACATTTCAGGAATTTCGAGTACCAATCTCCTTATTTTCTTTCTGTAATGGATCAAGGACTTAATTCACTCCATTCTAAGGTTAAAGGGATAGTTCACTTTCGAAATTAATTTTTGATATGTTTTAGCTTACCTCAAGGGCATCGAAGATGTAGGTGTCTTTGTTTCCACAGTAGTTTCAATTTTTATATTTTTAGGTCAAACCGTTCTTGTCTGTTAGTCATATAATGGAGGTCTATGGTCACCACCTCAAAGAGCATGCACAGACAAGTCCAAATTAAACATGATTTAATGACTCGTAAATGTAAGTACACATTAATGGCCTAAGACACGAAACGAGCGGTTTGTGTGAGAAAACGAACAGTATTTCATATAATTTTACCTCTTGTAACCACAGCCACGTCCAAGTGATCTGAGGGCTTGGACGATTTGGTTTGCGCAGCGCCGAAAGCGCCGGAAGTGATCTCTCACACGTGTACGTCACTCATTGTTTTCACAGAGATTTTGGAAGCGTTACCTATCACTGTGAAGATCTAAACATATTTAGATATACAGGAAATTGCAATGGAAGACGATTTCGACAACAGACAATGTTGATTTTTTTTTCGCAACTGCACGGGAGAGATCACTTTCGCCGCTTTCCAGCGCTTGCAAAGACCAAAGCGTCCACGCCCTCAGATCACTTGGAACGTGGCTTTAGTTACAAGAGGTAAAAACTATATAAATACTGCTATTCTCTCACACAAACCACTGAAGTCTTAAGCCATTAATGTGTACTTACATTTACGAGTCATTAAATCATGTTTAATTTGGACTTCTCTGTGCATGCTCTTTGAGGTGGTGACCATAGACCTCCATTATATGACTGACAGACAAGAACGGTTTGACCTAAAAATATAAAAATTTAAACTACTGTGGAAACAAAGACACCTACATCTTGGATGCCCTTGAGGTAAGCTAAAACATCCCAAAAATTAATTTCAAAGTGAACTATCGGTTTTGTGGAGGTTGAAGCTGTGTGTGACGTTTGTGTTGAGAAGCGCACCGAAGCTCTGACATATGAATTTTATGAAAAGAGCTTAAACTTTTTGCTGTCCTCAGGTGACTTCAGTGAGGATGCAGGGTTTGCTGCTGATATTGTTTGCAAAGCAGGCCCATCTGCCTTTCATCAGAGACATCAAAAGTACATACACCCGCACTGGCCTGTTTGGATACTGGGTACAGTACATCCTTTACATCCTGACATTCCACAGAAACTTTCTGTCATACACTGATTTCCTATTCATTCCTATGGTTTTTCTTCAAAACTGATTCATCAAAAGTTTGAGGTCGGTGAACAACATTTTGTGTGTGTTTTTGAAAGAAGCTCTAAGGCTCTCCATTTATTTGACAAAATAATAATGTGAAATATTATAGCAAATTTCAAATTACTGTTTTATATTTTAATATATTTTAAAATATATATTTTTTTCCTGTGATAGCAAAGCTGAATTTTCAGCACAATTTCGACTTCAGTGTCACATCCTTAAAAATCATTCTAATATGCTGATTTGCTGCAACATTTTTCTTATTATTAACAATGTTAAAAACTGTTAAAAGGTAGTATGTATATATAATATATAATGAGTAAAAAAAATCATTATATATATTATTCATTCTGTTGTAATAATATATAGCTGGACTAATAAAGTATTGTTGATTCTTGCAGGGAAATAAGGGTGGCGTTTTGTGCGTTTCTCATTTTACGGTCACATGCTGTGTTTTCTGAACTGTCATCTGGCGGCTCATATGAACTACGCCCTGCAACGCATGGATGAGTTTGAATATATACTGGACATGCAAGATTTTCGATATGTACAACATATCGAATGTGCTAGACCACAAGTCAGTGCTAACTTGGATTAAAGTTGTTCATGTTCATGCATCCGAAATACAATATGGTTCTCACATAGCTGTTGTTCTCTCCTAGGGTGGTCTTTTGGTTTGGTGATCTGAACTTCCGTATCGCTGACCATGGGATGCACTTTCTCCGTTCCTCTAATCAACAATGGCCGTTTTAACCTGCTGTGGGAGAAAGATCAGGTCAGGCAAATACACACTTTTCTGAAGTCCAAGGCTCTAAAGCATTTTTAGGCAATCACTCCAGATGTAAAACACTGTTCTAAACAGTTTTGCATTTCATTAAGTTGTTTTTTATGTTAACACATTTTAACACAGAAGTGTTTGACTGTTGCATTTGCATAGCATCATGTCTGCCATTGTGTTTTTTTTCCACTGCTCTGCTTCATGTTATTTTGGTCACCAAAAACATATTCTGTGTGAATCACAGACACAGAAAAGGCAATTACAGAACCCACAGCTTTGAATTTGGCTGACAAAGTCAAGGGAAATGCTGATTATTAATAAATGTGTTCAGTATCACTTTATTAGCTTAGCAACTTGCCAATGTCAAATTGGTATTGAAAACAAGAGACAAGTGTTAGAAACTGGTAATTTAATATGCATTATTCTATTCTATTCTATTCTATTCTATTCTATTCTATTCTATCTATTCTATTGTCTCAGTTGACGATGATGAAGAAGAAAGAACCTATCCTTCAGGAGTTTGAAGAGGGACCATTGTGCTTTAAACCCAGCTATAAATTTGACCGTTTCTCTGAGACTTACGATACAAGGTATCACTTACACACAACGCATCATTAACATTATACAAACACATTTTTTTCAATGCATGAATGTAGAAAGTGTCAGGTCTCCATTTCCATTGAGAGTCTAACGTGTTTTCTTAGAAGAAAATCATGATTATTCTTTCTCCACACAGAGCACCGAAGACATGGTTTGGCTTTACGTAAGATTTAATAAGCAAAATTTGTGTTTGTTGCATGGCCCCTATGTCTACCTTAACCTATTACTAGGGCTGGGCGATATGGCCAAAAAAATTATCACGATAATTTTTCTTATATCAGTCGATATCGATAATTATCGATATACACTTAGTCACTTTATTAGTACACCTGTCCAACTGCTCGTTAACACTTAATTTCTAAGCAGCCAATCACATGGCGGCATCTCAGTGCATTTAGGCATGTAGACATGGTCAAGACAATCTCCTGCAGTTCAAACCGAGCATCAGTATGGGGAAGAAAGGTGATTTGAGTGACTTTGAACGTGGCATGATTGTTGGTGCCAGAAGGGCTGGTCTGAGTATTTCAGAAACTGCTAATCTACTGGGATTTTCACGCACAACCATCTCTAGGGTTTACAGAGAATGGTCCGAAAGAAAAAAACATCCAGTGAGCGGCAGTTCTGTGGGCGGAAATGCCTTGTTGATGCCAGAGGTCAGAGGAGAATGGCCAGACTGGTTCGAGCTGATAGAAGGGAAACAGTGACTCAAATAACCACCCGTTACAACCAAGGTGGGCAGAAGAGCATCTCTGAACGCACAGTACGTCGAACTTTGAGGCAGATGGGCTACAGCAGCAGAAGACCACACCGGGTGCCACTCCTTTCAGCTAAGAACAGGAAACTGAGGCTACAATTTGCACAAGCTCATCGAAATTGGACAATAGAAGATTGGAAAACGTTGCCTGGTCTGATGAGTCTCGATTTCTGCTGCGACATTCGGATGGTAGGGTCAGAATTTGGCGTCTACAACATGAAAGCATGGATCCATCCTGCCTTGTATCAACGGTTCAGGCTGGTGGTGGTGGTGTCATGGTGTGGGGAATATTTTCTTGGCACTCTTTGGGCCCCTTGGTACCAATTGAGCATTGTTGCAACGCCACAGCCTACCTGAGTATTGTTGCTGACCATGTCCATCCCTTTATGACCACAATGTACCCAACTTCTGATGGCTACTTTCAGCAGGATAATGCGCCATGTCATAAAGCTGGAATCATCTCAGACTGGTTTCTCTGAACATGACAATGAGTTCGCTGTACTCAAATGGCCTCCACAGTCACCAGATCTCAATCCAATAGAGCATCTTTGGGATGTGGTGGAACGGGAGATTCGCATCATGGATGTGCAGCCGAGAATCTGCGGCAACTGTGTGATGCCATCATGTCAATATGGACCAAACTCCCTGAGGAATGCTTCCAGCACCTTGTTGAATCTATGCCACGAAGAATTGAGGCAGTTCTGAAGGCAAAAGGGTCCAACCCGTTACTAGCATGGGGTACCTAATAAAGTGGCCGGTGAGTGTATGTTGAATCTTTATTTCTTTCAAGTTTAAAGGCAGATTTTAGCTCCTAAGTGAAAGTTGTATAAAACAGAGTGTTAATTGTGTTTTAAATGACTATTTAAATTTATGTTCATTAACAAAAACAGTAACATCTGTTTTTTTTTATTTTTCCACATTTTTATTTGGTAAAAAGTAATATTCTGACTGTTTGAGTTGTATTAAAATTAACCATTGTTCATCCAGTATCATGCATTTAGATCATGATAACCACAGATAAAACCAGGTATAGCCTATAACTTAGCACCTTACTATTATGGCATAACTTTATGGTTTCTGTGGTATTTGAATGAAAAACAGTAGCCTAACAGTTAAATACATTATTAAATACTGTACTTATATTCCATTAGTCATTTAATACATTGTCTACATTAATAATATTATACAATTCAATATGTATATCCCACATTTCATGGTGCAGTTAATATTACTAGGCTAACCTTACAGTAAATCCATGGTAGGCTAAATTGATTCAGTATCAATTCAGATTCTGACTGCATCGTTGCACGCAGTGTTTCTCCTTTTTGTCAGCGGTGTTTCATCTGCCTTTAAACTGGTTTAAACTTGACATTTGTGTTCTTCACTGATCTTCAAGCGCTTCTCACTGGATCTTGTGAGGGAGACGATCAGAGTGCGAGTGTGCGTGAGCTCGCGCTGCGCTCAGTGCGCTGCCGTTTGGACTTTGAGCCGAGCGGATAAATGCTCCGTGTGGCGCGCGCTGTTCAAATGAGTTTCGTTCCGCTTTTGGCGTATAAACATTATCGAACATTTATCGACCTCTTGATATCGTTTTATCGAGAAAAATTCTATCGCGATAATTATCGTTATCGTTTTATCGCCCAGCCCTACCTATTACCCAAATATCTCTCTCACTTCACATCCCTGTAAAACACTGCACAATTAACATTTAAGTTTTCGTAAGCATTTCATGTCCATGCAAATGTAATGTGATTGGTGTTTTATGGTGTCACAGATATTTCCTCATTTAAGCTCTTACCTGTTTGCTACATTGTAATATGGATAGTGAAATATGTTCGGGAATTTATGTTTTACTGTGTCTGTAATGGAAGCAGAGGTAGTGTGTGCATCAAACCTTTGAATTTGTTTCCAGATTACTAGTCAAGGTGTGAAAGAAGTGAAATGTAGGAAATCATGTATACACCAACGACTCTTTCCGCTCAATGTCCATCCAGTCGTTCCTACAGACTAATCTCATTTAACACATGACCACATGTCCATGTCAGTGTGTCATTGGGCTTCTAAAAGCTGTCTTGGATAACTGTTTTTTGCACTTGTCATTTAGGCTCCTCAATCACTGCATAGAACGTATGTTTCACTCTATATTTGATGCATTTGCATGTTTCATATTGTAGAATTAGATCACAGCATTTCAGTCACATGTCTGCATGTACACAACTGCAAGGACACACTATATCCCAGCCGCTTCAACAATGACAATTATAATAAATGTTTCTTGAGCACAAAATCAGCATATTAGGATCATTTCTGAAGGATTGTGTGACACTTAAAAAATTCTGCTCACAGGAATAAAATGGTGTATATGTATATAAATGTACATTTTAAAATATAAATTGAAATATATTAAAGTATTTTAAATTCTAATTATATTTCACAATATTATGTTTGGATTTTTGATCAAAATAGACTAATAAATTTAAATTCTCCAAGACTACAACCTCACTCTGCATTTACATTAATATTATATATTTTTATATATATATATAAAAATATTACTCTCTCTCTCTCTCTCTCTCTCTCTCTCTCTCTCTCTCTCTCTTGCATGGGTCAATGATTAGTGGTAAAAAGCGGAAGCCTGCCTGGACGGATCGTATTTTGTGGAGGATAAAACCCAAAGCTGCAGAGACTGAGGATGAGAATAGTTCAACAGCATCATCGGTTGGCGATGATGAGTATCCTGTTAAGGTGATGCAGGACATGTACACCTCTGATGTCTCATTCGGGTCAGTGACCACAAACCTGTCATTGGGACCTTTAATCTGGAGGTATGAATTATGTATTTCCTGAACATTTAATCAATAAGATGACAATGGACTTCACTATTAATCAAACTAAAGTTATCAAGCTTATAGTAATCATTAATAATATCTACTTTTCAGTGCACATGACATTTAGTCCAAAAATACAATGTACCACTCTTTGATCTCCACATGCAGATGAGGAAAAAGGTGGAGACGCCTCTAGTCACACTGACAATGGACGGACACTGGAGTGCAGATGAAGAGAACACATTTACCTACACCATCCTGGAAAACTTTGAATCCTCAACCTGGGACTGGATTGGACTGTACAAGGTGAGGGTAGAGAGAGAGGTTGATGGATGCATCAAATAGGTTGATGGATGCACAAAAACACAGAAAGAGACAAAAAGGAGATCTGTATCACAAAGCGGGTCACTAACTTGAGGTGATTTAAATGCAGATTGGCTTCAAAAGTGCCTCCAATTACTCCACCTTCACCTGGGTCAAAGATGATGAAGTGGCTGCCAGTGGTGAAGTCGTGACGGTATGGAGACAAAGTTCTGGTAAAACTTTTGAATACTGTTCCGTCATTAATAAACCACTACAGAAACAAGTGAGCAACATGCTACTAACATTCTAATAACTACTATTAACTAACAAGAAACCTTGTTTAAAGGGCTAGTACACCCAAAAATTAAAATTCTCTCAGTATTTACTCACCCTCATGTTGTTCCAACCCCGAAGACCTTCGTTCATCTTCGGAACACAAATTAAGATATATGAAATCTGAGAGCTGGATTACTCCTTCATTCTAGTCCATAGGCTTCTTGAGGAATTGAAACTTGCTGGCCTCGGAAAGTTATTAAAGACATCGTTGTGACTACAGTGGCTCAATCTTAAGTTTATCAAACGACGAGAACACTTTTTGTGCGCAACCAGCGTCGACCAATTTTTTGTGACCAGCATCGGCCAATAGTGAGCCTACGTGTGACGTAGCTTTACGCTATTACACTACGTTAACTGACTAGAGGCCCATAGAGAAGGAAAGTGAATAGATGAAATAAAGTTGTTATTTTTGTTTGTTTTTGTTATTCACATTAATTATGAGCCTGTATGTAGTAGGTCTCTGGGAGGTATGAAAAACAGCAGTTACTGATTAGCTAATAGTGAACTACCACATTCAACTGAGCACTATTACTAATTCGTTAAGTTTTTTGTTACTTAATAGTAGTTATTAGAATGCTAATAGCACGCTACTCATTTGTTCCTGTGTAGTTATTCATTAATGACGGAACAGTATTCCTGACAAGTATAGCTGATGACTGTTTGTAAGTTATAAAATAATGACTGCTAATGCTAATGATTTTTATTACATTAACAGTCTAATTAAAATTTTCAAACCGTTGTTTATATCAGCATGATGGGTCTAACATGAGTGTTGCACTTCCTTTTTAAGGTCCATATTAAAAATGAGCACCCCCTGCTGGCAGGGGATTATGTTCTGGGCTATTACAGTACCAACATGCAAACCCTCATTGCCTTTAGTCCAACTTTCCAGGTTAGTTTCTGCTAACACACACACAGACCTCAGTTAACGTTACTGATATACCTCTTTTCTCACCTGCTTTGTGTCTGGGTTCAGATTCAAGAGTCTAAACAAGCGGTAAGGTTCCCGAGAACATCAACGGACATGAGAAATAACTGGAATATCTTCTAACCTGTGGGGCATATGTAAAAATTACAGCAGGAGATCTAATCTTTCTCCTTGTGTGAACAGACTTTGTTCAGTTTGGTTTTAAAAGGTAGAGCTGATTCTGAAACAGTCTGATATGAGTGTGGTTAAAGTCTTTAAAATTTCCCAAAACAATTTTTTTTAACACCAGTTTAGTCACTGAACACACTGCTCTTTTCTTGTCTGTGTTTACCAATGGCTGAATGTGTCGTACAAGTTCCTGTAAACACGCACACATATTATTATTAGATTGTAGAACTAGTAAGAGTGTTATTCTCATAATTTCATGCCAAAATCAGATAAATTGTGAAAAAGTCCTTGGTATTATTTTACAGTACATTAAGTTCTAAAAAATACTTCATTTTGTTATTGTATCATACATTTAAATGCACTGACATTGCATTAATTTTGGGTGATTTCAGTACATTAGTTCTATTGTACATCTGTGAAGTGTGCAGCTCTTTATACAGTGTTTCATTGTATGTCTTACAGCAGGGGCTCAACTCCAGTCCTTGCGACCACTGCTCTGCATATTGTGTATGTCTCCTCATTTAACACACCTGATTCAAATCCTCAGCTCGTTAAGATGTCTCCTAACGAGCTGAGGATCTGAATCAGGTGTATTAATTAAGGGAGACATACACAGTATGCAGAGCAGTGGGTTGCGAGGACTGGAGTTGAGAACCCCTGTCTTACAGTGTGTGCCTTAATGACATATATGTTATGTGTGGATTTTCAGTACCTATATAACAAAAAAGTATTTCACCATCCGATTGTTCAAATGCCATTATGTTTAAGCTCTGTCCCTCTTATGACTCGCAATAGTGCTAAATAGGCTATATAACCTGTCCTCTTAGTTCATTTAGTGTAACTGACTATATTTATGTAAGTGGAACGAGTTGATTTGACCCTTTATGATTTGTTAAAAAAATATGTTTTTGTAATCAACAATGTTATTGGGATTGCAAGCAATTTCATTAAAATATGAAGGTCTGATTATCTGTCTGCCTCATAGACTAACACTGTAAATGTTTTCTGTCTTTTTGAGATAACTTTTTGTTAACCTGAAATATTCCTTTAAGGTGTCTTATAGACCAGAGTCTTTTGAGTCTTAATTACATAGCTCACATTAATCAATGGGACATTAATCGTTATTTTGTGTCAGCCAACAAAATCGAATCTCTAGAGTGACAACCGAACAAACAATCTATTCAATCCACACTGCCCGTTCAAAAAATATGTTTGGCAACAATAATTTTAATTGATAATTAAATTAAATTAGCTTTTCATTTCTTAAACAACCATGTAGGAAGACCCATCATGGCGATATTCCAAGATGATCGAAGCCAAGATTCATCAGTCTCAAATTGTGATGTGCTGAAGTAGACTTTACAAAGTGCTTGACTCAGTGCATTATACAAGATATTGACCAAATATTAATTCACCTTAATGGAAATAACATATATTTACATCAAGAGGTGCATAATTATTTTGGGCAACATCTTGTATCAAGGCACAATGATCCAATCATAGACTCCTTTTGCCTATTTAAATCCAAACTTTTTTATTTTTTTGCTGGGCAGTCAGACCTCACTATCGAGCTCTTTCCAGCAAGGTGGATTCTGATTGGCTGTCAATGTTTTTATCGGATAAAATGGTTCTGAAAGTGATTCCAACGGTATTGTTTCTATGTGCTGTTATTGTTTTAGCTGTGCTATTATTTAATATTGAGAAAGATTTTTAGAACTGAATCGCTATGTTTATCCTACATTCCTCGGTGTGAACATGCCTTTAGAGTATATCCCCTCACACAGTTGTTTTTTTAATGTTTATTTGACCAACCTGGCTGCTTTTTGTGGACACAATAAACTCCACTATAACAAGGACAAGAATGTCTTAAATATTGATATACTGTCTTATTAAAGTTTAAACGCTTGGGCTGAGAGCTCTGGCAAAATTAAAGTGCTGCAACAGATTAAACTGAAGCAATTTAATTAAACACATTAAGGGGAAAAAACGCTAATTAGAGTAATTAGGTGGGAATTTTGTCTCCTGTTGTGTCAGAACAGCTGCTGAGACCTCACACTCAAGGGATCGGTTACAAGGGAATTCTTCCCTGGAGAGGACACTAGATTTCTGCGAGGCCCGGGGATTAATATTTGCTACCACATCCGACTGGCCCATGATGTCACCTGGTGCTGTAAAACTTTTTAATGGCCCACTAAATCAGAATCATGGATTGGAGGCATTTAAGGCTAAGCGAAGACAGGATAAGGTTATGAGGGGAAAGAGGAAAAGCAGGATGAATAGAGAGATGGAGAGACAGAGAGAGAGAGCAAAATGACCTTGCTGATGTCATAACACAAGCAATATCCTTTCACAATGCCTCTAGAATGAATGTTCACAACAACACTTTAAAATCTCTTTGTGCTTTTGTAATTTTGGGTGTCGACTGTCCTGAGATCAGCTCCAACCCTAAATAAACACATTAAGATCAAGGTCTTACAAGGCTAGAAACTTACAAGCATGGTGTCTTGCGGAAAAGTTGGAGCTCAACTTTGCAGGAAAGTGAAACTCTAGAACCGAGTTCAGTCACCCCAACTCTAAAATTTCAATAATCATCAGAGTTTTCTTCAGTTTCAGTAAAAACAAACAAAAAAACATTATGAAAACAGATTAAATAAAATTATTTTCACCATTTGGTCACCCTTAGGCCCCGTGTCCACCAAATGCATTTTTCCACGCGCCTGGCGTACATTTTCAATTGTTTTCAATCGGAGCGCCGCGTTTTTAAACGCCATGAGCGTAACGAGGCGCTGAGCGTCTTTTGAACGCGTAGCGATGAGCGCCTAGCGATTTTTTACTGGTTACTGAAGAGTTGAAAAATGTTCAACTTTGAATATAACTGCAGCACTCATCACTGTCCCACCCGTCGAATCACAGTGGAGGAGGGGCGGGACTAATACCACACGACCAACTGTCAAAACATTCTTACTGTATAACGACATCAACCAGTAGAGCTATCTGAACAAAATGGATGAAAAATACATTTTTAGTATGAAACAAATTATCTGCGAAATCAGTTACAAGTAAACTGTGCTGCGATATTCTGTATTATAGCAACGAAACATCTCAACGGAAAAAAATACTGCACTGCCAAAACACTCTCAAGCGCCCCAAAGCATGGCGTCTTCAGCAGAGCGTGAACGCTGGCTGAAAACGCTTTGCTGGACACACAGCCTTAGACATTTTTTTAAATCCAATTAACTGATTATTCTGTGGAACAAAAATGACATTGCAAAATGTCCATGAAATGTAGAGCTAGATCACATATATTGGCAGGCCGATATTATCGGCCGATATTAGGCATTTTCCAAACTATTCGGCATCGGCAGTTATAATGGCCGATAAATTAATATTTCAAAAATAAAATTGAAAACAGACGAAAACACGGCTTGAACCATGTCATGAGCGTTGGAGTTGTATAGTTTGTCTATCAGAGGGCACTCTACACCGTTCCTGTTGGCAACACTCGTTGAGTTGGTCACGATACATGCATTGCTTGAATAACAATTAAAAGAGCATCTCCATCAGTTCTGTTAACTCAAATAAGCATGACAAAATTTGTGACTATCATGTCCAGTTTTGCTGCTGTTAAATAAGCCGAGAGTGAAGCGGAATTAGCTAGTAATAATTACGTTACATTGTTACAGTGTAGTTGACCGTTTAACTTTTGACAATGTGACTGAAGTATTTCTTTAATAGCGCTTGACAGTTATAGCAATGAGACATATCATCTCTCCTTGGCCTGTTATATTGAAAATGTATGTTTTACAATTTGCAGTATGACGTTATCCATTGCTAAAATATGGCTCATTATAGACTAGCTAACCACAAAGCTAGCTAATGCCACTATCATCAGTCTGTTCTGTTGTGACAATAAAAGAAACGTTTCTTTTTAAAATGCATTATCATATTATTTTAGTTAAAACTCATAAATAACTACAAATAACTAATGTTAGGGAAATCTGTCAATGTTTTGTTGCGCGTTTCTGAAATAAATAAAATAAAAATATCGGCCGATATATCGGAATATCGGATTTTAAAACCACCAAATATTTGTATCGGTATCGGCCTTCAAAATCCTTTATCGGTCGTAGGCTCTAATGAAATGTAATGAAAGTGGATGGGAATCAGAGACAACCATTTTGTTACATAACTTCTTTTGTATTCCACAGAACAAAAGAAATTCATACTGGAAACTCGTATCTTTAAATGAGGAGAAAACTATGAGACACTAAGTGTTTGCTAGTGAATGTATGCAGATGTAGAGTTGCACAGGATTCTGGGATATGATGCAAGATCCATCTCCATTTACTTGCACACTCCTCAAAGTCTGAAATCAATGTCTTCATTTGCCAGAATCAAAGCCGTTCTGCAAGGAATGTAGATCTAGAAAGAAATAGAAAAAATATTTAAATACACAAACAAACATCAGTGCACATCAACTACCATCCAATGAGGTTGATTGTGACAAGATGTTTTCAGTTTATTTAGCGCTGCCTGACTATGGTCAGATCATCTGAGATGTTACAACCAGGTGGAAATGGGTTCGGTTTCAGGTTTCTGACCATTTCTGAGGATATTGGCTGCTCAGATAAACAATTCACCTGCATGCATACCTGCTGAGCTGAAAAAAAGGGCAAAACAATATTTCTCCATTGAGAAAAGCTTGAAAGCAAGTTATTGCACTGTTAAAATGAGCTCTAATCTGCTGTGTAAAAACAATTCTTTATGTAACCTGGGAGTACCTTCCAATACAGTTTTTATTAGTGAAATCACTGTTCTTTGACCTCACTTCATAGAGCAGGACATGAGACGACAGGTCTGGGATCAGTCCAGTGGGATATGAGAAGTGATTGAGTCCGGGCGTCGACATACCGACAAGAACGACTTGTTTCTCTCAGAGGAAAAAGGAATATATAAAGCAGAGAATATATCTAAAGTTCTCATGAATAAAACATTGTGTGTAGGGAGAGGAAACAGAGTCATTGATGTAGGTCAGGTTCTGGTTGATTTCCACAGGGAACACACATCAGGTTTATTACCAGGGCCTGCACTCACCTGCTGGAACTGGACCTGAGTCCCAGCGTGAGCGTCAAGACGACACTGCCGCGACTACAAACAGAAAATAACTGTTTTAATACCAGAAGCTTCACTATGTTCCTATTGAAGCCTTCGGAAATGAGATGTCAGTGTCTGTGTGTGGTCTCTAGAGTGGTTTGTCTGTTGGGAGAGTTTTCAGTGGGTTTTATCGAATAAGGAATAATAAGATTGAGCATCATTGACAGATTTTTAACCATTACAGGCCACCAGACCTCAGCACTGTATCTTTCTCTGTGTAATAAAGTATATATATATATATATATATATATATATATATATATATATATATATATATATATATATATATATATATATATATATATATATATATATATATATATATATATATATATATATATATATATATATATATATATACACACAGGACACATTTTTTTTACCTATTTACATATTAAATAAAACCTGTGACTAGGCTATATATAAAAAAGTATGGTAACACTTTACAATACGGGTGCACTAATATGCATTAATTCATACTTAACTAATGCACAGATAATCATGAGTTAATATATAACTCATGAAGAACTAAACCATAAATTAATGATTACTGCATCAGCAACTAATAAAGAATCAATATGATTAATATATTAAGTAATACATGAATTGCTATTAATTCAATGTGTCAGTGTGTATTAATTCCTTAATAACACATTTTATTAACTAATAGTGTAAATTAATGTGTTAATTACCACAATTAGTCAAAGCTATGCACTTAAACTTCCAGTTGTCTGCTTTAATTAATCATTAGCTAATGATTTGCAAAGGTATCATTATGTTATGACTTTACTTGTTTGGGCACATCATTATTAACTAGTCATTTAGTAATTTGCACATGAATTTGCACTAACAATGAAGTAATTAATCATATATTAATGCATATTAGTGTACTTGTCATATTATATGGAAGTTGAAATACAAGGCCTTGGCTCATTCTGGTAATTAACAAATTAATTAACACTATTAGTTAAAAATTGAGTTATTATGGAATTAATCCATGTTTATATATTTAATTAATAACAATTGATGTATGAACTAATACAGTAACCCTACAGACTCTTAATTAGTTCCTAATGTGGTAATCATTAATGAATAGCTTAAATAATCATTAGTTACACATTATATTCAGTATTATCTGTGCATTAGTTAAGCATGAATTAATGCTTATTAGTGCACCCGTATTGTAAGTGTTACCAAAAGTATAAATATAAATAAAAATAATTAATAATAATAAAAGTTAGGTTCAATCAATAATGAATAAATACATAAATATTAACTTTAACAAATATTACAATTACGAGTAATAAATAATTTAGGAAACAATTCATATTAAATAAAAAAATAATTAAATAATAAAAGATATGTTCAACCAATAATGAATACATTTAACCAATAAAATAAAAAATAACCAATAATAATCCAATACTAAAAGTTCACTACTTCAACAAAATGCATATTATCATACGTCAAGTTTAACTTCAGTGACTCGTGAATCAATAGCTACTGCTGTGTCTTTTTCATAATGAAATCTTTCATAAGTAAATCTCATAAGACAGAGAGGGACAATTTTAGATGCCTCTTAATATAATCCATAGCAGCAGGCTTGTACAGTAATATAGATCTAGGGTTTGTCTACCTCTGAAAGTCCATTATGGTGCTGAAGGGGGCCTGTGAAGAATTTCGAACTATCTGAATAGAGCACGGTATTAATAATGTATTAATGTTAGATATTGATCTAAATGAATTTTTTACTAAAGCAGGGGTCTTCAACCTTGATGGATGGAGATGGAGCGGGACCAGGGCCCCCCTATTAAAGACAGTTGAGTTTTAATCCCTGCACATATGCAGTTCTCCACTAGACCACTAGATGTCACTGCTGATTTTTGGAAACAGGAAACTATCTCAAAGGAATGGAAGCTGCAGTTAGCCTGAGCTGTAGTTCTGACGAACACCAAAATCTTACATACAGAATTTTGAATGAGGTGTAATATAATGTGATGGGCAAAAGCAATCACTATCTAATGTAATATGCAAGATAATCTGACTAAGAAAACTCTGTGTGATCCTGGGAAGGAGAATGAGTAAAAGAAACCAATATAATTTTGTTTATATTGGAATTTGATGTTAGCAGAACATCTATAACATCTACATCTATACAGACACTACATCCAGATCTACTCCAAGGGGAGAACTGAATTAAGACTCACCCTGTAGAAAGCTTCGGGCATAAGAGAAATCTCACTTTTTGGCCTAAGCCACAGACAGTCCAGCAGGGTTTCCTGCCTTTGAATGAATATTTTTGTCAGAGCACCATCTGAGTTACACCAGCGCCACGTTGCATTCTGGGACGTGGGGGCCATATTGATGGCCTCACGAATGTTATCATAGCAAGTCGAATGAGGAGAAGCAGCAGAGTTTGGAGAAAGTTAAAATAGCTATGTGGAAAGGATGTGGAATTTACCGGGATATGTTAAATAAGGAAGCCAGGGACCGATTCGTGGACAAAATTGGCACTTTTAATGGTTTGGATCCATATGAAATTTCAAACAAAGAGCCGGCAAATAGTGGGGACAGTAATCTGGACAAAGGTAAGCTGCACTCCACATAGCAGCTAGTTTAGTAACTGTTAGTGCTAACAACCATTTACACATGTAACGTACTTTTAACTATGTGTTTCAAAAGTGTTGTTAGTAGCTGTTTGAAAGGGCACATATCATGCAAAATCCACTTTTTTAGCCCTTAAATGCATTTTGTTGTAGATTTGGAGTGTTTATAAGTACAGAAAAGATTAAATTATTCTCTTCAGGTGCTTGTTTATATCTTTATATTCTGTTTTGGTCATATTTTTCAACCTGTTCAGATTTTTCTGTTGTCTATGACGTTTTTTGATCAAGTTCGTCACTCGTATTTGCAGCGGAACTGACAAATAAGGACATTGACTGACCGGTCCAACACTACGAGTAATCCGCCATTATTATTTCTCGCTCCGATTTTGTAGTCCAAGCTCAATGATGCAGAAGTTACGAGAGGGCTAGTCAAAATGTTCGGTTGTTTCAACAACCTCCACCAGTATACAGAAGGGTTTGCCGATCGACTTGCATTGACTGACCAAGAACTCAGCGACCTGGAAAGTGGGCGGGGTAAGACAGTACACCTTTTTATTTAAAGTGGCCGCATTGAAATGACTTGCTCACAGAAGCACATCAGAAAAGGGGTAGAAAAGGGGCCTGTGGAGCTATAATAATGAGGAATTCAGACCCAAGCATTGCAGTTATGCTTTATATAGACCACAAATGTATGATTTATAAGTAAAAATGAATGATTTAAAAGCATGATATGCTACCCTTTAAGCAAAATACTTAAGTTAGTAAGCTAAATGATGCTTAGGGCAAGGGATAGCAACAGGATAACAGTATAGAGACTGACAGGTCCGATGGAAGGGCTAACGTTAATTTTTTGAGAGCATTAAAATACTGGATATTTTACAGGAAAATACAAAAACGGGAAGACGGCAGGAAAGAGCTAAAAATCAGTGAGAAACCTGGAAAAAACGTGAGGGTTGACGGCTACTAACTACACTTTGGAAACACAGAGTTAAAAGTACATGTGTCAATGTACTTTTGTAATGACGACACGATGCCCAAGCCCTATTAAAATGCCTGCTGCGATTAGCCGGATCTCTTAAAAGGCACTTTGAGCCAAAACAGTATTAACAGGCTCATTGATTTCTGGCATAACCATCTTTCAGTCGGCTCATCAGACACCGGTAATCACGCAACTCAAGCCATTACAAACTACATGGCCACCAGTGACCCCTGACCAGCGAGCAAATCCATCACTGACATTTAAAACAAAAATGCTATCTTCAGGTACAGCAGTCCAGGAGGAAGCGGGGCAAGAAAGGGAACCTCATGTGTCTCCAGCAACATGAAGACGAAGAGAAATCTAAGCTGTAGGCACCTGCTCATTCTTGTGTGTTCTGCTGTCCTTAAAGGGGTTGTTGACTGCTATTTCACTTTTTTCATTTTAAATAGTGTGTAATGTTGCTGTTGGTGCATGAACAGTATCTGCAAAGTTGCAGCGCTGAAAGTTCAGTGTAAGCAGAGATATCGTCTTTTAAAAATCAGGAAGTATAATTGCCTACAAAAACGAACTCCGATTGGGACTACAGCTAGGTTATGGTACGTCGACTCGTCGAGTGTGTTGTTCACGCAGCTGTCAGGTCTTCTGTGTTCGGGCTTCCCATGGACGCTATTCTTCCTCAACAATGGATACAATTTATGTTTGATTATGTTCCTGAAAATGACGATCGTAATCTAGCGAGTTTCAACATCGGATTCAACAAGAAACTGTTACTAAAACATGAAGCAGTTCCGACTTTAAAACAAGAGGCAGCAGTTGTTGGGCCACAATCTGTTTGTAGGCTAAGACTTCATCATTTTAAATGTATTTGCATGTATAATTCAAGACGTAGCGTTGTGTTTTATTTTATTTCAAATGCCAGCGCCTTTATAGCCACTACTAGTTAGCCTATGCTATTCTGTGTCTACGACAAACAGGTACAAACATTATGGACCTGAATTTTCTATAAGTACTAATGTTTTAAATTTATTTTTCATGTATATATGCTTTATGAAGTTATTTTCGATTTGATCAAGAACGTAAACATGCCAACGCTGTTTGAGTATAACATTAGTAGTCAGTCAGTTGCTATTGTTGCCAGTCAGATGCTATTGTGTAAAACAAACATGTATATGGTTAAAAAATGTAACAAATTATCATTCAGAAACCTTTATTAAGAGCCGTGTGTGGTGAGGTTCTGTTTGACTCTCTTCATCGCGGCTTTCTCGGTCTAATTCTGCCTGAAACTGATACTGCAGTTCAACACATATTTACATCTGGACCGGAGCTCATGACGTGCCCGTAAAGATAATGGGCGTTAATCTTCTAGACAATGTGAGCGACAGTTTAGCCAATCACAACACACTGGGCCAAACTAACCAATCTGAGCTCATGACGTGATTCTGAGGGAGTGTTTTCATAGAATCAGGAAGTGAACCGCTCGTTCAGGGGACAGAGGAGAGCGCGGTTGACAATAAAGGTGAAGTTTATGAAAAATAAGACTTTAAAAAAAAGAAAAACCACGAATACATGTTATATTGCACCCCATAAATACAATCATGCAAAGAAAAAAACAGTCAACCCCCCCTTTAAAAGCTCACCCAAAAATTACAATTCTGTCAATTCTGTCATTACCACTCACCCTCATGTCATTCCAAACCTGCATGAATGTGGAAAACTAAAAGGAAACTTTTAGAATTGCTACAAGAATTGACACAAAAGCATCATAAGTATTATAAAAGTTGTACATGCATACTGTGAACCACTGTGCAGTAATTTTGAAAGATTTCCATGGGGTTCATAAGAGATAGCAATGTCTAAACCGGTCATTTTGAGTCAGTCCTTTTTTTATGAATATATTAAATTCTCAGAACTGGTGTGAATGATTCACAATTGAGCCTGTAGTTATTTGAGTCAGATCTCAATTAATCAGCTGATTCAGATCGCAAAACTGGCGAAGGGATTGTTTATGGATCAGACTGATTTGATTCCCTCATAACTCAATTCAAATGAATGCTAAATAACAACTAAAATATTATGCAATATAAAAGTGCACATGGACTACTTTATAATACTTGAGAGCCCGTTCTCGCGTCTGGAATACTTTTATGATGCTTTTACATCCTTTTCATTCTGTTCAGTTGATTCATCAGAAACCAGCACTCTTCACAATTTGTCTTGTTGTATTCTACAGAAGAAAGAAAGGCATTTGGGATTAGAATGATTTAAGTGTGAGTAACAGTCAAAAGAATGTTAATTTTTGCTGCTTTTTATGTTAATTTCTTCTCCTTATAAGTGATATCAACCTAGAAAAAATACTTAAATCTTTAATTATAACTTATGTAGAAAAGACAGGAATTCTGCTTCATTTTTAATGTTTGATCTGATTTTTAATTACTTTTTAAAGGATGGGCCGAAAAGCTTTTATAACCTTTTTTATTCACTTTCTAAAGCATTTCTTAATAGTAGATCAATATATGTTTTATTTAAATCTTTGTTTGTGCCTGAGGCTAGAATACAGAGCAAGCCACGTTAACATTGGAAATGTAATAGCAGTGATGTGATTTATTAAAGTATCTATCTATATATCTATCTAGATAGATAGATGATAGCCTAGATAGATAGATAGATAGATAGATAGATAGATAGATAGATAGATAGATAGATAGATAGATAGATAGATAGATAGATAGATAGATAGATAAGACCCTATGTTTAATATATATTCAACCAAAAAAAAAAAAAGAGGTGATGTTAGCTGAAAAGTAAAGTCTGTCAAGACAAATGATCAAGACTTAACAGCCTGGTGAGGACAGAACAGAAATTTTTTTTACTGTCTATGGATACAATTCCAGTCAGGATTGGAATAGTTTTTATTCATGATTCAGATGCGCAATACTGGCGGCATTCCCCAAAGTGTCGTATCAATGCAGTGTTTCGTTCCTTTCACAGGGAACAAGGGTTACAGTTGTAACCTGAGATGTTTGGTACACACAACCCTAAAACTGTAACTCTGTTTTTAAGATGAGGGTTGCATGTTTACAGGTCCCTATACTTCTTTTAATTACGGCAGTGCCTTACTTACCCCACAATGCTTCGAGGGTAGCCTGCAGTGACCTACATTGCTTGTGTGCAAATATATACTTGCTCTTAATGCAAAACTGGAACTACAAAGACTCTTCGGAGTCAGAGAAACTTTTTCAAACGTGCTCATGCAAAGTGGAGGAAAAAGCTTATCAAATGACAAAGCTTCAGGTTCAATGTTCGCACCACCCACAGTGAAGGCTCTATGAATTGCAGTGCCTCTCTTTCAGAAGGTGAGGAATGCCATTCGGTAGATTATTTAAAAAACTCTGATTAACATTTTATAAGGGTACAAATCAGACAGAATGGCGAGGTCTATTTTTCCCATTGAGTATCCCAGTCCTAAGCAGGATTCTTCCTGCTTTTATCTTTCTCTTCACCTTGTTCTGCTCAACGCTCAATATCTTACTCCAGAGTTGGTCCTTCTGCTAATGAAGGCCATTTTCTCATGTGTGAATGGGAGGTTGCTAAGCCACCTGACCCATAAAACTGTGATGATCTGTAGAGCGATGTCCAATAGCAAGGTGTCCTTCCAAAGGCAGTCACTCAGTCAACCTGGTCACTGGGACCCAATGAATGTGGGTCAGAGGGAAGATTACAAATTAGTATAAAAACTCCCCATTGTTTCCCCACCCTCCATCACAGCCCCTTCCTTATTATCCATACAGTGTGGCTGAAGTGACGTTGAGGATTCATATTGCTTGAGATAGAGAGTGAAATGAAAGGGAGCTTTTCGTTACTTTGATCACAGAGCTTCACTCTTCTTTATCTTTCCTCTGTTCTTTTCTTCAGGAATCGTCAGAAGAGCTGCATGGCCCATCATGAGCTGCAAGGATCTCATCAAGAAAACATCTAAGGCTTGTAATTATTCAATCCTGCTCATTAAGATATTCTCTATTGCCCATTCTTTAGAGTGAGAGAGAGGGAAGAGAGAGAGAGAGACAAACATTAAAAGAGAGAAGGAAAGAGGAACAATTGTTAAGAGCGCCCTGTGCTCTTCTAAATTCATGCAAAGTGACCAAAAGTTAAGTTCCTCTATTTTCTGCAAACACACAATGCAAATAACATGGAAATCAAATGGTTAATAATGAAGCGATTGTTATTTTGGGGGAGGGGGGTTGGTACAATATAGTACTTTTTTAATTCTGAATAGGAAGAAAAAGATTGCTGACCCCTGCAATACAGGGTTAAATCTGAAAACAAGAATAAGGAAATATGTACAATGTGAGTGGAAGGCTAGCAAAATGGTTGATTGAGCACTGAATGTGTCCTAAAATTGTGAGCAACTACTTTGAAATGAAAGAAGCTCACCTGCTATCAAGGCCAAATTGGAGGGGAGAAAAAATCTTTTTTTCTGATCTGTCAAATTGGAGCTCTTTGGAAGCAAGCGCTGCTGTGTATAAAGTAGAACTTGTTGTCCTAAAATGAAAACTACGAGGGATAAAGTGAGTAATTCATGCAGAACGCCTGTGGAAGAGCTGTTCAGGGTAACGGGTGATGTTTCCAACAAGCAGGCCTGATCGAAAACCAGCATGATGTTTATTTATGTCCGATTGCTGAGGGTACTATGAGAAAGATGCAATATCAGACTTAGCCATCCAGTACGGCTCATCCTTTCAAACTGCAATAGCTGTGAAGATAGAAGTGCAAACGTTAGCTAGTTTCTTGAGAAAAGGAATAAAATAAGTGAGCTAGCAACAGAACAAGAGAGAGGTGAGGCAGAGGGAAAACGGTGATTGAGATGATGGGTCCTGTTAAAGTGAAATGGTGAGAAAAGACAAACTTTAAACTGACTTTGAAGCAACAGTACTTTAAATAAATCATGTTGCGAAGTCTCAAAAAATGGAGGCTGCATCCGGCACCTGCGTCTCGTTTTAATAATTCATTTCCTGTCACAATCAGACTTTCCTCTAAAGCGTGTGTGGGAGGGAAGGAGGGTGTTTATCTTTTTTTATCCGGTCTTTAAAAACCAAACATTAAATGACAGAGAAAAAGACTTGCCGGATTTGCATAGGACAGATAGCTTGCACTCACAATGAACCGAAAGAAACACTGACGAGTTTGGATTCTGTCATTAAAAGCAATAAAAGAGGAATTAAGATCGGGCAGGGTACATATATAATTTCATTGGTTTAAAAATGCCAAGGTTTCTTAGCAACAGAACTTTATCACAAGTATAAAGGTCAGTCTCTTATAGAGGAGACCAGGGCCAATTGTAACACTAAAATTATTTTAAAAGCTGCCAAATAGACTGATGACATTTATTCTGCACACGCTTAGTAGAGTTCTCTGTCTGCCTGAAAAAAATAATCGTGATAATTCCACTTTCTGAGAAATTTTACAAAAAACAGATTTGATTGGGGGATTGGGAGGGTTGCTTCTGCTGTCAAAAGTTATGAAGCTTTTGAAATTAAACCTGTATCTGTTTTATCTCCACTCTTAGGTCATGGGTGGTGGATGGTGCAGTGGATTAGACACATGCCTTTGGTGTGAGAGACACAGGTTCAAATCCTTTGTGAAACACCAATGTGTCCCTGAGCAAGACTCTTAACCCCAAGTTGCTCCAGAGGCATGCGACCTCTGTTATATATAACAATTGTAAGTCACTTTGGATGAAAGCATCTGCTAAATGAATAAATGTAAATGTAATGGGCAACTGAACTTTCGTTAAGCTTGTAACAGTCTTGTTCTGTTTTGGTTTTGTTTTCATTCTGTTCCCTGTTTTGCTTTGTCTGAGTTTAGATTGCTAATTAGTGTCTATGGTTTCTGATTGAATTAGGTTAACCTTTTGTTCATTTAGTTACCTTATTAACTAATCCTTTATTCATTATTCAGTCTTGTTTATGTTTGTGTAATGTTATATAGCAGGGTTCTCAACTCCAGTCCTCGTGACCCACTGCTCTGCATATTGTGCATGTCTCCTTATTTAACACACCTGATTCGATCCTTAGCTGTTAGGATAGACTCTCTGTCTATCCTAACGAGCTGAGGATCTGAATCAGGTGTGTTAAATAAGGGAGACATGCACACAATGTGCAGAGCAGTGGTTGCGCAGGACTGGAGTTGAGTACCCCTGTTATATAGGTTTGATTCCTGTATTCCTATATTCTTCTCTAAAATTGTGTCTAAGTGAAGACTTTGTTATTGAATTTCCTGAGTCGAGCAACTTACCTGCTATCCAGTTGCTCCATCTACACTAGAGCAAGAAGAACTGAACTTTAAGGACCAGACAAGGAAATTTTTGAGCTTTACCAACTTCCCTGACCACTGGCTGTTTTTTTCCCCATCAGCCTGAACGAACACCTGGACCTGGACCATGGTTGGTCCTCGGGGGAACTTTTGTGTTCTGGGTGCTGATGAACAATGTTTGCTGCTGGAGACCCACCGACCCCACTCCGGACCCAGAACCCAGCCATCCACCTCAAACATACTACACGGAGCAAACACCAAAGCCCACCACATGCAGAGAGCCCACTACTAGCCTTTGAGCTTTGGAGCCTGAGAAAAGAGTCTGACCAGGTGAGTAAGCTGACAACACCAAGAATTCCAGTAGGCATGCTTATAGAGTTAAGGGCATGGAGTGGAGCCATGTCCACACTCCCAGCACTGAAGGTTGCCAAGTAGTTGGCCAAGATACGAGAAGATCTCCTGTCTCCTGTGTCTCCGCTGGTCCCACCCAGTTTAAGTCTCCGTGTTTCTCCAGAGATCCTGCCTAGTCTCCCTTTCCAACACATTCTCATCCCCCAATACGTCATCTAACTCACGCCTGTTGACCATACGTCAACATCCTGACGTTTTAGGGTACACTTTAACGTCAGTTACGATGACGATCCTAGGGCGCCATCTAACTGACGCTTTACCTTCAGCGTCAGTTATACTGACGCGGGTAGGTTTAGGTCTGGGTAGGTTTAGGATTAGATAGCATCATCTAACTGACGCTTAAAGGGTACCCTAAAACGTTGGATGTTGAAGTATGGTCAAAAGCGTCAGTTAGATGACGTCTTCAGATGGGAACGGCCTGCCCTTTCCCAACTCCTCTTCAAATAACAGCCAGTTACTCTACCCTGCCTTTGCTGTTTAGTTCCTTGTCTCCTCCTCTGATTCCACTCTGCTCCGTGAATCTGCTTCGGATCTTCTGGTCTCTAGCCTGATCACTCCACCTCGGCTCATCAACCAGTTGGCTCCACCTTGGTGATCACAAAGTGTGATTACTAGGAAAATGTTTGTTTCACCATCCTCCCATTTAACTCAATCCTTTTTTATCTCATCTGAATACCCTTAATAAGCAGCCTAGCCAGTTGACCATGAAAGGAGAGGCGGCAGACCATAAAAGATAAATACGAGGAAGACGTTGAGAAACTAATAGGCTGAGTTTCCTTCTATAGCAGAGAAAACAAATAAGTACATTTATCAGTCTATAAATAAGGGGCAGCCAAAGATCAATAGCAATATGAAACCAAGAGTGTGTGTTTATGGACCTGTCTCAAGAGAGAGAGAGAGAGAAGGAAAGCTAAACAGAAAGCATATACCATGATTCAGAAATGAACCCGGGCTTTCACGGGCTAACTGACTGGAGACGGCTCTTTCAACTGTTCGTTACAGGCCTACCTTATTCCACTGGCCCCAGCGCTCCATCAGAAAACAGCCTGGGGAAATGACTGAATGGGCAGTTACTGGCAGTGGAAGAAACGAGAGAGAAAGAGGGAAAGATAGAGACAGATTGAGAACTCTGAAAATAAATATGGGGAACATTTTGAAGTTCAGCCTAAAACCTCCCCCAGGCTTCATCTCCATCTCCAGAGTTGTGTTTGGATTCATTCGGCTGTATCCAGAGAAAGCACTGCACGTTAAAATGGCTCCATATCCAACTTTGGATCATTAAATCAGCAAAGAGTTTGTACAGTATAGAATGGGAATACAATGCACATGTCATACACACCGTATGAAAAAGTTTAACACTGTATGAACAACCATTGTACTACTATTATGGTTGCTTTTAGGCCGGATATAGCGTCTAAAAACGTGTAGAAAATGCTGGGCACGCGGCATTCTCCTGTTTCCAAAGCGCTAGGGCGGTTGCGCTCTGGTTGGTTCATGTCACGTGACCTACTGTGCGCTTATGGTGCGCTGATTGCGGCATTCTGAAAAGTTGAGAAGTTTTTATCTCGACGTGGTGCGGACGTGCTTGGAAAAACGAGCGTGTCGCTTCCATTATGAGCACGCATAACGCGCGGCTACATTTGAAATAACGAACTTGAGCGTGCAAAATATGTGCTATGTGAACCGGCCCTTAAAAAGCACAAAAAACATAGTGCATAAGGAAATCTCACAATGCATAAAGATATATTGGAATGCACATAGAGAATTTACAACAGAAACAAACTTTTACCTTTGAACGTTTAAACTGCACTGAAGAACATGTATATACTGAACGTGACGACCTGACCATTGCAAATCCATTTGGTTTCTCATCAAAATTAGTGCAAGCGCTTGCAGAACTTTAGAAATAGAACAGGGCATCAGTTTACAGTACGAAATTTGGTGTGTCTCCTAATGTAGATTCGAATCACTACTCATAAATGGGTTGTATTTGCTTTTGTGGCATTGCATCGTTCATGTCTGGTATAGTAACGGTGTTACACTGCTAAATCAACTTTTAGAGATCTGCAAATAAACTTTACACTGCATGAAGTACTTAAAAAACTACACAGGAGGAACTTTTGTGTAACACAAAGAACCTTCACATTTCATGAAGACACTATGAACTTGATGCAGATCCTTCACTGCATAAAGGAAGTTAACACAGAATAAGGAAATGTTACACAGCATGGAGACAAAATATTACACAGCATGACACATTCAGTTATTCTGCACAAAAATCTCAAACTCTCCAAAACAACCTTAACATAGCAATAATCACATTTGCATAACATGAAGAACCTTCACACTCAGAGCCTATACCTCAAACCTCAAATCTGTTTGGGCTGCTACAAAAAATCTTCAGCTGATTTATGGAAGGGCAGCAGTGCTCACCTTCAGAGTTCAGACTATATAAAGTGGATTGTCATAAAATTCAACTAGCTGTAATGAGGTTGAAATGAGATCATGATTTATTCAATATCTTGCTCTTACCTTAAAGCTGTATTTTTCAATAAATGCCATACTCTCTGAAGATTACCATTGCATAATGAAATACTAGTGTGCTCACTTCTTTAGAAGCACTGCTGTTTTGAGCTAGTTCAAGTAAAGTATGTTTATAAAGTTAACTGTAGCATTTCTCTAGGGTCTGAACCAAAGGCTCTGTTTACCACACATCTAGTGTGCTTTAATTCTGAGCTATGCACACAGGAGACAACAATATCTATAAAAAACAAGACTTTTATAGCTCAATCCTCATTCCAGAACATGAGGAGGAGATCAAATGGAAACTTTAAAATCTAAAATCTTTCATTTAAAACACTGTTCATGGGATCAATTGCGAGAACAGTGTATTAAGTTGCCAAATGCCTCCATAAAAGGGTACATTATAATTTAGGTAGCAATCAAATCTTGCTGACCATTTCAAATGCATGGATATTTTATTTATATAACTTAATTTCTAAATCTACCTCTATTTGCTTTGGGATTTTGTGGCTTTAATGCATTGATCCACAACTGTACATTGAATTATTTGTCTAGCATATCTTTGCTTTGAGTTATGGGTTTAGGAGCACGTGACACATTTGTCTGCATTTTGTTTTGTGGTTTAACTAGACGGTGGGTCTGAGATAACAAATTCCAGTGTCAGATCACCACTCATTATAACACACAAAATGAAGACTCCTCTTTAACCAATGGAGATGAACTGGAACCATTCCTTTGCAAGTCATTTCATAAAGTGGCGGGGACAAAATCGGCAATGGAAAATATAGTGATGGAAGGTAAATGACATCTATGGATTGAGTTGTTAAAGGGCAAACTTGAAGGACACTGGAACTGTCCAGCTTTTTACTCACTGACATTATACAACATTTGTGTTAAAGGTTTAAGAGTTTAAAGGTGTAGTTGAGATGAAACTCACCAGAAATGATTGGGCTCTGCCATTGAAAGGCATGGGCTCTGTGAAGAACTCCGGGTCCTGCACAAGCCTCCCGTGACCCCCATATTGCAGCTCGTCCGAGTTCAATTTGATCTTATATCTGATACGAAACATGATCAAGGAACTGTAAGGAGACGCTCTTTGGTCTCGCGACATTTATCTCTCTCTTATTCTTTCCCTCTCTCGTCAAGAGTAGCTCAGGGACAGATGGTTGGTCGAGATAATGATAAACGCATGAGATGTGATGAATGGCTCTTCTGTTGAGTAACAGCTCAAGAAGAGAGGGAAGCCACCAGACAAATGACACACAAGACATGGATCTCTCACAACATCTCTGAGATGAGACACATGCACATTTGCTGTCTGCAGTGGCGGATTTAGCAAATTGGGGGCCCAGGGCGAGGTAGTATGGGGACCCCCATCCGACTCTTATAAAAGAGAACGAAAAAAGTAAAAAAAAAAAAAAAAATTTTTTTAAATAAACCATTAAATGGCACTTTCTGGAGAGTTTTGTGCAAAGAAATATAGGAAAAAATCGGTCTAACAAGTCTTATAATTCTGTAATTCGCAGAGATCAAAACACAAATATGCTGACTGAATAGATTGCTAGTTGAGAAACACTGCTTTAATTAATGTTTTTATGATGACTTAGTTTGTGAAAGGTTAACTAAACAGCATGAGACGTCTTCCAGCTGGTCAGTAAGTTATTTGGCAAATTTCATTCAAACAGATCTGTATATTATGCTATAGTTTTTGATAGTGTTATACATTTCTTCCAGATAATCACGATGATCATTGCGTTTGTCTTACCGAATGTGGTAACTTTATGCAATTACAGTTTGTCCATAAGCTTTTTTTATATTAATGCCGACAGTAAAATGTTGCCAGATATTGCTACGAAAAACAAAACAAATTAATAATAATAGTCCGAAATAAGTCCAAAGCTTGTGTTTTGAAAATAAGATTAATATATCACTAAGCCTAACTTATAACTTTCCACTTTATAACTTCCTAAAGTGTCACATTAAACCAGAAAAACAGGTCCAGAAGACTACTGCACCTTTCCATAAGGTGGATCTGGCAACACTGAGACTGTACCCACGCGCTCTCATATCTGAGATGATTTAAACGGCTGATTAATAGAGAGCTTGACATTTTATTTTTGAATGTGAAAAAATGACAGAGGTCCGGACTTCGGTGACTTCATAGCTGGCTACGGCCATGGACTTCTAACATATTGTTAGCATTGTTGTCATTGTCAGCGGGCATCACAAAAAAGTTTGTTGCCTTCTGCAATGTTGCTGAAAACGTTTTGCTTTCCTCCCTGCGTCCTGCTTTTTCAGCACCGCTTGGGTAAGTTAGCTGTAGATTTGCTTCATTTTTACTCTGTCTACTACTCTGTACACTCTGCCTGTCACTTCTTTTTCTCGTCAGTTTTTATTTGTATTTTTTGCGCATTACAGCCTTGTCACTTTCGCACGCAGAAAGTCAAATGAGAAAATGAAATAGTCCAATGCAGTGAGTTGAGGTGGGGGGCCCTTCTGTCTGCGACACTAATGATTTTATGCGTTTTTAAGATATATAAACAAACAAACAAACAACTTAAGCATAATTTAATGGGACATTTTGGGGGCCCCTAGGTAGCTCGGGGCCCAGGCAGTTGCCGACCTTTGCCTATGGTTAAATCCGCCCCTGGCTGTCTGCTAATCAATGAGAAAATGCATAGAAAAACAGAAACAATACACTGCATAATGTACAATTATACAATCATAATAAAAATAGTAAACCAGCTAACTAGAATGATTTCTGAAGGATCACGTGACATTGGCGAAAATCCAGCTTTGCCATCAAATGAATAAATAACACTTGAAAAACAGAAAACAGCCATTTTAAACTGCATTCACAATATTAGTTTTTTACAGTATTTTTTTTATATCAATCATAAAATAAAACAATCTGCCATATATCCATGTATTTAACCCTCTGATGGTCTTCCTTTATGAGTCACGCCCTGAGCTTTCTCGGTCAGAAGTGACCGGAGGCCTAAAAATGAAACTTCTTCCATCCCAGTAAAACCAATGCAATTTATTTTTGTTCTTTAATATATATATTTTTTAATTTAGTATTTTGAGACAATTTGATTGAAATTATTAATATTTATGCAATATTTATGGTCTATTTTTTCAATGGAAATATATATATTATATATATATTTTTTTATATATTATCTTTTTTGTATATATTAATGCAGTATTTTTGTTTAATATAGAGTCTAGGCCTTCAGAAAAAAAAAACATTTTTTGAAGAAAATTAGCACCATCTGGTTACAGTATAGAGAAAAAGCGTAAAATCATGGTGAAACCCCTAGATGATGTGTACAGCTCTCTATGGAGAGGCATGTGAATTCCCCAGCTGTTTATGAACACTTTTTTTTTTGGTGGATTTGAATATATATTTGAAACAATCTCAAAAACTATTTTTTATAAAAAATTTTAAATACAAATAAATAAAAAGTTCTGAATTTTTGTGTTTTTGTCAATTTCCCATTCATTTCCTATGGGGGTCATTTTTGACCAAAGACCAAAATCGTGACTAATTTTTTTATGACCACTTAGCATGCTCGCATCATGAACTCATTTTTTTGTGTGTTCACATACCTAATGCCAGAAATGTCACCAAGTTTCGTAACATTCAGATGAAGCTGTGATTTTTAAAAATTCAAAACAGATTTTTTGTAGTCTGAATTTAGTGGTGTGTATGTGTATAAAAGTGTGTTTGTATGTGTGTGTGTGTGGGTGGATGTACATTTTTTGCACTCTTGATGTTGTAGAGTGTCACCCCTTTACTGCAGTATACTTCTTTTAAGAATCGTGGCCGATTTGTAGATTGTACAAACAAAAATTCTGAGAATTTTTTTTGTTGTAAATTTCCCATTCATTTCCTATGGGTCGGTCATTTCTGACCGAAGACCACGAGTGTGACTATTTTTTTTACGACCACTTAGCATGCTCGGATCATGACCTCAATTTTTTTTTGTATTCACATACCAAATGCCAAAAAAGTCACCAAGTATCATAACCTTCTGAATAAGCTGTGATTTTTAAATAATTCAAAACAGAAAATTATTCGGTCAGAAGTGACCGAGGACCATCAGAGGTTTAAAAAAATAAATAAAGCAACTTACTTTTCATATTTTACATTTATGACAATTAACATGACTGATACACAAATGATACCAGAAGTGGAAGTGTTATGCAGCAATTTTAATGATAAATACAAGCTAGGTTTTTCTTTGTGATCTTGTAATCCTGTTACATGTACTTAAATCGATCGGTGTCTCAATGTTTAGTGGATCAGGGACCCTGCTAGTGCTTGAATTCATGTATACCACAGACTAATTCATGATGTCAGAGGGAATTTACTTGGAAAGTCTGAAGCGATGATTGTCAGTAAGTACGTTATGTGTCACAAGGACATTTAAAATTAGTCTTTAGTCAAGAGTTTGTGTCTAAGGAACATATCTCACCCTTCTCTTCCCTTGGAGAACCTCAGGCAATCCTCACGCAATCATTAGCTACAACATAATTTACCCCCTACTGGAGCCGTGTTAGTGTGTATGTGTGTGTGTTCACAGTCAGACCAGTGAACAGGCTCCACACGGTGAAGAGAGAAGCAAGGGACACCACTGACTCTAAACTATTGCATTATGGGAAGAGAAAATCTAATTAAAATACTACAGGTTAGTGCATTCTTATAATCAAAAATCCCATATCACATATGTGCAGTTAAGATAGAGCATCGTGCAAATTAAGACCAAACTGAACTTTTGGAGAGAACAAATTTCAGCTAAACATATGTGCTGAAAATGAATGCATTGATCTCAACGGAAAAGTCCTAAAGGGCAAAGTGGCAAAAATGAAGTGCCTTTTCTTACATTAATGTCATATATTTTATGCAGGTCTAACATTATAACAAAACAGAAAATATTATTTTGTATTTTTTTTTGCATACTTTCTGCATATATTTTCAATGCCTGGAAGGGCAACTCATAAAACACATTTTTACATTTTATTGGTATACTGTGTCAATTTTTTTTCTCTTTTGGTCATAAGAAGGCCTGAAGGTCAGGGTCAAAATATGTAAAATAAAAATAATTGGCAGATGCTAAATGTATAACAATTAGCATGAATAAATGAATCTGAATCAGAATTCTGAGTCATTTGCTATTGAAAAAATTATTCCTGACATTTGGCCGCTGCTGAAGAGGTGAAACATCTACAAACAATGGAAATCAACTCGTTATGCAACAAAGTTTTACGATGACTAAATGAATATAAGCCTTCACAGACTTACAATACATGCACCGCTTTTAAATCAGCGGTTCTCGACTGGTGAGTTTTATGGCGACACTCGTAAAAGCTGCCAGCTGTTGAAGAGATTAGAGGAAGTCAAACACGTTTTTTAATTGTGAGCTGGATAAGAAGGGCAGGTGGCAAACTTATTCTAATTAAACCAGGCAATCTCTACTTCCAAAAATGATGGATCTGATACAGACCTGACTTTCTCACTATGGGGGGTGGGGTGGATCAGGTTCAGGAATTGGCAAAGCACATCATTTTGGAGAGAAACTACATCTGCCAACTTGCCGTGATAGTTTTAAAATCGGCAATAAAAAAGCTACGGCTCTGTGTAAAATTGGGGATTTGAGAGGGATTGCGGTTGAATCTAGTAAACAGACCATAGTGCCGTGTGCGCAAGCAGAACCTCAGCGAATTTCTGCATCTTTGGAGAGGTTGGAGGCAAAGCAATCTCTGCTGTTTTGATTTCAGTCTTTTTTCCTGCATGCTGTCATGTATTTCCAAAGCCTCTCCTACTCGATCTGCTTTCCCTCTTCCTACTTTCCCCTGGTTGTTTGTAAAGAGGCTGATTTCTCCTCGAACGGAGGACGAGTATTTTCCACCAGGCTCCTCCACTGTCTACGGAAGGATTGAGCGACTCTTGGGGAAGGAATCGAGGCTCCACACCACAGGAAGCACTCGGGTGAATCAACACAGCCGTGGGCCATTCACCTAAACTCCTTGAACTGTAGAAAATCTAATATCCTAAATCTAAAATCTATACCCACATGACCTTCTCTCACTCTCTCTCTTTATCTGTTTGAAAGTTTTCTCCACCTCAACCCACTCTCTCATTTCCAACACAGCTTATCATTTCTCTCTCTAGCCGATTCGCACTTTTTTAAAGGGGTGGTTGATTGCGATTTAACTTTTTTCATTTTAAATAGTGTGTAATTTAAGTATCGTCTTTTAAAAATCAGGAAGTTTAATGCCCACTAAAATGACTCGAATGGGACTACAACGGTTTTTATACGTAACCAACCCTTACATTTGCATCAACCCTCCCTTCGCAATATGCAAAAAAGGAAATGGCCATATTTCTGCGGCTCGTCGAGTTTGTTATGTTCACCTAGCTGTCAGTTCTTCTGTGTTCAGGCTTCCCACGGACATTGTAGTTTGTCTGAAAATTACAATCGTAATTTAGCTCTCTGTGCTGTGCATTTTACGAAAGACAGATTCCAGAATCTCCATGAATTCAATGCTGGATTCAACAAGAAACTGTTACTAAAACATGAAGTAGTTCCAACTTTAAGAGACAGCAGTTGTTGGGCCACAACCTGTAAGTAGGCTAAATCATTTTAAGAGATTTTCACAAGCATGCGCGAGAATTGCGATCTCCTTTAACTACTTCAGTTCAGTTCTCGCGCATGCGTTGTGGAAATCTCTTGAACTCTCGTCTCAGTCCTACAAAGAAAAAAAGGAATATTCGAATAAAGTCGATATTTTTGTTTATTTTTTCACACAAAAAGTATTCTCGTCGCTTGATAAACTTATACTTGAGCCACTGTTGTCACATGGAATATTTAAACATTTTCTTCGATACCTTAGGCAGCCTATGTAGCAGTGATCCAGCTCCATATCTTCATTTGGGTTTCGAAGACGAACGGAGGTCTTATGGGGTTGGTACAGAATGGCGGTGAGTAATTAATTACTTAATTTTCATTTTTGGGTGAACTAACCCTTTAAGGTGTGGTAGCTAGGTGATTCTGTTTTGGAACCTTCAAAAACGAACTCGATTTTTCCCAACATTTCAAACAGGAATAGCTCATTATTATTTTTTTGTCTGATTCCAACAATTCATAGATCATTTTGAAGATTTTTAATAGAGATTGTAAAAATACCAATAAATCGTTTATGACAATTTGCTCATTGCGACTCCATTTGCCAGCACGGGTCACATTTAAATAATAACTATCTTCATTCAATCTGTCCTACGGGAAAATCATCATCCATATAAACCCTGTTTTGTGACTGTCCCTACCAGTCCAGTAGATAGCATAGCTGTGATCACCTATCAGAAGCTGGCTTGAGCAAGCCACGTTCTTATTGACCCGTTCGATTGGCTGAATGTCCCCTCTGCACTTCATGGCCCTGGAGACCGGAAGGATCGATATTCTCCTACGAGGAAAAATGATTGATCGTCCTCCAAAACCTCGTCCCTGCTTTCCCCAAAACAAAACACTCCAGCAGAGAAGAAATCTGGCATAATGATCAGGTTTAAGCGATTAGTAACGGCTCCAGCCGATCAGCAGCACAGCTATGGGAACGAGGGACGGGAGATAGAAAGCAATACTAGACCTCCATATCAGGTGTGTGTGTCACTGTATTACGCACGAGATATAATGGGGATGTGACTCACAACATATTAAAAAACAGATCAAGCAGCTGTCCTGGTGGGATTCACACTTCAACATCTATAGTATCAGCGCTGAAAGTCAGAGGAACAGGACAGGCCGTTGAGAGAAAGAGAATGGTACAAATCTACTAACAGGTCAAGAAAAAAGCACAACGCCACTTGAATATCAATGCCATTTTAAACTCTACATTTAGGCTTATGGCTTCTGGGTTGGAACGGATGAAATTATTTTTCCTCACAAAGCCCACATGGACTCTGGTTAAAGGCGATGTTTTAATGAGACGAATACACGAGCAAACACAAAACGATTAGGTGTTCGGGGAGGCGCACATAGACCATATTTACCGTTCTTTCCACTGGTCGTGCACTTCTAACACCCTCGTCTCTCATCTTCAAAGCCCGACGGCTGGTGGCATGGAAAGAGGGCTCCCCCCCTCATGTGCAAGACACAGAAAGGGCAGCGGCAGGGGCTGGAGGAAGCCTAAGTGGCCCTGGCTAAAGGGTGTCTTTATTCCCCGCCAAGCGGGCTCGCTGCCTGGGCCATGATTAAATAGAGGCCCTGGTGGGAGGCCTTCAGCTGGTGGAGCTCATCTCCGGCTGCTCCCCGCAGGCCTTGTTCTCTGAAGAGGAGAACAGGGGGTATGAGCGGAGCTGTTGGGTGGGTGAGGACCTCTGCAATGAAGAGTTGGTCGCTTGATTCTGGAACTGCTGGAGAGTGCATAAGTGAAACGGTTCAAACTTGCCATTCACCACGTGTTTCTCTGTACCTCGCAGAGGTGTTTATTACTTGACTGTGGGGGCATTTATAATTGAGCTTGAACGCGAGGGTAAGGTTGAGTTTGCAGAGATGACAAAGCCCTATTTTTATCAGTATCTTCCAGTACTTTTGTCTTCAGATATATATTCAATCAAAATTTTTCTAATGTTTTTTTTTAAAGAATTCTCATACTCCCCAAGGCTGCATTCATTTGATTAAAAACAAAAAGAGTAAAAACAGTAAAACATGGTAACGATTTTCTAACCGTTATGGTTACAATAACGGTTTTCTATTTCAGTATATTTTAAAATGTAATTTATTCCTGTGATGGCAAAACCGCAGTCACCATAGTCTAATGTTTCATATAATCCTTCAGAAAGCATTATAATATGCTTGGCTACTAGGCATTACATTGTTAAAAACTGCTTTTTGGTTTTTGAATGGTTGTGTGTGTACAGACTAAAGGCCCATTCACACTAAGCACGATAACTATAAAGATAACGATAAAGATAACTATATATGCGTCCATACCAACGACCGATAAAGTTCTTTTTATGCACGCGCGCACGCTGCGGTTTCAGAGTAGTGCGCGCGTGCGGCAAATTACCTGCTGTTGCTGCTTATGTTACAAACAAATATCAAAAGGAAAAACAGGCGCTTTTTGTTTTGAGTACACGATCGATATTCTTAAAAGACGAGAGGTGTTTGGAGCGCATCTAAACAGTGAATCCATGTCTAGTGTAATATCTGGATATAGCTGACGAATTCAATGATGGAATAAAAACATCACCTAGTACTTCAGAAATGTTGTCAACTAGCGCTGGATAGCCTACCTAGAGGTAATTTTGTAACAATGCTAAACTGCATAATTTCATTGTGAATACTTGTCACCGTTTATTCCCAGGATGCTTTCCATATCCATCTTTTTAACATAGCCTATCATTGAAAAGTGGGTTTGACTTGTCAAACAGTTGAGGATTTTATTTTTGTACTTTGACGATTAACTTCTCTGCAATATCATCTGCCATTTTAAATGCATCGAGTCTGATTGGTTGTCAGTGTTTCATCGTTGGACAGCTGGAAAATATCGTTCTGACAGCTGGATTCCAAAAAAACGTTCCTCATATTTGTATCGTTATAGCTGTGGTGTGAACTCTGTTATTCTTTAATATGGAGAACGATTTTTAGATATATTATAGTCATCTTATAGTTATCGTGCTTGGTGTGAACGGGCTGTTAGGCTACGTTCACACTGCAGGCTGAAACGACCTAATTCCGATTTTTTTGCCCCTATGCGACCTGTATCTGATCTTTTCATGACAGTCTGAACGACACAGATCCGATCTTTTCAAATGCGACCCAGGCCACTTGGGTATGTGGTCCAAATCCGATATATATCCGACATCTTTCGACATGCGCACGTCAACCTGTAACGCGCCAGGTCACACTCCATATCCGACACGTTTCTGCACTGTTATGGGCCGCCGCAGACGTGTCTCTTCCCGTGACAGAGTTGATCGAAGGCGCTCACAAACATAATCGAAGGTGGATCTGGTCATTCGGAAGTTACTGATGAATTCTGTATCAGTGAAGCCACTCACATCAGTAGCTATCCCATCACTCCTGGCTGCGACTCGCACCCACACGTTTCTCTGTTTAATTTTCTTCTTAAAACGAGAAGATTGTAAGTGTGCTGGCTCTGTTGTGAAAATAACTTTAATATTGCTAAACGAGCTCCACTGTAAGACATCCATTTAGCTACTTCTGCAAACAACAAGTGACGTTGTTGACCGCTGAGTACTCTTCTGCGCATGCGGGTCACTTCTGGGTCATTTCACGTTCACACAGGAGATCACAAAAGGTCGCATTTAATTGGAAATGTGAACGGCCTTGCAAAAAAATCATATTAAAAAAAATCGGAATTGAGCATTAAGCCCTGCAGTGTGAACGTTGCCAAAAATACTGATCAGGTTATCACGTACAGTGAACCTGGAGAGAAACAACTTGTTCAACATATACAATTCCAAACTCTTCCACTTTCGAAGAAAAAGTCTAGCATTTCATCCTTAATAAAACCATAAAAGGGTATTGGCATTTTGAAACGATCTCACTTGGCAACAAGCAACAATATTCTCTTTGTATCAGCTCCAAACTCGAAATGCACACGTAATGTTTGTCTTTTTACTCATTTATCAAAACGTTGCCTGGCAAAGTGTGTCTCCTAAGCAATTGTTGACTATCACAGATGAGTAGTATCCCTCTCGCTTCCCTTGACTGAGAAAAGACTTTGAGCAAAAACACAATGAATGAAACACAAAAGTCGAAAGAGTTGCAGGGAAAGGTCTGGAGATATACTCCTACAGCAGATTATCGATCACATTCCCCTTCCCGGAAGCATCGAGACCGCACAAACCCCTTGCAGAAACTCAAGCCTCCGCCAACACAGAGATCTGTTCTTGGGGCAAAATAAATAGATCCCACCCCATCAGAGGCAGACTGCTGTGGTCTGCTTGCCAGCACAATTTGCTGTTTTATTGATCTGATGTATAGGTGCCTCAATTCCATTGGGCTCACAAACAAGACTCCGATGTTTCCAGCGACTCATGCTAAAGCACAGACTCATGAGAAGAAGAAACACGAGCCTTGAAAATAAATGAAGACTAGAGTTACGACAGATTTATAAAGCAAATTCTGGCCCAAAAGTCTGTGCACAAGTAAAAATGTGTTTATTTCACATTTTCATTATATTTTATATCGTTATTATTTTAATAATAATATGATTTAAGCGAAAAAGGGACAAAACAAATACTAAGCCAAATACTATTTAAAAATGTAAAAGAGCATTTTGTATGTTATTATTAATAATAATAATTTGATAATTATTAATAAGATAATTAACCTCTTTTTCTTATTAATATGATTTTTTTACATAGTATTTGGCATAAATGTCATGTAGCTGTCATGTAGATGTCTTCAGGCCAGGCCAACATGTGATGTGTGGGGCAGATTGGACAATGTATGCTTGAGTTACAACAGCTTACTGTTGCTAACATGTATTAGCATGTTTCTAGCATGTTTAGCACTCAATGGCATATTTTAGTATGTTGCTAGTAGGACATCACAGTGTTAAACACGTTTCTTTTGGCGCTATTACTATAATAGCTTGTTTTCATATGACGTCATGCCACTGCGTTGCCATGGCGTGAAATACAAATGGAGGGCAGGAAGTGATTTGCTGTATTTAGAAAGCACTATAACAAGCTCAAAATGCCTGTGTTTTGAGTCATTTGTGGTTACTTGAATCGATCCAAACACAACAAGGAGTTTCTGTCGTGTACCAAAAGTTGTTGTTCATAAGGGGGGAAAATGCAACTCTGAAAAACGGCTTGCAAACCTATGTCTGTGGTCGGGAGGAGCCTAATGGAATAATGCTTGTGTGTGTAATGTTATACAACTTAAGTGACTGTTTGTGTATTTTTTTTACCTTTAATTTAGCCAATTTCTAGCTTAAGGAAATGTTGTCCACTACATGCCAAAAGCCCTTTCTAGCAAAAACAACAACGATATTGGTTTCATCTTTGTATATTTTAACCAGGCTAAGGTCTTCTCTTCGGTGCATGTTGGTAAGTGAGGGTATTTGTGTGAGTAAATATGCAAGTGGGTAATGTTTGATGAGCCGTAGTCTCTCTTGTCATAGGGCGTCTCATTCTCTCATCCTAATTGGAGTCTCCATACAAACACAAACTCCCATTGGTGCAACCTGAATGCCCCAACACAGCATCACATACTCACACCCACGCACACACAAAGGCATGAGCAGCTCGTTTTGTGTGATGAAAGTCACATATAGCATCTCTGCAGCCAATTAAATGTGTTTTCAAAACTTGTCAGATTGGTTTCCCTCTCCCCTTCCTCCCTAGTGTACAAGTCTTTAAACATCAATGGGAATGTGTCACAACCAATGGCGGGTCGGCTTCTAAAGAGACATGAAGGGTTGACGCACACACACAAACGCACCTTACATTGTAAATATACACACTCAGTCATATCCTATATGTGGCTAATGCATTTCAAACAAGTGACCTAACCTCTCTCCCACATGCTTCCTGTATCACAACTCATATGCACACAGATATACACATAAATAATCTCACTCCCACACGCATATAAACACACTCCATTACTAAGATGTGCTAGTCTTCTGGAGCTCCCTGGTAAAAGGATACTTCCCAGCATGCTCCACCGCCACCCTGTAGTCAGTGTAGCTGTTGCAGGGATGGAAGTTGAAAACAAACAACAGGTTTGCGCGTTCAAATACGATCACCTTATCAGCTTGATTCAAAGTCGTGACTGCCGCCTGATAGAAGCAAAAACAAGAGATGATTTTATTGCTCAGATGTTGGTCCTAGATAATAAGATCTCAGATATTTTATTTCTATTTTTCTTTTTCCTGATACATATATTTGACATAAACTGTGAACCCAGCGTAGGAAAGGTTTTTATACCGTTTACTAAGAGCCGTCACAAAGGCTGTGCGAACTGTGCAACCGCACAGGGCCTCGCTCCACTAGGGGGCCTCGCAATCCAGCCGGGTCCCCCCCCAAAAAATGTTTGATTGGTTGATTTTTTGACCTGTTCATTTGATCAGGTGGAAAGCACTAATTGCTAATGGGGATGTTTTCAGAGCAGGTAACAGGCTGTCTTCAGAACACCCCCTTAGTTTTCACTTTATGGATTAGCCCAACCCACTAGAGACAGATTAAAGAAAGTACTAAGGTCTGGTCTGGTGGTTTGCTGAATATCAATTTAATGAGCATTTAATTTATCGTAGTCCTCCTTTACCATGTCAAAGACAACGGTAGTGTGGAAGAATTTTATGAAAATAGACAACAGAAAAAGAGTCGAATGCAAAGTTTGCAAGCAACAGTTTGCATATCGCTGGTTGACTACAAACATGGTATTTTACTGAAAAACTAAAGCTAAAGCCTAGTTCACACTACATGATTTTAATCCAGATTTAAGCCCGATTTGCAAATCGTTGAATCGCCAACAGGTCAGGGTGTTATCGCGTGCAAACCGCGGGGATTAGCGGGCGATTAGCGGGCGATGAACGTTCGCCAGTCTGTTACGAAAGAGCCAACAACGCATCAAAAACGCTCGCAGACGCATCATCGAGCCCAGAAAATATCTAGTATGCTAGATATCCAGAGCGGTCGCGGGTCTCCTCGGTGATGTCATGAGCTACAGCCAATCGACGGTATTGCACAATTAATAAAAAAAAAAAAAAGTTAATGATCTCCATACAGGTGATTATCCGCTTATCATTATTTAATCTATCCACAAACTAAATGTACACTCTATTCAACAGATTTCAATGTAACACCTTTTAAACATTTAAAAGGAAATATGCGAGGACTTGCACAGAGCGGCTGAAATGATAGTGTCTATCAGTATTATAACATATGACACAAACAGTTGTCTAAATTATGTTGGATATTCCACAACATTGTGCTCATATCACTGGTTGACACCGTATTAATTTCGGAAATCATAAGCTATATTGCGCAGGTGCACGTGATGCAACGCAGTCAGAGCTGCCTAAGTGTGTCATTTCAGTGCCAAATAATTAGGTCAAAAACGATTTAATATACTGCAAATAGTCTAATATTTTTTATATTTATTTATAATTAATTTAAGCGGACAAGGCTGACAAGGCTCGCATTTCAAGCATCCACACAGGGCCTTGCACCCCACCTACGACGGCACTGACAGAGGAAATCTTATTTCAACAGTCTTTAGAACAAGGGGTGTGTGTGTGAAATGGGCTTCCTGCTATTGAAAGCCATGCCTGGTTGGTTGTATTATGCAATTTCATTATCATATGGGCCATGCATTTCATATCCCATTTAATATGGCAGATAAATAGCTCCCCACAGTTTAACAGATGGCAAGGACAGATCCAGCAAGGAGATTTACACTGGGTTTCTTCTGTAGGTTAAAACCAGTGTGAGGCATGCACTTTTTGCACAATGTGTGTATGTGCATCTCACCTGATCGGCAGGCAGCCAGCCGTATTTGTCTTCTGTGAGATTCATGTCACGGTCAAAAGCGTACAGTTGTCGGTATCGCAGATGCTCAATGTCCACAAGGTTGAACTGGCGACGGGCATAATAGTAGCTCTCGTTGTTTCCTTTCTGGGAAAATTCAGCCATTCCGGATGGCCGAACTCGGAACCTAGAGAAAGAAAAGTTTGAAAAATGAATATTGTTGAAAAATGAAGTTGGTGAAAGCTTGTATCACAAACAAGAAAACATGTCCCAGAGCATTTTAAGGTAATTTAGCGTGATATTAGATCTTACTTCCTCTACAGGCCAATTTCACATGAGATTTTCTTACACATGCTCTGTTTTTAACTAAATAAGATTTATTTTTAAATGCCTCTCCATGAACAGGTAGAAAATCAGCCAGGAAAATTCCAATTGTTAACCTTGTTTATGTCAAGGATTTTTCTTTTGTTGTTGTTGATACATCAAATAACTGTCACAGTTATTCTCTGTTTAGTTGCATTTTCATGAACTTTTAGTTAGTTTGTCTCCAGTTTCTTGTTTGCTTTTTTTATACTTTCCAGCCACAACCATCAGATACCATGGATATTCATATTTCACAGGTAGTTCTTTAAATTCATTACCATGTGTATTTATATGCTTTGTTTTCACTGAGAAGAGTGTGAACACTGATCTGGCTTGCGTTTCCACTGCCAACAGTACCCTTACTGGTATATGTTGAAAAATAGCGATCGATGTAATGCCCGCACGAGAAGAAAGCCTCACGGTAAACAATAATGGAGGACATCCAGCAGATCCTGTTCTTGCTTCTCGGCATGTGGCTGTTTGACCCCAATTACACCTGGTATTAAAATGCGATCTGTATCCAGATAAGTTATCCGGATAATAAAAAAACGCATGTTAATGCAAGGTGTAAATGCGTTGGTGATTCGGATCTGCCTGACCACATCTGGAGGTAGTCTGGCTTGCATTGTGTTCGTATCTTTACTAGGTGTAAAGGCAATCTGGTTGTTGAAACCACATATGTATATTTTACTCCTCCCAAAAATGCTAAAAAACAAAAGAGTGAGAGCGTGCATTGGCTATATGTCATGTTATAGTCAGATATGACGGCGCTACTGCGAACACGCATCACCGCAGCTGAGCAGCTGAGCGTCTATTCATCAAGCCAACGTGCAAACATCGCAAAAAAAGTGAAAGTAAGTCACAGACGCTTAATATATATAATATCTTAATATATATAAAAATATAGTTCATGTCTTAGAGGTTTATGCAACCGGCCCCAGCAGGCCTATATTATGTAAAAAAGAAAGACTATCAATAACAAAAAAGGACATTGAGACATTAAAGGATGCATGGCAGGAAGAAATAAAAAGGGGGAGAGGAAAGAAAGAGAGAGAGAGAATATCAGAGCGATCAAATCCCTCAGCTTCCACTTGAACTTTACTTAACGTGCACAGGGACCTTCTGTGGCAAATAATTCTGATAGAGTCATATCATGTGTCAACTGGAGAGAGACGGATCATAGGCTAGCAGTGCAGAAAGTGGCAAACGCTCGCACAAAGAACCGTGACAGCTCAGACTCCATAATTAAACGAAGAAGTGAAGATGACGAGACACTTTGTCTCTCTTACGGCCCCTGTCACCTCCTTGTCATGAGCCTTATCGTGCCGCCCCATGCACTGAATACAGACACAACGATAAGAGACGTCCGCTGTCTCCCCTGCACATATATTAAGATAATCTTGAATTATTCACTGCTCACTGTACCCCTGGAAGTTAAAGCTTTGAAAAGGGCATTAAGCAAACAGATCCAATGTTTGTCAGTGGAATGGATACCCCGAGTGAAAGTTTAGCCTGAGTAAATTCCGCTGGCCATGTGTGAAGTTTCTATAGATTCACTGTCTGTGCAAAATTCTGCAGTGGTATGCATGAGGTTTGTGGAGAGATATATGAAGCTCACTTCAAGCCACTGGTTGACTGACAGGTAAAAGGTGTCAGACCGTATCTTTCGAAGGTTAGATCAATATGGGAGCAAATAACATGGCAACATACAAGGGAGATGGATTTCTTCAAGGCCAGAAGGACTGCTGCTGTCGAGGTGCAGGTTGAAAGCTAAAAAAAAAAATCATACAGCTGCCAGCAAATGCTACAATCCAGAGATTGAAAAAGTTACAGAAGCACAAGTAGAATTTTACATTTTCTGAAGAAAATGCCCTTGCAAAACCATGCAACAGCCAGGATATTGATACTGAAAGGTGTTCTTTTGAGTAGTTTTGCTAAGTGTGTTGCTCAGGGGTGTGAACCTACACTGGTTTCATGGTTCGGTTTGATTACAATTATCATGTCATTCGAATCAGTTCAATTTGATATCACAACGCATTGACAATGCATTGCATCCTCAATTTTCAATTTTACTTTATCCCCTGAATATTTTTTTGTGCGTGACATGTATTTACATACAGCGTGTGTCTTCTCCAGGTCTGTGCTTACCAGGTTGTTCATTAAAGCCGAAATGTGCTGTCTGCTTTTAAAGTAGTTGAAGCTAGTGCCTGCACCCATGGGAACGTCCCCACTGCAACAAAGTCTGGCACAGGACTAGTTTTGATGTCCAAGTGCCGATGCACTCGTGTGTGTGCTGGTTTCGGGAGAATAAAATTGATTTGCTGGGGACTCGCGCAAAAATAAATATCTATGAATTAAACATCTAAAAAAGCGTAATTTGCGGGTGGGACGGGTGGGATTTGTCCCACACCACATCTTTGCCGGGGTCGATATCTGTCCCCACCACTTTTGAAACATCTTGCGGCACAGATGTAACTAATAACAAATAAACAAAGCATCTCAGTTAACTAACAGAGCATTCATTTAGTGACTGTGGCTCGTGCACACAGACATGCTTTAATCCTAGTGGAGACTCTCTATTTGTTTGGTGAAATCACAAAGAAAATGCACACAAACGTGTCCCTGCTCGATATACAACTGACAAACATATACACTGATAAACATAATCAGCTTTAATGAGAAAAAAACAAAAACAACAACAACAACAAAAAAACTATACGAGTGCGGATTAGAACTAGGGTTGAGTATCGGGGAATCGAGTATCCACTTGGAACCGGGACTAACTTTTCATTTTTCCCGGAATCGTTCAAAAGTTAAAAATTCGATTCCTAGTTTCGATATTCACAGTCCGCCGATCCGGAAGAAGAAACCGCTGAACAACACCAACGAAGAAGCGTCTACCGGAGTGTTGCAGAACACAGTCAACATGAGCGAGTCGAACATGAGTAGCTGACGTCGGCGGTCCAAAGTGTGGCTTCACTTTTTCTAAAAATAACGAAATCTCGGCAAAATGCTAAATTTGTGACAAAAGGAGTATTTGTGACAGAAGGAGTATTTCCTTCAGAAAGACCGTTGGTTAGCAAGGTTAGCTAAACTTTTTTTGACCCTGCCTCTTAAAAGAATTCGGAATCGAGAATCGCTAGGAACCGGAATCGAAAACAAGGAATCGGAATCAGAATCGTTCAAATTCAAATCGATACCCAACCTGTAATTAGAACCCAGAACCTCTGACATGCTTGGCAAAAGTTCTGCCACTGGACCATTATTATTGAACCAATCCGAATTCCGTCTCGTTGGCATCGTGGAGAAATGATTAATTTCAACACCCTTACTGTGCGTTCACACCACCAGTAGCGAGCGGTGAGGAGAGTTGAAAGCTCAGGTCAACTTTATGGTAGTAAGCAATGACGTGGTTCAGCGGCAAACCGGCAGCAACCAATCGGAATGTAGAAGTGCTCCGTTTGAGTGAATTCCAGAGAATGCAGCCCTGGTAAACTTTGGTTCTGACCACATTAGTTCCCAAGCAAAACAGAGGAGGTTGATCATTTGAATTTGACGAAGAAGGCGCGCAACAATAGGCAAGATTTTCGTGCTAGAACACTTTTTTCAGTGGGAATACAAATTATAAAAGCACTTAACCATGAGTACAAAAGCCACATCACACAAATGGCTTTTAATTTGTTTATTTCATTAGCAAACATGGCACTATGTCTTTCAATCAATCAATTTTCTGCAAAAATAACAATCGAGCACGCTTATTTGCTTGGGAGCCCCTATAAATACAGTTTTAAAAAGACTACGAATTCGATCTATGTCAGAGCATCAGAGTGTCAATGAATCTTTCCACAACATCACTGGCAGGGGGCGGTGAGAGCGAATTTTACGAATCTCTCGGTGTGAACATACGGTTAGTGAAGAAACAGTTCTTATTATTAAGTTGACATTATCAATGTTAAAAAATCTGCTTAATATTTTTTGTGGATAGTGTTTTTTAAGGTTCATTTGATGAATAGAATTTTTTAAACAGAATTTAGAGATTTTTATGATAGATACGTTTTTTTTGGTTAACATGTTTTCAGCTACTGTTGATCAAATTAATGCATCCTTTGCTGATTAAGAAAATTCAATTCTTTAAAAAAGTCTCTTGGCTGTTTAGTGGAAAATCGATAAGAATCGACCACCATTGAGAAAAGAAACAACATACTTCTCCTTAAAAATTCACACAACTTCAGGTATCATTCATGTCATTAGCTCAAATGGTGCAAAAAGTCCAAGTCCATATCCTGCAAGAATGAGCAGCAGAAATAGTGTTACCACTAAATATGCTAATTTGATCACTTTACAAAATGCTGATACATACAAGTCATCACATTTTGCATTCATTTAATAAGAGCCACAAGAGTGCATTAAGACAACAAAACAGCAAGATCAAAAACATCAGGCCATGACCATGCGGATTCCCCACTGAGACCTTCTGAATAGGACGGAGTCAGATTTGTCAATTAAAGTAAGCATACCATTTTCATTTTTTGATTAGGCAGTCTGGCCTTAAATAACCACACAAAAAGCGTGTACGCACACACACACATACTCTTCCCTTTTAAGATTCCACTAAGCCAATAATCTGATCTGACGTGTAGTGATGTTTGAAGTCAAGTTTCTCTTTGGTTACTATAGCGTGAGGCCAAAGATCCTGGTGAGCTGCAATGGGATTTAAATAGTTTGCATGAAAAGCCCTCCAAATGAACCCATAAATAAGAAATGGACTTCTTTTTAGCTCTCCATCTCTTTCATGTGTAACAAGCTGCAAGGTGGAGATTAGATGGTCTTTGAGTTCAGTGTCAATTTGAAGTCAAAGAGAGAAGCTCTTGCCTTTACTGTTAAAGATAATGTGACTTGTATGCTGCCCCAGCAGAGCCAGGACTAAAAGATGAGACTCAATCTGGATTATGGTCTGAGAATAAATCAAACAAACAAACACATGGACATGTAGAGCTCAAACAATGTGTTTATTTTTCAATCCATGTAAGGTGAGGAATATCTTATGTACTGTATGTGATAAATAAAGTGTGACTTCATGAGAAAGTGCATTTTCAGCTAGCTATAATTAACCTAATAAAACTCTACCTGTTTGAATTACCTCTCTAAACAACATGTAATTAATTGTACGCTTCTAACTTCCTTCACACATCTAATTGGCTCTGCAGGATACTATGATCAGTCAAGTGTATCTGGAAACCAAATTCAGTTCAATATAAAAAGCACTTAAATTAAATTTATTTATTCCCCTTCCCCCCTAAAAGTGTGAGTCACACCAATTTCTAACTCCGGGTTGTTGTTGCTGTTTTTTTCTCCAAATGTTAATGCCTTACAGGGGTTGTTTACAATTGATGTTCTTTCATTGCATCATCACGATATTTTTTTTTGTCAAAAATAGTTTAGTTTGTGATACTTCAAACTTCAAAGAGTTCACCCAGGGTCCCTTCTTCTGTTTTTATGGCAATTTTATCATCCACCAAGTAACCATCTTAAGTCCAGTCACTTATGCCCTGAGTTAAGACTGCATGATTTTAGCCACGATTTTGGCTCGCCGACAGGTTTTGAGAAATCGCCGACAAATGCCCGAAATCACAGGCAAATCGGCGCTCGTCACGCGAGTGACAATCACGCAGTGTGAATGAGCAAAGACGCGAACTGAGAGAATCACAGATGAGTCGCCGACGCCCGTGAGATATTTGGCATGCTAAATATCTGGACCTGTCGGCGATTCAAAATCCTGCTGTGTGAAAAGTGTTTTGACTGAAAACTACATCGGCGATCACCGGCAGCCAGTGAGAGAGCAAGATACAGAGCAGCAGGGAGTTCGGGGAGGAGTTATAGATCACATATCAACATGATATGGCATTGTTTCAGAAAAAAAGCTTCTTCTCGGTCTATTTGGACACAATAAATGGAAGAAAAATTAGTAGAAATTTGGCAGGAGCACTCGTGTCTGTTTGACGTTTCACCTGAGCTGTACCACAACCGGGTCGAAAAAAAAGTCTCACGTGAGAACTCCGGTCTTGCACGTGTGGTGTTGCGTTGTTTCCTTTTCACATCTCAAGTGTGTTTGTTGTCAAACTACGTTTGTCGACGCAGCGTGCTGAAGATGTCGCGCGATTTTTCCTATTGTTAAGTCATGCAGTGTGAAACCTTCTGTCGCCGACGAATCGTCCAGTGTGACTGTGAACACAGCAGTGACTGAAGGCTGGCCAAGATAGCCATGCAGTGTGAAAAAAGAACAGCGACCCGACTACTTCTGAAAATCGTGCAGTCTGAACTTGGCATTACTGTATGCCTGGTTCAGATTACACGATTTTTTTTGTCTGTTACGATAGTCACTGTGTCAGATTACGCTGATTTTGACTCCTGAAATCTTGTCTGTGTCGTGGACAAGAGCACGTCAGACTACACGTTGCTCCCTGACCAGTCATCGCATGCCGTCTTTAACGGCGTGTGATGTCATCGAGAAGGCGAAAACTAGTAGCGAGTGACTTCCGGAAACGAACGTAAACAAACAATGGATGAAGCGGTGAGTGTTGTATTGGCTGTCCTGTGTTCAGAAAAAAGTAAAAAAAGAAAGAAAACCCGACAATGGACACGTTCCTGGATTGCTCGAAGAGGACAGTATGGGCTGTCAATCCTCCAAAGAGAACTTGAGGTAAAATATTGTTTTCTTATATATTTTTACTTTTAGTTTTAACGTTAGCACCATCGTCTCTCTTCGTTTCGCCATTTTTGAAAGTTGTGTACGGAAAAGCTTCTGTGCTCCTATTGGTCAACCTCATACATGTGACGGAACCGTCTGTGGACGACCGTTAAAAAAATTAAACATGCTAGTCTTTTTGTCGTGAAGCATGCGCACGACGTAGGTTGTCGCCCACTATGACACACTATACGATGAGACATCTAATCTGCGTCCGACGCCCGTTGTCGTTTATGAAATCTCCACGACACCCTATGTCAAATGGATCGTGCCAAAATCGGGGCTAAATTCTTGTCATCTGAACCAGGCATTAGACAAGTCATAGCACACTCACTTAAATCCGTAAGTATAAGCAAGCATCAGTTCTGGCAGGTCACGTTAGTCAAGCTCGCGATCCATGTCTACCTATAGAGGAATACGACGCTATCACTGTGCACATATAAAAGCTCCTTCAGTATTATTAGCAGCTATCGCGTATTTTTAGGAGCTAATTACCTCTCCTCCATCCCCAGCTCTCTCCTTCGCCCAGTCAGAATTTGGCATTCTGACTCCCTTTGAATAAGAATAAATTCTCAAATTACATTGTACTTTAAATCTTTGAACTAATGATATCTGCAATACAATCTTGTTGGTTCTGTTCTGTTTACCCTAAGGGGGTTATTGCTGCCCCCACCCCCGCTCTTTTCCATGCCAGGGTGCATGAATGCGCAGGAAGTTATTGTCCAAAACCATACGGAACCATGACTGCCAATCCAAACTGTATGCTAATTGTCAATTGTATTCCGACGATAGTTGTCCTGACAGAAATGGCATTTGCCTTGGCAAGTATTACTGAATATGCTAATTTTATACCTTTATCCAAAAAATATGCTTATACATACAAAAAGTTACTTTTTGCATTATGTTTGTGATAGTCACAAGAGGGCATTCAAACAACAAAACAACAAGATCAAGACTCTTTTGCATTACAAAGGCTACGACCTTGTGAAAGAATGCTGAGTAAGACCTCTTCCAACATAACACTCCAAACTTCGTTCTTAACAACCTGGAGCCAACTTTAGCTAGCTGCTTTTTAAATATACAGTCTGTGTGTCTGGCTGCTTTTGTTTAGTGTGCAATTTGCTTGCCGTCTGCCTCTTCCTGTCTTAATTAGGTTGAATAGGAGTCTGTCTAATAGGAGGAACTTCTTTTCTATTCCAGTAGGAGCACACTTACTTCAGACACAAATCAAATAATACACACACAGTGGCCATAAAATGTATTTGGATCCTTAAAATGCACCCTTAAAATGCACATATGGCATTGCAGTAAATAACAAAATATCACATAAAGTGGCATTTATTTTAAGGAAGGACTGCAAAGCACACTTTTCAAGCCAAATATTTCACAAAAACATGTTTGTTTGGACACTTTCTGGTCAATAATTAATGTCCACTTTCATGTTGAGCTTAAAGTTCATCATGAGTAATGCAAATTGTATTTCACGTTTAGTCACAGAAATAAGCACCTAAATTGGGTTTTCCACAAGGTTTTTCATCAAATGAAACTATGTTCTGAACTACAAAAGTTTGTGCTAGTGAACCAGCAGGAACAGTACTTTGTTGGAATGTTTGTAAAACTAAAAGGACAACTGCAAGATCAGTCAAATTAACAAGTGATATCCGAAACAAACAGAAGGCGGGAAAGCACGTTATGTTCCCCGCTTCTGAGTTCTCAAACTACCCTGTTCCATTGGAAAAGACTGAGTAGGCACTTGAAACAGTGAGTAAATAAATTAATAAATGATGCAGGCCCACGCTTCCCGCCCACAAATGAAACTCTTTCACTGTGCGAAGAAAATGGCACCCCTTTCAAATTCAATTAAAGCCTCTTCAGGCATTTTGTCCTTCCTGTGTGCTTCTCAGGACTTGTCTGGCAGCCTCCGCGCTGTGAGCTAATCTTCTCTGATCTCCTGCTGAAATTTCTATTAATCAGGACTGGTGTTTTCCTGCTTCAACTTCCACATACACCAGTGACAGGATGACTCGGTCTTGCTTTTATTTAACCTTCTTTTAACTTGAAACTCTCTTTTTTCCCTTCTTATTTCTTCCAAGCTAACCTTGGATGTGCGCAAATAGCGGATTTAAATTGGTGGATTATTTGCTCTGCAGGCATGTTGGGAAAAAAAGAGTTGTTGAGAGAAAAATATTGTAGTGTTATTGTCCTTCAGAAAACATACTTTATCAGAGAGATCACCAGGGGTCTGCATTTATAAAGCATGCATGCGTACAAAACGGGGCTGGAAGACGTGCGTACGCCAGTTTCCACACAAAGTTTGTGATCTATAAAAACAAACTTGATGGGAGAATGTGCGCACCTTTAAGCAAACTTTGAGCCGTTTGTCTGGAGACAAAAGGGAATTAGAGACACCGATGGTGAGCTGTAGTTAAATGTCTTTTTGGTCACTTTTAGACCGAAAATCAAAAGAAAATTATAGTCTATCTATAGGCTACAAAAAGAAAATAGCCTACAAATAAAATTTCACTCACCAAGCCAATATCCATCCCTTCTTAAAGGGGACATATCATGGAAAATCCACTTTTTAGCCCTTAAATGCATTTTGTTGTAGATTTGGAGTGTTTATAAGTACAGAAAAGATGAAATTATTCTCTTTAGGTGCTTCGTTTATATCTTTATATTCTGTTTTGGTCATATTTTTCAACCTGTTCAGATTTTTCTGTTGTCTATGATGTTTTTTGAGCAAGTACGTCACCATATTTGCAGTGGAACTGACAAATAAGGACATCGACTACCGGTTCAACACTGCGAGCAATCCGCCATTATTATTTCTCGCTCCGATTTTGTAGTCCAAGCTCAATGATGCAGAAGTTACGAGAGGGCTAGTCAAAATGTTCGGTTGTTGGATGTAGTGACCTGAAGCACTTCAAGGATCCCCACTTCAACAACCTCCGCCAGTATACAGAAGGGTTTGCCGATCGGATAAATTCCTTCTATCATTTAGCTGCTGTGTTTCCTGATGCTTTCTAAATGTAAGTTATCGTATTATTATCAATACAGATTTTTAGTGGTAAGATCAGACCGCAGTCATTTATCTTGTCAGTGTGCTTGTTTTAACAAGAGAAATAGTCGACTTTCACTAATAATAACACAACATAGTTAACTTACATAACGTTACCTGCCTCCATATGAAGACGGTTCGTCGTAGTCATCTTTTTCAAATCTCTCCCAGGCTCGAATATGTAAGGCTTGATGGGACAAGTCTTCCGTTGTTGACATTTTGTTAACGTGTGAATAAAAATGTTCTTTGAAGCTAAAGTAATCTATATCTCTTATCAAACTACAATAATGGCCAAACGCAGAGAGTTGAGCTCACCGTAAACTCAGCGACCTGGAGAGCAGCGGATTGAAGCGGTCAGCCTTTTTATTTAAAGGGCGGCATTGAAACTTTGTCACAGAAACACATCAAAAGGGGTAGAAAAATATGACCAAAACAGAATATAAAGATATAAACGAAGCACCTAAAGAGAATAATTTCATCTTTTCTGTACTTATAAACACTCCAAATCTACAACAAAATGCATTTAAGGGCTAAAAATGTGGATTTTCCATGATATGTCCCCTTTAAGAAGGGATGGATATTGGCTTGGTGAGTGAAATTTTATTTGTAGGCTATTTTCTTTTTGTAGCCTATAGATAGACTATAATTTTCTTTTGATTTTCGGTCTAAAAGTGACCAAAAAGACATTTAACTACAGCTCACCATCGGTGTCTCTAATTCCCTTTTGTCTCCAGACAAACGGCTCAAAGTTTGCTTAAAGGTGCGCACATTCTCCCATCAAGTTTGTTTTTATAGATCACAAACTTTGTGTGGAACTGGCGTACGTACGTTTCCAGCCCCGTTTTGTACGCATGCATGCCTTACAATGAGACCCCTGGTGATCTCTCTGATAAAGTATGTTTTCTGAAGGACAATAACACTACAATATTTTATTCTCAAACAACTTTTTTTCCCAACATGCCTGCAGAGCAAATAATCCACCAATTTAAATCCGCTATCTGCGCACATCCAAGGTTAGCTTGGAAGAAATAAGAAGGGAAAAAAGAGAGTTTTAAGTTAAAAGAAGGTTAAATAAAAGCAAGACCGAGTCATCCTGTCACTGGTGTATGTGGAAGTTGAAGCAGGAAAACACCAGTCCTGATTAATAGAAATTTCAGCAGGAGATCAGAGAAGTATTAGCTTGACAGCGCGGAGGCTGCCAGACAAGTCCTGAGAAGCACACAGGAAGGACAAAATGCCTGAAGAGGCTTTAATTGAATTTGAAAGGGGTGCCATTTTCTTCGCACAGTGAAAGAGTTTCATTTGTGGGCGGGAAGCGTGGGCCTGCATCATTTATTAATTTATTTACTCACTGTTTCAAGTGCCTACTCAGTCTTTTCCAATGGAACAGGGTAGTTTGAGAACTCAGAAGCGGGGAACATAACGTGCTTTCCCGTCTTCTGTTTGTTTCGGATATCAGCTTGTTAATTTGACTGATCTTGCAGTTGTCCTTTTAGTTTTACAAACATTCCAACAAAGTACTGTTCCTGCTGGTTCACTAGCACAAACTTTTGTAGTTAGAACATAGTTTCATTTGATGAAAAACCTTGTGGAAAACCCAATTTAGGTGCTTATTTCTGTGACTAAACGTGAATACAATTTGCATTACTCATGATGAACTTTAAGCTCAACATGAAGTGGACATTAATTATTGACCAGAAAGTGTCCAAACAAACATGTTTTTGTGAAATATTTGGCTTGAAAAGTGTGCTTTGCAGTCCTTCCTTAAAATAAATGCCACTTTATGTGATATTTTGTTATTTACTGCAATGCCATATGTGCATTTTAAGGGTGCATTTTAAGGATCCAAATACATTTTCATGGCCACTGTGTGTGTATTATTTGATTTGTGTTGAAGTAAGTGTGCTCCTACTGGAATAGAAAAGAAGTTCCTACCTATTACGACAGACTCCTATTCAACCTAATTAAGACAGGAAGAGGCAGACGGCAAGCAAATTGCACACTAAACAAAAGCAGCCAGACACACAGACTGTATATTTAAAAAGCAGCTAGCTAAAGTTGGCTCCAGGTTGTTAAGAACAGAAGTTTGGAGTGTTATGTTGGAAGAGGTCTTACTTCAGCATTCTTTCACAAGGTCGTAGCCTTTGTAATGCAAAAGAGTCTTGATCTTGTTGTTTTGTTGTTTGAATGCCCCTCTTGTGACTATCACAAACATAATGCAAAAAGTAACTTTTTGTATGTATAAGCATATTTTTGGATAAAGGTATAAAATTAGCATATTCAGTAATACTTGCCAAGGCAAATGCCATTTCTGTCAGGACAACTATCGTCGGAATACAATTGACAATTAGCATACAGTTTGGATTGGCAGTTATGGTTCCGTATGGTTTTGGACAATAACTTCCTGCGCATTCATGCACCCTGGCATGGAAAAGGCGGGGGTGGGGGCAGCAATAACCCCCCTTAGGGTAAACAGAACAGAACCAACAAGATTGTATTGCAGATATCATTAGTTCAAAGATTTAAAGTACAATGTAATTTGAGAATTTATTCTTATTCAAAGGGAGTCAGAATGCCAAATTCTGACTGGGCGAAGGAGAGACTGGGGATGGAGAGAGGGTAATTAGCTCCTAAAAATACGCGATAGCTGCTAATAATACTGAAGGAGCTTTTATATGTATACAGTGATAGGCGTCGTATTCCTCTATAGGTAGACATGGATCGCGAGCTTGACTAACGTGACCTGCCAGAACTGATGCTTGCTTATACTTACGGATTTAAGTGAGTGTGCTATGACTTGTCTAATGCCTGGTTCAGATTGACAAGCAATTTAGCCCGATTTTGGCACGATCCATTCCGACGTAGGGTGTCGTGGGATTACATAAACGACAACGGGCGTCGGACAGAAGATTCGATCATATCATAGTGTGTCAGTGGGCGACGACTACATGCGTCTGCGATGTCTATCACGACAAAAAGACTAGCATGTTTAATTTTTTTAACGGTCGTCACGACGGTTCTGTCACATGTATGAGGTTGACCAATAGGAGCACAGAAGCTTTTCCGTACACAACTTTCAAAAATGGCGAAACAAAAGAGAGACGATGGTGCTAACGTTAAAACTAAAAGTAAAAATATATAAGAAAACAATATTTTACCTCAAGTTCTCTTTGGAGGATTGACAGCCCATACTGTCCTCTTCGAGCAATCCAGGAACGTGTCCATTGTCGGGTTTTCTTTCTTTTTTTACTTTTTTCTGAACACAGGACAGCCAATACAACACTCACCGCTTCATCCATTGTTTGTTTACGTTCGTTTCCGGAAGTCACTCGCTACTAGTTTCGCCTTCTCGATGACATCACACGCGCGCTGTTAAAGACGGCATGCGATGACTGGTCAGGAAGCAACGTGTAGTCTGACGTGTCTTGCCACGACACGACAAGATTTTAGGAGTCAAAATCAGCGTAATCTGACACTGTGACTATCGTAACAGACAAAAAAATCGTGTAATCTGAACCAGGCATACAGTAATGCCAAGTTCAGACTGCACGATTTTAGAAGTCGTTCGAGGATCACTGTTCTTTTTTCACACTGCATGACTATCTTGGCCAGCACTTCAGTCACTGCTGTGTTCACGTCACACTGGACGATTGGTGCGGACGACAGAAGGTTTCACACTGCATGACTTAGCAATAGGAAAAATCGCCGACACTCTGCTAACACGCTGCGTGCAAACTAGTTTCACAAACAAACACACGTGAGATGTGAAAAGGAAACAACGCAACATGCACACGTGCAAGACCGGAGTTCTCACGTGAGACTTTTTTTTTCGACCTGGTTGTGGTACAGCTCAGGTGAAACGTCAAACAGACACGAGTGCTCCTGCCAAATTTCTACTAATTTTTCTTCCATTTATTGTGTCCAAATAGACAGAGAAGAAGCTTTTTTCTGAAACAATGCCATATCATGTTGATATGTGATCTATAACTCCTCCCCGAACTCCCCGCTGCTCTGTATCTTGCTCTCTCACTGGCTGCCGGTGATCGCCGATGTAGTTTTCAGTCAAAACACTTTTCACACAGCAGGATTTTGAATCGCCGACAGGTCCAGATATTTAGCATGCCAAATATCTCACGGGCGTCGGCGACTCGTACGGTGATTCTCTCAGTTCGCGTCTTTGCTCATTCACACTGCGTGATTGTCACTCGCGTGAACGAGCGCCGATTTGCCTGTGATTTCGGGCATTTGTCGGCGATTTCTCAAAACCTGTCAGCGAGCCAAAATCGTGGCTAAAATCATGCAGTCTGAACTCGGCATAAGTGACTGGACTTAAGATGGTTTACTTGGTGGATGATAAAATTGCCATAAAAACAGAAGAAGGGACCCTGGGTGAACTCTTTTTTTGAAGTTTGAAGTATCACAAACTAAACTATTTTTGACAAAAAAAAATTTCCGTGATGATGCAATGAAAGAACATCAATTGTAAACAACCCCTGTAAGGCATTAACATTTGGAGAAAAAAAACAGCAACAACAACCCGGAGTTAGAAATTGGTGTGACTCACACTTTTTAGGGGGGAAGGGGAATAAATAAATTTAATTTAAGTGCTTTTTATATTGAACTGAATTTGGTTTCCAGATACACTTGACTGATCATAGTATCCTGCAGAGCCAATTAGATGTGTGAAGGAAGTTAGAAGCGTACAATTAATTACATGTTGTTTAGAGAGGTAATTCAAACAGGTAGAGTTTTATTAGGTTAATTATAGCTAGCTGAAAATGCACTTTCTCATGAAGTCACACTTATTTATCACATACAGTACATAAGATATTCCTCACCTTACATGGATTGAAAAATAAACACATTGTTTGAGCTCTACATGTCCATGTGTTTGTTTGTTTGATTTATTCTCAGACCATAATCCAGATTGAGTCTCATCTTTTAGTCCTGGCTCTGCTGGGGCAGCATACAAGTCACATTATCTTTAACAGTAAAGGCAAGAGCTTCTCTCTTTGACTTCAAATTGACACTGAACTCAAAGACCATCTAATCTCCACCTTGCAGCTTGTTACACATGAAAGAGATGGAGAGCTAAAAAGAAGTCCATTTCTTATTTATGGGTTCATTTGGAGGGCTTTTCATGCAAACTATTTAAATCCCATTGCAGCTCACCAGGATCTTTGGCCTCACGCTATAGTAACCAAAGAGAAACTTGACTTCAAACATCACTACACGTCAGATCAGATTATTGGCTTAGTGGAATCTTAAAAGGGAAGAGTATGTGTGTGTGTGCGTACACGCTTTTTGTGTGGTTATTTAAGGCCAGACTGCCTCTAATCAGGAAAAATGAAAATGGTATGCTTACTTTAATTGACAAATCTGACTCCGTCCTATTCAGAAGGTCTCAGTGGGGAATCCGCATGGTCATGGCCTGATGTTTTTGATCTTGCTGTTTTGTTGTCTTAATGCACTCTTGTGGCTCTTATTAAATGAATGCAAAATGTGATGACTTGTATGTATCAGCATTTTGTAAAGTGATCAAATTAGCATATTTAGTGGTAACACTATTTCTGCTGCTCATTCTTGCAGGATATGGACTTGGACTTTTTGCACCATTTGAGCTATTGACATGAATGATACCTGAAGTTGTGTGAATTTTTAAGAGAGAAGTATGTTGTTTCTTTTCTCAATGGTGGTCGATTCTTATCGGATTTTCCACTAAACAGCCAAGAGACTTTTTTTAAAGAATTGAATTTTCTTAATCAGCAAAGGATGCATTAATTTGATCAACAGTAGCTGAAAAGATGTTTACATTGTTAACACAAAAAAAACGTATCGATCATAAAAATCTCTAAATTCTGTTTAAAAAATTCTATTCATCAGATGAACCTTAAAAAAACACTATCCACAAAAAAATATTAAGCAGATTTTTTTACACATTGATAATGTCAACTTGATGATCAAGAACTGTTTCTTCACTAACCGTACGTTCGCACCGAGAGATTCAGTAAAATTCGCTCTCGCCGCCCCCTGCCAGTGACGGTGTGGAAAGATTCATGGACACTCTGATGCTCTGGCGTAGATCGAATGCGTAGTCTTTTTTAAAACTGTATTTAAAGGGGCCCAAGCAAACAAGCATATTGATGTTATTTTTGCAGAAAATTGATATGAAAGACATAGTGATGTTTGCTAATGAAATAAACAAATTAAAAGCCATTTGTGTTGTGGCTTGTTTCATGGTTAAGTGCTTTATATTTATTCCCACTAAAAAAAGTGTTCAGCACGAAAATCTTGCCTATTGTTGGCGCTCTTTCAAATTCAATGATCAATCTCTTTTTGCTTGGGAACAATGTGGTCGAACCAAAGTTTACAGGCTGTTCCTGAATTCCTCAAAGAGCACTTCTACATTCCGATTGGCTTGCCGAACGTCATTGCTTTCCATAAAGTTGACCTGACTTCAACTCTCCTCGGATTGGTTCAGTAATAATGGTCCAGTGGCAGAACTTTTTGCCAAGCATGTCAGAGGTTCTGGGTTCTAATTACAGGTTGGGTATACGATTTAGAATTTGAACGATTCTGATTCCGATTCCTTGTTTACGATTCCGGTTCCTAGCGATTCTCGATCCGATTCTTTTGACGAGGCAGGGTACAAAAAAGTTTAGCTAACCTTGCTAACCAACTGGTCTTTCTGAAGGAAATACTTCCTTCTGTCACAAATACTCCTTTTGTCACAGATTTAGCATTTTGCCGAGATTTCGATTATTTTTAGAAAAAGTGAAGTCCACACTTTGGACCGCCGACGTCAGCTACTCATGTTCGGACTGGCGCATGTTGACTACTGTTCTATGACACTCCGGTCAGACGCTTCTTCGTTGGTGTTGTTCAGCGGTTTCTTCTTCCGGTGGCGCGGACTGTGAATATCGAAACTAGGAATCGAATTTTTAACTTTTGAACGATTCCGGAAAAAACGGAAAGTTCAGTCCCGGTTCCAAGTGGATACTCGATTCCCCGATACCCCAACCCTAGTTCTAATCCGCACTCGTATAGTTTTTTTGTTGTTGTTGTTGTTTTTGTTTTTTTCTACACTAAAGCTGATTATGTTTATCAGTGTCGTGTGTTTGTCAGTTGTATATCAAGCAGGGACACGTTTATGTGCATTTTCTTTGTGATTTCACCAGAACAAATAGAAAGTCTCCACTAGGATTAAAGCGTGTCTGTGTGCGCGAGCCATAACACAGTCTCATCCCAATTCGTCATATAACTGACGTCTTGGGACGTCTTTATGACCATTCGTCAATATATGCCTTTTTAGGGCCCCCTTAAACGTCAGTAAATGACGATCCGGGTCGTCATCAACTTGACGCTTTACTTAACGTCAGTTAGGTTGACGGGGTTGGGTTTAGGGTTAGGTTTAGGTCTGGGTAGAGTTCAGATCCGATAACGTCATCTACTGACGTTAGAGGGGGCCCTAAAAAGGCATATATTGACGAATGGTCAAAAGACGTCCCAAAACGTCAGTTATATGACGGTGGATAAGACTGCGCTGCGAGCCACAGTCAGTAAATGAATGCTCTGTTCAGTTGCGCTGAGAATGCTTTGTTTACTTGTTCTTAGTTACAGTCTGTGCCGCAAGATGTTTCAAAAGTGGTGGGGACAGTATCTGGACCCCGGCAAAGATCGCGGTGGGGACAAATCCCACCCGTCCCACCCGCCAAATTGCGCTTTTTTTCTAGATGTTTAATTCATTGATATTTATTTTTTTGCGGAGTCCGCAGCAAATCAATTTTATTCTCCCGAAACCCAGCACACACACGATGCATCGCACTTGGACATCAAAACTAGTCCTGTGCCAGACTTTGTTGTGGATTCATGTGCAGGCACTAGCTTCAACTACTTAAAGCACAGCACATTTCGGCTTTAATGAACAACCTGGTAAGCACGACCTGGAGAAGACACACGCTGATGTAAATCATGTCACGCACAAAATATTCAGGATAAAGTAAAATTGAAAATTGAGGATGCAATGCATTGTCAATGCATTGTGATATCAAATTGAACTGATTCGATGACATGATAATTGTAATCAAACCGAACCATGAAACCAGTGTAGGCCTTCTGATCGACCCCTAGCAACACGCTTAGCAAAACTACTCAAAAGAACACCTTTCAGTATCAATATCCTGGCTGTTGCATGGTTTTGCAAGGGCATTTTCTTCAGGAAAATGTAAAATTCTACTTGTGCTTCTGTAAGCTTTTTCAATCTCTGGATTGTAGCATTTGCTGGCAGCTGTATGATTTTTTTTTTTAGCTTTCAACCTGCACCTCGACAGCAGCAGTCCTTCTGGCCTTGAAGAAAATCCAGCTCCCTTGTATGTTGCCATGTGTATTGCTCCCATATTGATCTAAGCCTTCGAAAGATACGGTCTGACACCTTTTACCTGTCAGTCAACCAGTGGCTTGAAGTGAGCTTCCATATATCTCTCCACAAACCTCATGCATACCACTGCAGAATTTTGCACAGACAGTGAATCTATAGAAACTTCACACATGGCCAGCGGAATTTACTCAGGCTAAACTTTCACTCGGGGTATCCATTCCACTGACAAACATTGGATCTGTTTGCTTAATGCCCTTTTCAAAGCTTTAACTTCCAGGGGTACAGTGAGCAGTGAATAATTCAAGATTATCTTAATATATGTGCAGGGGAGACAGCGGACGTCTCTTATCGTTGTGTCTGTATTCAGTGCATGGGGCGGCACGATGAGGCTCATGACGGAGGTGACAGGGGCCGTAAGAGAGACAAAGTGTCTCGTCATCTTCACTTTCTTCGTTTAATTATGGAGTCTGAGCTGTCACGGTTCTTTGTGCGAGCGTTGCCACTTTCTGCACTGCTAGCCTATGATCCGTCTCTCTCCAGTTGACACATGATATGACTCTATCAGAATTATTTGCCACAGAAGGTCCCTGTGCACGTTAAGTAAAGTTCAAGTGGAAGCTGAGGGATTTGATCGCTCTGATATTCTCTCTCTCTCTTTCTTTCCTCTCCCCTTTTTTATTTCTTCCTGCCATGCATCCTTTAATGTCTCAATGTCCTTTTTTGTAGCTTTTTTTTGTTATTGATAGTCTTTCTTTTTTTACATAATATCGACGTAGCCTTGTGTTTTTTTTTTGTTTTTTTTTTCAAATGCCATCGCTGGCTTTATAGCCAGCGGTCTACTAGTTATGCTATTTTGTGTCTCCGGCAAACGCGTACAAACATTATGGACCTTAATTTTGTATAAGTTCTAATGTTGTAAATTTATTTTTCATGTATATATGCTTTATGACTTTATTTTCGATTTGATCGGCTAATTTTTTTAAATCAAACACATCAATAAGAAGTGGCAACAGCCCTGGTAAGATAATTTCGTTTCTTTACTTGAAGATGATTGTGTGTTTAAGCGTCTGTGACTTACTTTCACTTTTTTGCGATGTTTGCACGTTGGCTTGATGAATAGACGCTCAGCTGCTCATCTGCGGTGATGCGTGTCGCAGTAGCGCCGTCATATCTAACTACAACATGACATATAGCCAATGCACGCTCTCACTCGTTTATTTTTTAGCATTTTTGGGAGGAGTAAAATATACATATGTGGTTTCAACAACCAGATTGCGTTTACACCTAGTAAAGATCCGAACACAATGCGAGCCAGACTACCTCCAGATGTGGTCAGGCAGATCCGATCACAACGCATTTACACCTTGCATTAACATGCGTTTTTTATTATCTCGGATAACTTATCTGGATACAGATCGCATTTTAATACCAGGTGTAATTGGGGTCAAACAGCCACATGCCGAGAAGCAAGACTGGATCTGCTGGATGTCCTCCATTATTGTTTACCGTGAGGCTTTCTTCTTCGTGCGGGCATTACATCGATCGCTATTTTTCGACATATACCAGTAAGGGTACTGTTGGCCAGTGGAAACGCCACAGAGCCAGATCAGTGCTCACACTCTTTCTCAGTGAAAACAAAGCATATAAATCCACATGCGTAATAGAATTTAAAGAACTACCTGTGAAATATGAATATCCATGGTATCTGATGGTTGTGGCTGGAAAGTATTAGAGAAAGCAAACAAGAAACTGGAGACAAACTAACTAAAAGTTCAGTGAAAATGCAACTAAACCAGAGAATAACTGTGACAGTTATTTGATGTATCAACAACAACAAAAGAAAAATCCTTGACATAGACAAGGTTGACAATTTGGAATTTTCCTGGCTGATTTTCTACCTGTTCATGGAGAGGCATTTAAAAATAAATACTTATTTAGTTAAAAACAGAGCATGTGTAAGCAATTCTCATGTGAAATTGGCCTGTAGAGGAAGTAAGATCTAATATCACGCTAAATTACCTTAAAATGCTCTGGGACATGTTTTCTTGTTTGTTGATACAGAGCTTTCCACCAACTTCATTTTTCAACAATATTCATTTTTCAAACTTTTCTTTCTCTCAGGTTCCGGGTTCGGCCATCCGGAATGAGCTGAATTTTCCCCAGAAAGGAAACAGACGAGAGCTGCTGTTATGCCCGTCGCAGTTCAACCTTGTGGACATTGAGCATACTGCGGAATACCGACAACTGTACGGCTTTCGACCGTGACATGAATCTCACAGAAGAGCAAAATACGGCTGGCTGCCTGCCGATCAGGTGAGATGTACACCCACGTACACACATTGTGCAAAAAGTGCATGCCTCACACTGGTTTTAACCTACAGAAGAAACCCAGTGTAAATCTCCTTGCTGGATCTGTCCTTGCCATCTGTTAAACTGTGGGGAGCTATTTATCTGCCATATTAAATGGGATATGAAATGCATGGCCCATATGATAATGAAATTGCATAATACAACCAACCAGGCATGGCTTTCAATAGCAGGAAGCCCATTTCACACACACACCCCTTGTTCTAAAGACAGTTGAAATAAGATTTCCTCTGTCAGTGCCGTCGTAGGTGGGGTGCAAGGCCCTGTGTGGATGCTTGAAATACGAGCCTTTGTCAGCCTTGTCCGCTTAAATTAATTATAAATAAATATAAAAAATATTAGACTATTTGCAGTGTATAAAATCGTTTTTGACCTAATTATTTGGCACTGAAATGACACACTCAGGCAGCTCTAACTGCGTTGCATCACGTGCACCTGCGCAATATAGCTTATGATTTCCAGAAATTAATATGGTGTCACCAGTGATATGAGCACAATGTTGTGGAATATCCAACATAATTTAGACAACTGTTTGTGTCATATGTTATAATACTGATAGACACTATCATTTCAGCCGCTCTGTGCAAGTCCTCGCATATTTCCTTTAAATGTTTAAAAGGTATTACATGAAATCTGTTGAATAGAGTGTACATTTAGTTTGTGGATAGATTAAATAATGATAAGCGGATAATCACTTGTATGGAGATCATTAACTTTTTATTAATTGTGCAATACCGTCGATTGGCTGTAGCTCATGACATCACCGAGGAGAACCACGACCGCTCTGGATATCTAGCATACTAGATATTTTCTGGGCTCGGTGATGCGTCTCCGAGCGGTTTTGATGCGTTGTTGGCTCTTTCGTAACAGACTGGCGAACGTTCATTGGCCGCTAATGACCGCTAATCCCCAGCGGTTTGCACGCGATAACACCCTGACCTGTTGGCGATTCAACGATTTGCAAATCGGGCTTAAATCTGGACTTAAAATCATGTAGTGTGAACTAGGCTTTAGCTTTAGTTTTTCAGTAAAATGCCATGTTTGTAGTCAACCAGCGATATGCAAACTGTTGCTTGCAAACTTTGCATTCGACTCTTTTTCTGTTGTCTATTTTCATAAAATTCTTCCACACTACCGTTGTCTTTGACATGGTAAAGGAGGACTACGATAAATTAAATGCTCATTAAATTGATATTCAGCAAACCACC